>CAUYUJ010019395.1:107500-177500 GCA_963575745.1 Prorocentrum cordatum | reverse complement strand
GCGATGGATGTGCGTGATGGGTTGGAATTTCAGAAATGTGGCAAATCCCCTGTGTTTTTGGACCCTGACCCCGCGGATCTGCGTGAGGGGTGGCACCGAATTTCAGAAATGTGGCAAATCCCCTGTGTTTTTGGACCCTGACCCCGCGGATCTGCGTGAGGGGTGGCACCGAATTTCAGAAATGTGGCAAATCTCTTGTGTTTTTGGACCCTGACCCCGCGGATCTGCGTGAGGGGTGGCACCGAATTTCAGAAATGTGGCAAATCCCGTGTGTTTTTGGACCCTGACCCCGCGGATCTGCGTGAGGGGTGGCACCGAATTTCAGAAATGTGGCAAATCCCTGTGTTTTTGGACCCTGACCCCGCGGATCTGCGTGAGGGGTGGCACCGAATTTCAGAAATGTGGCAAATCCCTGTGTTTTGGACCCTGACCCCGCGGATCTGCGTGAGGGGTGGCACCGAATTTCAGAAATGTGGCAAATCCCTTGTGTTTTTGGACCCTGACCCCGCGGATCTGCGTGAGGGGTGGCACCGAATTTCAGAAATGTGGCAAATCTCCTGTGTTTTTGGACCCTGACCCCGCGGATCTGCGTGAGGGGTGGCACCGAATTTCAGAAATGTGGCAAATCCCATGTGTTTTTGGACCCTGACCCCGCGGATCTGCGTGAGGGGTGTCGATTTCGAGCCCCCCCAGCAATTCAGACAACGCGCCCAGGGGACGCTGGAAAATCCTGTTTGGGCCTCCCCCCCCCCTCGCGCGGTCAATCAACTAGTTACAGTAACCAGCAAGAAGCAGAACTGTAACACTGGAAACTATAAGCTCCAACTGGTACTGGAAACTGCGAACCCGTGCCTACAGCCTGGTGGCCCCACAAGGGGGCCGGCGGATTTTTTTCAGCGATTCGCCTCTTGACCTTCCAGGGGAACGAAGACGGCCCAAGAGGCCGCCAGGATCGCCCCAAGACAGTCCAAGAGGGTTCCAAGACAGCCCAAAAGGGCCCTTGGCTAGCCCAAGAGGTTCCCAAGACGGCCCAAGAGGTCCCCAAGACGGCCCAAGAGGGACCCAGGACGGCCCCAAGCAGGGGCCCAGAGAGCATGCCCTACGAACATTTCAAGCCCTGCGCCCCCAGAGGTCCCAAGGAGGCCCCAAGAGCCCCCCAAAACGCCCCCAGGAAGCCCCCCAAAAACCTTCAAGAAGCTCCCTAGAGGCCCCCCAACAGTCCCCTGACCAGACGCCCTCAGGTACTCTTCCCGCTCCCGAAGCTTCCGGACCACTCTTCGCTTCCTGAGGCACGAAACGGGGCCCGGGACCGTCAAACATTTACGACGGAACAGCGGGCCCATTGAAGGTCTTGGGACTTCGGGCCCACTCCAGGGACCCCGCGTTGAACAAGTCACGCTAGCGAATCTCGTGGACAGGATGACATACCAGTCCAGTGGAATGCGCCGGACTTCCAGGACCCGACGTGTAGCGACCCGTGGTGTTGATGATAGTGGTCGTGGATTCGCTTCAGTGGCAGTGGCAATGGTAGTGGTATTGGTGGCGGTACAGGCAGAGGCCACTGGCCGTTATAGTGGTCGCGGAAAGTGCAATCGTCGTGGATGGGGTGGTCATGCCCAGAATGGACATGGAATCGGAAGTGGTCGTGACAGTGGTCATGGCGGAAAGGGCGGTGGTAGCCGTGGTGGCATTGGCGGTGTTGAGCGTGGTCGCGGGAGTGACTAGAACCTGAGCGCGCGAAGCGCGCGTGGTTCTAGTCTCTCTCTCTCTCTCTCTCTCTCTCTCTCTATATATATATGTATGCATGCATGCATGTTGTGTGTGTGTGTGTATGCGTGCATATATGCATGTATGTAGGTCTGTATGCATGTACTTGTGTGTGTACCTATCTATGTATCCACGCATGTGTGTGCATGCCTGCATACATGCATTCGCGCACGTAAGTATGCATGCATGCGCGCATGTCTGTATGCATCTAAAGATGTATATACATGTGTGTATGTGTGCATGATGTGTCTGCCTGTATGTGTGTGTGTATGTACCTATGCATGTATTCATGAATGCATACATGCATGCAGGCAGGCAGTCAGGCAGGCATACAGGCATGTATGTATGTTTGTCTGTCTGTAGCACATTATATATATATATATATATATACATATAACGGCGCACCGGGTCCGGGGGCCCGGGGCCGGGACCCCGACCACAAATGTGCGCCCCGGGGGGCCCGGAGGCTCGTCGGACCGCCGGACGCCGTCCAAGATCGTTCGCAGGCGGCTCCGGAACGCGCTCCGATGGCTCCAGATGCCTTGACGCCTGTCATGACACCAAGAAGGTCCCAGAAGCCTCCAAGACGCTCCGAGAGGCAGCCAAGAGAGGCCCAAGAAGCAAAAATCGTGCCATTCCTTTCTGGGAAAACGTATATTTTTCGCATGTTCGCATCTTGGGCTTTCACCGCGTCCAAGACGGCCCAAGAGGCCCCAAGACCGCCCCAAGACGGCCCAAGAAGCTTCCAAGAGGGCCCCAGGACAGCCCAAGAGGGCCCCAAGACGGCCCAAGAGGCGCCCAAGATGGCCCAAGAGGGCCCCAAGACGGGCCCAAGAGGGGGCCCAGAGGGGGACCACGAACCGCAAGCTCGAGCCTTCCGCCCCAAGAGGCCGCCAGGAGGCCCCAAGGAGGCCCCTCAAGAGGCCCCAGGAGACCCCCAAGAGGCCCAAAGGAGGCCCCGAGAAGCCCCAAATCGGCCCCCAAATGCTTCGAACCTGCTTCCAGGAGGCCCCCGACAGGTTCAGAGGCTCCCGAGAAGCTACGTCAAACTCCCAGCGAGCGGCCGGACGAGGCCCCCCACAAAATCACAAGAGGGTTCCAGTATTTGTATCCTTCAGCGCTCTCTGGCCTTCTTCCCCCTGCCCCCTTCCCTGCGACTTTCGTTGACTCAAGCTCGCCTCCTAGCTAGAACCTAAGCGCGCGCGAAGCGCGCGCGTGGTTCTAGTAGGTATATATGTATGCGTGTGAGTATGTATGCATGCTTGCATGTATATATGTGTGCATGGATGCACGCACGCGGTGCACTTATGTATGTATTTATGTATGCATGCATGTATGTATGAATGCATGTATGTTTGTGTGTGTATGGTGTATGTGTGCATGTGTATACTGGTGTCTGTGTGTATGTGTGTATGCGTGTATGTATGTATGTATGTATGCATGCATACATATACATATACGTATATGTATCTATTTATGTATATGTACATTTGTATGCACGTGTATATGTATACGCATGTGTATGTATACATACATGCATGCATGTATGTGTGCATTGATGCATGTCGGCATGCATGCTTGCATGTATGTCGCCATGCATGTATGCATGTATGCAGTTATGCATGCATGCATGCATGCATGCATTTATGTATGTATGTATGTATGTATGTATGTATGTATGTAGGTAGGTAGGTAGGTAGGTAGGTATGTATGTATGTATGTATGTATGTATGTGTGCATGTATGGATGTATGTATGTATGTATATATGTATGTATGTATGTGTGTATGTATGTATGTATGCATGCATGCATGCATGCATGCATGCATGCATGCATGTATGTATGTATGTATGTATGTATGTATGTATGTATGTATGTATGTGTGTATGCATGTTCCCCAAACAGTGCTTGCACTGAAGGGGTCCCAGCGGAAGTTTAAAGATTTGGCAAAGATTTCCCGCCGATTTTGGTAGCAGTCTGGGTTCCCGGGTTCCCGGTTCCAGGTTCCGGGGTTCCCAGGTTATTGGTTCTGGGCCGATTTCGGTGGGTTTTGGGTTCCCGGGTTCGTGGGTTCCCGGTCGATCTCCTCAGCGAGAACCATCTCTTGATTGGACTTTTCTTTTGGTGTAATATGTCTGTCTGTCTGTCTGTCTGTCTGTCTGTCTGTCTGTCTGTCTGTATGTCTGTCTGTCTGTCTGTCTGTCTGTGTGTCTGTCTGTCTGTCTGTCTGTCTGTTCGTCTGTCTGTAGGTATGTATGTATGTATGTATGTATGTATGTATGTATGCATGCATGCATGCATGTATGTATGTATGTATGTATGTATGTATGTATGTATGTGTGTATGTGTGTGTGTGTGTGTGTGTGTGTGTGTATGTATGTACGGACATATACCGGGCCCACACGGGCCGGCCCCCCGACCACAGTTGTGTGGACTGTGCTGCCTGGGGTCCTGCCAGCGCCCTGGAGGCCCTCCAAGATCGCCCCAAGACGGCCGAGGGTTGCTTGAAAACCCGCCTCGAGACTGCCAAAACGGCCCATGACGGCCAAGTTGGCCCCGGGAGGGCTCCAAGAGGACCCCGAGAGCGGTCACGCAGGCTGCTTCGCGAGAGTGGTGCTGGCGCTGGTGCTGCTGTTGGTGGTGCTGCTGGTGCTGCTGCTGGTGCTGGGGGCTGGGGCCCGGGCGGGGACACCTTCCGGGATTCTCTCCCTTTCTTTGGCCCACAACATTCAGGAGGAAAAGAAACACACAGACACAATTAATCCTCGATTCCCCAGAAAATATGGGAAAATATGGGAAGTGGGGGGGAACACAGAAACCCAGAAAATATGGAAAAAATATGGGGCATCCTGTTATTTGTGTGTATTTATTTGTGTGTCCCAGGGCCCCTTCAAACATGATTGACCCTTTCCGGGGCCTCCCGGGCCCCGCCCCCGCCGCTCTTAAGACTGCTCCGGAGGCCACCAAAATCTGGCCAGAGCGTCACCACCCACCAAACCACCCCAACCCAACCCGAAGGCTTCAATTTGCCCTCCATTTCCGGTTGGGGGGGGGTCGGGGAACGTTGAAAAAACACATGGAATCCGTACCCCCCCCAACCCGAAATTCGGGTCAAATTCGGGTCTTCGGGTTGGGTTGGGGTGGTCTGGTAGGTAGTCAGAGCGGTCTGACAAGGCCAAAGACGCCCGAGTACGCCGCGAAAGTTCGGCCAACGTGCAGCGCCTCCCGGTCGGCGGCGGGGCCCCGGCACAGAGTTGTCAGTGGCGTTGCGCCCGCGACAATAGAGACGTCGAAGGGTCGGGGGAGCGTAAGACCCGGGTTTGCCAGGACTCGGGTTCGCCATCGTTTTTTGACGACCGCGCTTCGGATTTTGACGAGGAGGAGTTTCGTGGGATGTCTGCAGCGGGAGGCCTCGTCAAAATGCAGGCTCGGCCTCGTCATTTTTTTGACGACCTCGTCGGGGATTTCCGAGTCCCCCGTACCCGGGTCTTACGTCTCCCCGAAAGGGGCCCGTTAGGCCGCGGGGCCCCAGTCCAACGTTCTGTTCAGGCATTGTTTTGCGCACGCCTCGGGCGGAACCGCCCTTCCGAGTTCGAGCCAGATGGTTTCGAAATCCAGTCGAAATCGTTTTCGGAGGGAAACCTCGAGCGAGAGCTACACTTTCGGAATCTCTGGTTCGACATTTCATATTTTGAATGCCAAACGGTGTGGTCATTTCGAAACCACGATTTCGCTTGAGACCTCCTCAGACAAAATTATCCCGGCAAAGCAACCTAACAGCGATGTGTAGGAGCATATCTGGAAGCATTCCCCTTACGATTCAGATGAGAATCCAGTTGTAGAATTCTGCTGTTCTCGCAGTCGTAGTCGCATTCGCGATGGCAGTCGCAGTGGCAACGGCAGTCGCAGTCACAGCCTCAGCCTCAGCCTGCCTCAGCCTCAGCCTGCCTCAGCCTCAGCCTCAGCCTCAGCCTCAGCCTGCTTCAGCCTCAACATCAGTCTGCCTTCAGCCTCGGCCTCAGCCTCAGCCTGCCTCAGCCTCAGCCTGCATCAGCCTCAGCCTCAGCCTCGCCTGCCTCAGCATCAGCCTGCCTCAGCCTCAGCCTCAGCCTGCCTCAGCCTCAGCCTCAGCCTGCTTCAGTCTCAGCCTCAGTCTGCCTTCAGCCTCGGCCTCAGCCTCAGCCTGCCTCAGCCTCAGCCTGCAGTCTCAGCCTCAGCCTCAGCCTGCCTCAGCTCAGCCTGCCTCAGCCTCAGCCTCAGCCTCAGCCTCAGCCTCAGCCTCAGCCTCAGCCTCAGCCTCAGCCTCAGCCTCAGCCTGCTTCAGCCTCAGCCTCAGTCTGCCTTCAGCCTCGCCTCAGCCTCAGCCTCAGCCTGCCTCAGCCTCAGCCTGCATCAGCCTCAGCCTCAGCCTCAGCCTGCCTCAGCATCAGCCTGCCTCAGCCTCAGCCTCAGCCTGCCTCAGCCTCAGCCTCAGCCTGCTTCAGCCTCAGCCTCAGTCTGCCTTCAGCCTCGGCCTCAGGCTGCCTCAGCCTCAGCCTGCATCAGCCTCAGCCTCAGCCTCAGCCTGCCTCAGCATCAGCCTGCCTCAGCCTCAGCCTCAGCCTGCCTCAGCCTCAGCCTCAGCCTGCTTCAGCCTCAGCCTCAGTCTGCCTTCAGCCTCGGCCTCAGCCTCAGCCTCAGCCTCAGCCCTCAGCCTCAGCCTCAGCCTCAGCCTGCCTCAGCCAGCCTGCCTCAGCCTCAGCCTCAGCCTCAGCCTCAGCCTCAGCCTCAGCCTGCCTCAGCCTCAGCCTCAGCCTCAGCCTCAGCCTCAGCCTGCCTCAGCCTCAGCCTCAGTCTGCCTTCAGCCTCGGCCTCATCCTCAGCGTGCCTCAGCCTCAGCCTGCATCAGCCTCAGCCTCAGCCTCAGCCTGCCTCAGCATCAGCCTGCCTCAGCCTCAGCCTCAGCCTGCCTCAGCCTCAGCCTCAGCCTGCTTCAGCCTCAGCCTCAGTCTGCCTTCAGCCTCGGCCTCAGCCTCAGCCTGCCTCAGCCTCAGCCTGCCTCAGCCTCAGCATCAGCCTGCCTCAGCATTCAAAATGTGGCCCGGGAATGGAGTTCTGGGAACTCGAAGAACACGAAGTGGCCTACAGTTGGCTCCGGGCATTCAAAATCATGCCCAGGAATGGAGTTCTGGGAACTCGAAGACCACGAAGTGGCCTACAGTTGGCTCCGGGCATTCAAAATGTGGCCCGGGAATGGAGTTCTGGGAACTCGAAGAGCACGAAGTGGCCTACAGTTGGCTCCGGGCATTCAAAATGTGGCCCGGGAATGGAGTTCTGGGAACTCGAAGACCACGAAGTGGCCTACAGTTGGCTCCGGGCATTCAGAATGTGGCCCGGGAATGGAGTTCTGGGACCTCGAAGGCCACGAAGTGTGTAACTGTTGGCTAAAAGTCCCCGGCACCCTCCCCCGGATCGCGCTTGAGACCTCCTCAGACAAAATATATAATGATTGCGACATTTTCGGGTTCGATTTCGAAATGGCACTTCCGCCCAAGAGTTCCTCCAAACTAGAGTTCGAAACCTTTTCGGTTCGATTTCGACATGGCGCTCCCGCCCAAGACCTCCGAAGCAAGATTCGGAGCCTTTCGTGTTCGATTTCGAAATGGCGCTCCCGCCCAGAACTTCCTGACAATTGGAATTGTTGACGGTTCGCGTATTCCACCAGCTGCCCAGAAAAGATGCCCAGGGGAGTTGAGGTGATCAGGGAAGGGGGGGAGCATGCAGAAAAACAAACGGCGAGGGAAGCCGTCACTCTTGGGGGGAGGATGGAGGAGGAATCGTTGTCGTCGTCGTCGTCGTCGGAAGAGGAGGAGGAAGAGGAAGAGGAAGAGGAGGAGAAGGAGGAGGAGGAGGAGGAGGAGGAGGAAAAGGAGGAGGAGGAGGAGGAGGAGGAGGAGGAGGAAAGGGAGGAGGAGGAGGAGGAGGAGGAGGAGGAGGAGGAGGGCGAGGACGAGGAGGACGAAAAGGAGGAAAAAGAGGAAAAGGAGGGAGAGTTGGGTACCTTGTGGATCCTCTTGAGGCCTCGTATGGGGTCTCTTGGGAGCCTCTTGGAGGCCTCTTGGGGCCGTCTGGGCGCCTCTTGGGGCTCTCTTGGGGCGTTTTGGGAGCTTGAGGGGCGCTCTTGGCCATCTTGGAGGACATGGATCAAAGAAGAGGGGAGCTTCAATCAGGGCCCCCCCTCGGGAACCACAGACATCGTCTCTTGGTGCGCTCTTGGGGCGCTCTAGAAGCGCTCTTGGGGCCGTCTTGGGCCTCTCTTGGGCCTCTCCTGGGGCGCTCTTAGGCCATGTTGGAGCCGTCTTGAGGCCTCGGACGGCCATCGGACGCGAAAAGGCGAGAAACCACACATCATTGATTTTCACTCAGTTTTTGACGGATTTGGGTCTCTTGAGGAGCTCCTTGGTGGTCTCGGAGGCCTCTGGGAACCGTCTTGGAGCGTTCATGCGGCTGCTTGGAGCATCTTGAAAGCCATTTGGAGGTATCTTGCGCTATCTTGAGCCATCTTGAGGTCATTTTGGGCTTTCCGAGGCCCTCTTGGAGTCGTCTTGGGCCATCTTGGACGCTCCAGCGCCGCGCCGCCCCCCCCCGTCCAGGTCCAGGGGATGGGGGTGGGGAGGAGGGGTAAACCTCCCCCCGAAGGGGAAGAAGGGGGTTGGAAGAGGAAATTCCCTAGACCACCTACCCCTAGAGGGCTGGTGGAATTCGAGAAACGACGCCCTGGTGGTTCGATTTCGAAATGGCGCTCCCCGCCCAGGACTTCCTCGAACATAGAGGTCGGCACTTCTTTTGCTCGAATTCGCAATGGCGCTCCTGCCGAAGACTTGTCTTGGTGGAAGCACGAAACGGGTCAAGCTTTCGGAGCGCCGATGTGGAATTTCAAGCCGCCCATGGTTGACCTGCCTCTGGTCGATCTGGAAAGTGGCGCGTTCCCTCGCCGGTCGATGTATCGCCGCCGTCTTCGCCGTCGCGCACTTTGAGACGCGTCGGCGTCGTCGCATCGTTTATACAGATCGGTTCGCAGTGCCCGAGGGGTGAGAGGCGTGCGAATCACTTCCGAATGACATGTGCGCAGCGCAGTGCGCAGGGCAACCATAAGCGGTTTGAAATTCCATTGTGGAATTTCAAACCGCTCATGGTTGCCCTGCGCCGGGTCGGGCGAGAACGTGGCGCGCTCGCTCGCTGGTCGATGTATCGCCGTCGTCGTCGTCGCGCACTTTGACGCGCGTCTGCTTCTCCGCATCGCTCATGCAGGTGCCCGAGTGACGCGTGCGCAGCGCAATATGCAGGGCGACCATACGCGGCTTGAAACTCCATTCGCTGCTGCGAAAGTTCGGCCAAAATGAAATGCAGCGCTCCCCGTTCGGCGAGGGGGCTCGGGTACAACGTTGTCAGTGGCGTTGCGCCCGCGACAATCGAGGAGACGTCAAGGGGGCCCGTTAGGCCGTGGGGCCCCAGTGCACTGTACTGTTCAAGTATTGTTTTGCGCAAGTCTCGGGCGGAACCGCCTTTCGAATTCAAGCCCAATGGCTTCGAAATCCATCCCAAATCGTTTTCGAAGGGAATTCTCGAGCGAAAACCGCACTTTCGAAATCTTTGCTTCGACATTTAATGTTTTAAATGCCAAACGGTATGGCCATTTCGAAACGACGCTTTCGCTTGAGAATTCCTCAACAAACAATATCGAACGATTTCGACATTTTCGGGTTCGATTTCGGCATCGCGCTCCCGCCAAAGAGTTCGTTCTCCGAAATAGAATTCGGAGCCTTCGGGTTCGATTTCGAAGTGATGCTCCCGCCCAGGACTTCCAAGCAACTGGATAGGGCTCCCAAACCACCCTATAGACATTCGAAACCTGTGTCGGGCTTCCCCCCGGCCACAGTCGAAAAACTACCAACTACCATCGTTTGCGCGGAGCGAGGGCTAGCCGCTGGCGGGCGCAGGGGATTGGGACCGCGCTGAGCCGTCAACGACGAGCACCGTCGCCAGGCGCCGTCGATCGTCGTTCTCGTCGTCGTCGATCGTCGTCTTTGTCGTCTTTGTCGTCTTTGTCGTCGTCGTCGTCGGCCCTTGCCCGTGGTGCCAAACCGAGGCTTGCCGTCGCCACGAGGGGCTAGTTCTCGACCTGCGGTGGCCGCTCGCGTCGAGCCTCGGCTGGCGCGCGTGGGCGGCAGCCCAGGTGAGCGGCGCAAAAATCAGGGTCGGCTGCGCCGACACTGGCGCGTAAGCTGCCCGCGTGTAAGGTGGCGCGTCAGCGCCCTCGTCTCCAATGCAGCGTGCCGCGGCGGCGGCACGCGTGAGCCGCCGCGCAAGGTCGCCGTGTCATCTCGCGTAAAATCGCAGGCCCAGAGGTTGACACCAACACCAATATCGGCGGTGTGCCTCCACCGATGGACGAGGATCCCGATCTCGGTGATGGTGGTAATTTTCTGGCTTCCAAGGTGACCGAACTATTACCACCAACACCGAAATCTAGGATTATCTTCCCCCTGTGGAGGCAACCCCCTGTGTTGGTGTTGGTGCCCATTTCCAGGCCTCCAATAAAACCCGTTTCTGATCGTCGCTCAGATGGGCTTCGCCGCTTGGTCACAGCGGCGTTCGCCGACGCCGCACTCGACCTTGGAGCCGTTCGGGGGTCGGAGGTGGCCCAGCATTGGCTCCTCCCATCAGGAAGGGCGGGCAGGCTCGAGCATCAGGGTTCGGGCATGTTTTTGCCTTTTCTGGCTTTCGGGAGCCGTGCCTGGGCCCTGGGACCGTAAACGTCGTATCCGGGGTGACAAGTTGCACCAGAGATCGGCCCCAAGAGGGGCCTGGGGACCCATTTTGTTCGGATTTGGTATCGCCCCCCCCTCTGACCAAGTTTCTGGGGTCCCAACCAGATCAGACAGACCCGAAGGCTGCCTCCAAACTCGATCATCGTTCTTGCTACTTGGTGCTGCGTCGCTGGTGCTCGTAGAAAGCCACAGCTTCTGCAATCGCAATCGTTCGACCCTACCCCGCCATGCTTTTTTGGGAAGGGGGGGATGGACGGACGGCCACGGCACTGGCGGCGGTAGTAAAGTCGTGAAGGACCAGCTGCTCAAAGGGAAGGGGATCACGTGTGGGTGCGATCTGTTCTCCTGTGGCTTGACTGTTAGTGCGATCGATCTTGCTATCGACACTTCTTCGTTGTACTGCTTCCTCGGCCCATGAAGGCGGATTTCCCGCACGCCCATTGTTACTGTACCTCTACATTGCATGGAGCATTCTCTCGGTGTCTACACGTCTACATTGCCCTTCGCGTGCACGGTCTATGCGAATCTACCTACAGGACTAAGAGCCATCACCTGGCGTGGGTTATTGCGTTCCTTCATGTAAGACTTCTGTGCCAGGCTTTCTGTGTTGCTGGTGTTTGCTTTGACTTCTGTGGAGCAGCGCATACACTTATGATGGCCTTTTGGCAGCCCTCGCAGGAACTATCACGCTCCAGGTGCACGCCAGATCGGAAGCGATTCCAGCGGCGTGTTCAGGCTTGCGCTTCTGCCTGTCTTCGTTGTTGATGTTTGAACCATTCCTACCCGCTTACTGCCCTTGTAGCCCCTTGTACCTCACCGCCTTTCGGCAATGCCCACACAATCTAACTGCCTGCGACAAGTCCCGCCACTATGCCAGCGCAGCATCGTAGAAGGGATCATGAGTTGACCTGCAAAGCCTTCCTGTGGGATCCCGCCCTGCACGAGGAGTCCCGGCAGCCAGTTCGTAGAAAAGCGAGCCAAACACGATGCGTCTACGATGATCGCACGCGTGCGGACCCGTTCTTGGGCATTGCCGCCGAGGCGGATGCGTGGATCGATTTGGCCAGAACACCAGCCTGGAAAGAGCTGGAGCGTAGTCTTCTACGTCAGAAGCGACCATGCTTCAGGAGGGGAAAAAACACACAGACACAATCAATCGTCGATCCCCAAGAAAATGGGGATTATGGGAATTGGGCGGGAAGACAACAACCCAGAAACTAGAAGAAAAATTCAAAACGCTTCGCGTATCCCCACCAGCCTCCGTAGCCCCCTGGCTCAAGCCGCTCTGGCTCAAGCGGGCCTCAGCGGCTGGCCGGCCGTGGCTGGGCCACTGCCCCTCGGTCCTCGGCCCCCCCGCCCGCGGGGGCGTGCGAGGGGTTCGCCCCCCTCCGCGCACCCGCTCGCTCGGCCATGGAGTCGCGCTCGGCGCGGCGGCGGCGGCGGCGGCAGCGGCAGCGGCGCGCCGCCACCTGCTGCGCCGCCGCCGCGGCCGGCCCGGCCAGCCCGCTGCCGCCGCGGCCCGGCGCGTCCCCTGGCTGCCTCGGCGTGGCCAGCGGCGCGGCACGCTGCGGCCGCCGCGCCGCCGCGGCCGCGGCCGTGGCGGCGGCAGGCCGCGGCGAGGCCGCCGCGGCCGCCGGCGCCGTGGCGCGCGCTGCCGCCCTGGGGCCCGCCGCGGCGGCCGCGGCCGCCGCGGGTGCGGCGGCCGCGGCAGTAGCCGCCGCGGCCGCTGGTGCCGCCGCGCCTGCCGATGCGCCCTCCGCGGCCGCCGCTGCCACCGCCGCCGCCGCGGCCGCCTCTGGCGGGCTGCTGGCGGCGGCCGCCGCCGCTGGCCTCCCTGGTCGTGATGCTGGCGTGGACGTCCTGTACGGCCTCGGCGCCCTCTCCATGATTCCTGCGACGGACACGGACTCCCCGCCGCGCGCCTTCGAGAGCGAGTTGGGCGTGCAGGCGCCAGTGGGCTTCTGGGACCCCGCAGGCTCCCCGGCGCTGTTGATCCAGCCGCCCCGAGGCATGCCGGGGGTGATGGCGGCTGGGGAGGCGAGACGGTGCCTCGGGAGCCATCCGGTCGGGTGGCCCAGGTTGCCCTGATGGGCGCAAGACCTACCGACTATGTGTTCTATGATTGCACGCCTGCGGGGCAGACGACCTCATCTCCTTCTGTGAGTCAGCACACACCCGACATAATGCTCGGATCTTACAGTACGCCTGTATGGCTCATGCGGCGTCTCTACAGATAGATGCGAATTCACTTGGATTAATCATTGCAATTTTTGTTCTGCGTTGTTCCGCCGTTTATTGGAGGTCCTCTTTGGAGCCCCACCAGCTGCCTTGCTTCGTTGTGTACTTTGCCCTCGTGCCATTGGTGGCCGTCATGTCTGATACTATTCATGTTACATATCGTCGCTGCAGTATTCTGAGGCACATTGTGGCTGGATGGTTGGACAGCTCCTATGTCGTCAGGCGCTTGTTCTCCGCGTTCCCGTTTGCTGTGAAGCCGGCTCCCTCTAATTAGGATTGCCTCTTCTCCTATTTGGTCCCGTTGTATGATTCAGACGTTGCGTTATGGCTGTTTTCATCGGTTGTGGATAAGCGTGCGGTGCCTTTGCCGCTCTCGGTTGAGTCTTACGAGATGCGGATTGTCGACCTTACCGTGTTCATCGGCGTCGACGGGCATACGATGCTTTCGGGCATGCGCCAGGGCTCCAGGACGTTTTCACGAGGTTCACCATGGGTGGTAGCTGCTGGTGGCGCCGCTGCTGGATTATGTGGATTGCCGTGGGCTTCTTTGGTCTGCGGTTTGTGGGAGAACGCTGTCATGTATCTTTATGTAACCTACTGCCCACCCGGGAATCGCGTGGTGCAGGATCCCCCTGTGGGTGGTCACTCTGGTGGGTGCTCACAGGAGTTTGCCTTCTGGCTGCGAGCCAGATTGCATCTACAAGTACCGGTTTCTGGGACCCCGCAGGCTTCATGAAGGTCGGCGACGCCGCGGACTTCAAGAGGCGCCGCGAGACAGAGATCCAGCATGGGCGCGTGAGCATGCTCGCCACGATGGGGTACATCACGCCCGAGGTCGCTGGCAAGTTTCCTGGCGAGATCTCCCCGTCTCTCGGGGTGAAGTTCGAGGCTGAATGCCGAGATCGCGAACGGCCGCCTGGCCATGATGGCGATCATCGGGATGTTCTCCCCCTAAATGGGTCGGAGAGGACCGCTCCTGCGTGCTATGCTGATGTCATGGCACAGTAGTGTTACAGAGTACTACTTGCAGTCCTGCGGCTAATACTGTCATTCTTCTGGGCGGCGCTGCATCTCTGTGGGTGGAGGCGCTGTCCAGCTCCAGTGGCAGGCCCGCCCTGCGGCTGGGGTGAAACATAACCCACACGGGCAGACAGGACTACCTGGGTCCCCGTTCTCTGGTGTGCCGCCCCGGGCGGGCGCCCACATTCAGTGTAATTCAGATGTGATGTTGCAGAGGTGCAATCAGTGTTCTGGACGTAGGCGACTGGGACTCATTAGACGTTGCACGCATTGGTTCTCGCGCGCCTGACCCCTTGGACGGCGTCTGACCTTTTCTTCAACGCTCCGTGCGGCAAGTTGATGTCGAACCCGTCTTGGCACATGCCACTGGGGCTTCACCGTGAATGCGGACCCGGTGGAAGGGGGAGTGTCCCGTGCTACGGCGTCTCGATGAGCTTCGGCACCGCTTTGTACCTTGCTTCGAGCATGGCTCGTACCGTTTCGACCCTAGCTGATTGGCGGATGCTTCGGCCTAGTGGTGCTTACCTTGGCACGGAGGGGGGGCTAGTTGTACAGGAGCAGTTGGACGACGCGGTACGACTCGTCCGCGGATCACCAGTGTCTTTACCGACAGTGTTGGTATTTTGCTCACAGTGTGTATGGGGTGTTCTGCGCTTGATGAGGCGGACTTGTTCTCACCCTCGCGGGATTGATGGTTTGCCAGTTCTCGCAGTGACCTGGAGTTGGTGCCAGCGCTCGATATTCTGAGCAGCCCAAATGCGAGTCGCTGCATGTCTTTGCATTCCACGATTGACTGGGGAACAACACTCTGCGGCTGTTGAGTTCCGACTTGCTCTTGGCGGCTGTCTTCGACGATGTTCCAGGTTATGCGCCGCGGGCTGTGGGCCTGTTCCGCCAGGATGCGACCGGTTGAGACGATGCATGGTCCTCGCACATGTTACCACCTATGCATTTTTGTCATGTCGGGCGTGGCGCTCCCCCCGGGTAGTACGCCCCTTGGTCAGGGCAGACCCGGTGGGGAAACGGCGGAGGCGGGGGCGCGTGCCCCTCTTGGAAGGGGCTCCGCTTCTTTATAGACTGCCTACTGCTTCGCCCCCGACCTCCACGCCCACATCAGAGGCGACCTTTTTGTCTGCGAGGTGGACTCCGACGGGTTGTGCATTTGCTTAGCGGGATCATTTGTATGCGCGCTATTTGGCACGTTTTTCCCCACTCAAGGAGTACGACACCCACCTACTACCGGATGTTCTTCCAGGACGGCCTCGCGGGCAGCGCCTGGGGCGACTGGGCGCTGTGCACGGACTCCC
Source organism: Prorocentrum cordatum (assembly GCA_963575745.1). Classification (NCBI taxonomy): domain Eukaryota; class Dinophyceae; order Prorocentrales; family Prorocentraceae; genus Prorocentrum; species Prorocentrum cordatum. Next base: position 162,358 of record CAUYUJ010019395.1, on the reverse strand, counting down.
CGCTGCTCGCCTTCGAAATCGAGCTGGGCGTGCAGGCGCTGGTGGGCTTCTGTACGACCCGTCGAGGGCTCCCGGCGACTGCGAGAACGGCGGCGTTCTGGGCGTGCCCAACGGCAGCACCTTGCCGGCCGGCGAGACCAAGTCCCGCAAGCTAAGCGCCGAGACCGCGAACGGAAGGCTGGCGATGATGGCGATCATCGGGATGGTCTACCAGGACGGCCTCTCGGGCAGCGCGTGGGGCGACTGGGCGCTGTACACAGACTCCCCGCTGCGCGCCTTCGAGAGCGAGCTGGGCGTGCAGGCGCCAGTGGGCTTCTGGGACCCCGCAGGCTTCACGAAGGACGGTGGCGCCGCGGCCTTCAAGAGGCGCCGCGAGACAGAGATCAAGCATGGGCGCGTGAGCATGCTCGCCACGATGGGCTACATCACGCCCGAGGCTGCTGGCAAGTTTCCTGGCCAGATCTCCCCGTCTCTCGGGGTGAAGTTCGAGGGCGCCCCGGGCGGGCTGGCGGCCCTCTCCAGGGTGCCAGGGCCCGGCTGGCTGCAGATTGCGGCGTGCTGCCTCTACTGCGAGTGGGGCCCGTTCGGGTACAACTCGGACCCTAACAGGAAGCCGGGCGAGCTCGGATGGAGGCCTATCGGTCTCTGCAGCACCGACGCCGCGGTCAGGCATCGCAGGTTGAATGCCGAGATCGCGAACGGCCGCCTGGCCATGATGGCGACCAGGCACGGCGGAACTACGAATATTGGCAACAGACGGGTAGAGGGTTTTGCGCGGTGTGTGTGTGTGTGTGTGTGTGTGTGTGTGTGTGTTGCGCGCGTTTGACACGTATGTATGTGCTTGTGTGTTTTGCGCGGCGTGGCACGTGTGCTAGGTTTGGTGCGTGCCGGGTTTCGGGTCTGCGGAGAGAAGTGCCGCGTCCAAGCATTGGGTATGGCGTTGGGGGGCGCGCCCGTAGTTCTCACCGGCCTACGCCCTGCTCCCGGGGCCGCGGTGCCGGGCGTGGCCTAGCCAGCTACGCCGGCACGTCCACAGACCGCCGAGTCGGACGGGAGCACTGTTGGGCGGGAGCTGCGCGCTTCTTTGCTTCCCGTCGGGAGCTCTTTCGCGTCTCGGTTGCTGCGCTGCGCGGTACGGCGCCTCTCCAGGCCCGTGAGTGCCCAAACCGCCCGGTTGGGCCGGGGGCAGCGCCTCTTGGGCGCTCGAGGGTGCTTGGGGTGCAGTGCCGATTGACACGTGGGCCAGCGCTCGAGGGCGGCCAACCCCAGGACGGGGGGCCCCCAGGTTCCCCTCGGCCTGAGTGGCCTCCGCAGTCGCCCCCATGGTGTAGTGCGTGGCCGGGGCGGAGTGGAATGGAGACCCCCTGCTCTGGCACTTGGCTGCGGCTCCCTCATTTGTTTCACACCGCGACGTGTCGCTTCGAACTTGCGCGGGGGCGGGAGGGCACGACTCGCTGCCATGTGCGTGCGGGGGCGGTTGGATTCCTTGGAATCTTCCCCCGTGCGCCGGGTAGCGTAAGGCTGGCTGCCGCCTGATCACCGGGGGCTGGCAGACTCTGGTTCTGTCTTCGCGCGGGTCTTCTGGGCCGATCCTAAGGTGTCTCTCCGTGGTGCCGCGCTGATGCAAATCGACCCTTTTCGGGTATCGTGCCGTCTGGATTGGGGTGTGGGGGGGGGGGATGGGGGGCGGGCGGGGAGGTCCAGGGGCATTCGTGGTCGGGGGCGGCAGATGCCGGAGTGGTCATTTGGGGAGTACGCGTGTTTCGCCTGTCGGTCGGGTCGTCGTCGCCCTCCGGGGTCACCCTTTTGCGCTGGGAGGTGGCCTTGCACCGCCTCCTCGGGTGGGGGGTCTTGCACCCCTGGTGGCGAGGGGCCTTGCACCCTTTTCCTGACCGACAGGCGGGGAGGGCGCACGTCGCGGGAAGGTTTGCCGGGCGGGCTAGAATTCACAACGGCACGTGCCTTGTTGGGGTTCCGCTCACACTCCATCAGCTTAGATACAGTCCTAAGGGCGTTCCGGGTTGAAGGTCGTATAGGCGCTCCATTCTGAAGGCGGTGAGTGTGTGTGTGTGTGTGTGGAACTGTCGGCGCACAGTGCGTGTCGTGCGCTTCTGAAGGTGTGCATGCGAAGCTGTCTTGAGTGCCAATATTCGATTTCTTGCTGGTGCCTCAATCATCGGCATGTTCTTCCAGGACGGGCGTCGCAAGGTCCGATATTCCGATGAGGCGCCTTCATGGTGCGGTCCTTGACCCTGGTGCACCCGGTATGGGGCTCCGGTTACCAAGGGGAGCTCTCCGCCTCGTCACTCCTGGTCTTCTCTCCCTCCCTCACCTCTTCTGCTCTGGGGGCTTTCGGGGTGGGGTCCGTCGCGGTGGGGCGAGGGGTCGGGCTCCCCATCGTGCCTCTCCCGGCACGGGGTCCCCGCCCCCGCCTCGTCGCGGCGCACTTCACCCCTCCGGGGTTGGGGTCCGGGGTCCGTGTTCTGCTGGGGAGACGAAGGGCGGCCTTTAGGCCTACATTCCCTTCCGCCAGTACCAGTGCCATGATGGCGACCAGCGCCATCTCCGAAGTCCCCGCGGCAGGCTTGGGGCACATCGTGGCCTACTGTGCGCTTTGCGAGCTGTTCCAGGACCAGTCTGCTGGCACCGATGTCTCGGTGGGCGACTTCGACTGGGAGGTGCTGACGGCCAGCGTCGCCGCGGCGAGGCGGTCGAAGCTGGCGGCTAAGATTGCCAACTTTCGTCTGGCCATCACGGCGGTCACCGGCATTCTCTTCCAGGATTTGGAGGGCGTCCCTCCTCCTCCCTTTACCTCCCCCGTCACGGACCAGGAACTCAGAATTTCGAGGCGGCTCCAGCCGTGGTGACCAGGGCGACTGACGACCGTCCGGAGGATTCTGCCACGGCTGAAATGGGGCCCGTTAGGCCAGAGGGGAGCGCGGTTTCGATATTACCGAATCCCCGAAGTGTAATGGGGCCCGTTAGGCCAGATGCAGATCGTGGCGTCTCGAGTCCCAGCCCCGTCCCCGACGACCGCCCTGAGCACGGGCCACCTCAACGCCCCGTGACGACGACAGACGACCATCTGGAGGATCTTGCCACGCACAACGACATATCGGAGCATGGCAGCGGCAGCAGCGGCAACGTGCCACCCCCCGTTGCGTCGACAGACGATGACGTCCCAGCGGGGGATCGAGAGGCGGTTGAGGCAGAGGTCACGATGCCACCCCCCGCATCGCGGTCAGACGATGATGTACCAGTAGGGAATCGAGAGGAGGTAGCCTGCAGTGACCAGTGCACAGCTCACACTAACGACCCCCCACCTTCAGCTGTGCCAGCAGGCCAGAGGAAAGGAGCGGGAAGTCACGGCGGAGACGGCAGAGGCCGCGGAAGCCGCGGAGTACCCCCCTCAGGACAATCAGTCCGTTAGCAGTCCTCTGGGAGAGCCACGCGCCCTGCAGGGGGGCCACGGAGCAACCGCCCAGACGCAGGACAGCGAAGCCATCCGCTGGCTCGTCGGGAGAAACCTCTTCGCGCCTATCCGCCCCCCTTCCCCCGTCAGTGAGCTTCTTATGGGCGGCGAGCCCCAGGCGCCCTCGCCGGGCGTCCAGGGCGCCACTGGCGAAGCAGCCTGCGCCCCGGCTATGGAAGCTGCGCCGCCGTGTGTGCTCGCGCCCGGCACGGCCAGTGGCGCCCCAGAGGCCGGAGAGAGTCCTGCGCTGCCCAAAGGGGGCGCACCTGGGAGCGACGGCGGACACAGGCCCGAAGGCGAACGCCAGCGAAAAGGGCCCCTCCCCACGTGCCACAAGGCTGCGTCTGCCCTGGCCGCCCGACGCGACCCGACCCCAGCCTGGCGGCCAACCATGCGGCCCGCGCTTCCCTGCGAAACCCTGCCAGGCGTGCAGCTGGAGCTGTCGCGAGCAGATCGCGAGCCCCCCAGCCAGGACAACGAGGCCCGTACGGTGGAGACTTGCGGCCAGGATACTCGGCGGCGCCAGAGGCCCGACCCGCGCCAATGGACAGAGCCTAAGGACCCCGACGCGGGACAACAGCTGTACAAAACAGGAATCAACAACATCCAGTGGGACCTCCCCGGGGAGACACCCGGCGAGGCGATGCGTCGACTCCAAGTCACACTGGGGCCGATGTTCACGGGCACCTGGCACGCTTTCGCCAGGCGGCAGTTTGTGCCCGGCAGCAAGGGCGCGCTCGACCCGCTTCGGCACGACCCGCAAACCTGCCACCTTCCTGGAGTCCTTCCGCAGCCACAAGTGCGACGTACGGGTCCTCAGCGACGCGCTGGACCTCGACGTCGACTGGACTCGGCCGAGGCAGCTGCACCGGGGTCGGAGCGGCGGAGTGAACAGTGATCACCGTGCTCATCAGCGCGATTGGGGGTCTCATTCCTTCTCCCTCTTGGTCCTGACGTGCTGTTGTCGGACGTGCCGTGCAGCTCCATGAAACGACCGTGCAGTTCCAACGACGACGACGAACGCAGTGTGGACTCTGCGACTGCAGTGTGAAGGTTGGCGTGACCCGCGGGTTCTCCTGTTGCTTGCATCCTGGCGCCGAGCCCCCTGGGGGGCCGTTGCTGGTCCCGGGTCCGCCCTCTGTGGCTCTGGTGCTCTTGCATCCCGTTTCCGTCGGTCTGCGGGGTCGCCTACGGAGGTCAGCGGCCACTGGCTGCGCCCTCTCCTCCTTGTCATTCACAATGTCTCTCCGGCTCTTGGCTGCGCCCCCCGCCGGACTCATTCGCAATGGGTCTGCGGCTCTTGGCCGCGTCCCCCATCCCGTTCGCAATGATTGCGCCAATCACTGCGTGTCAGGCAACTGGGAGACGGCAGTGGACGAGGCGCCCGGAGAAAGACGATCTGAGTCCATAGAAGTCGTCAGCGCTGGCCTCCCACCTGGAGGACAGGCGAGCAGGCCCCCCCCCCGCGGCGACTGAGGCGCCACCTCAGGGACTGCTGTGGGGAGAAGAGAGAGAGAGGACCCAGAGCAGGCAGCGCTGCTCCAGTGGGCCGCCCTAACCCCCCTCTTCTTCCAATTCGCATGTTACTGCGGCTTTTGGCTGCGCCTCCCTTCTTCCTCCTCCTCCCCTTGTGCAGGATCCGAGTTCAGCGGCTCTTGGCTGCGCCCCCATCCCTAATCAAGATTCACCAGTGACAGCGGCTTTTGGCTGCGCCCCCATGCAGAGTATGGTGCCGAGGAAGATGTATTCACAAGTCTCTGCGGCTCTTGGCTGCGCCCCCCATCCTTTTCGCCGAGATTGCACCGCCTCTGCGACTCTGGCAACCGGGCGCGCCCCCCGCGCTCTGGGCTGTGGCGGCGGCATAGATTGCACCGAGTGGCACGGCCTTCCGCGGTCCATGCTCGTTCGCTCTTCTCGGCGCAGCCACGAGCGTGGAGAGGGTATTGGCGACGAGGGGCGTGGAGTGATCTTCGGCTTCTACTGCGGCGCTGCGCAGTGTGGCCGCAAGATGTTCCTCTGCGCCGACTGGAAGCATGTGCCGCCAGCACCGACGACTCAGCCGACTGCTACGCTTGGCCCGACTCCGACTGCGACGCCAGCGCCGACGACGGAGCCGACTGCCTGATCGGGCTCCGACTGCGACGCCAGCGCCGACGACGGAGCCGACGGCGACGCCTTATCCGACTCCGACTGCGACGCCAGCGCCGACGACGGAGCCGTCTGCGACGCTTGATCCGACTTCGACTGCGACGCCAGCGCCGACGACGGAGCCGACGGCGACGCCCAATCCGACTCCGACATGCTCAGTCTGCGTGTCGCAGGGGCGCGTGTGCGGAGACGACGGCTGCGGTGACTCGCGCGGCCAGCGCACGTCGCCAGAGTATTGCGCGGGCAGCGTGGCATGTGTGCTACTGCGACGCCAGCGCCGACGACGGAGCCGTTGACGACGCCTGATCCGACTCCGACTGCGACGCCTGCGCCGACGACTGAGCCGATTGCCTGATCCGGCTCCGTTTGCGACGCCAGCGCCGACGACGGAGCCGACGGCGACGCCTTTTCCGACTCCGACTGCGACGCCAGCGCCGACGACGGAGCCGTCTGCGACGCCTGATCCGGCTTCGACTGCGACGCCAGCGCCGTCGACGGAGCCGACGGCGACGCCCAATCCGACTTCGACATGCTCAGTCTGCGTGTCGCAGGGGCTGGTGTGCGGAGACGACGGCTGCGGTGACTCGCGCGGCCAGTGCTCGTCGGATGCACCCCCCATGTTCATTCGCAAGTCTCTGCGGCTCTTGGCTGCGCCCCCCAGCTCTGTGAAGGGGCATCGTGACAGGGGTGCTGACAGTGTCAACCACCCCAGCGGGCCACACACTGGCTTGGAATCTGGCTTCCGGCGACGTGCCAGCGTACAGGTGGGTGCTCATCTCGGCACACCGGGCCTGCCTGCGCCAAGACACCACAGTGGTGATCCCCCAGGCTCTCGGCTGGTCGCCAGCTGCACACGCTGTCGCGAGGTCGCGTGGGAGCGGTATCGACCCTTTCCCGTGTTCGCCGCTGCAGCGGCAGGCAGTGCCACCCCCTCCTGCGTGTCGCCCTGATCCACATGGTACGTCTCATGGCGCTACGAGGGTTTGGCTTTGCGTCAGGTGGAGACTGGCGTGCATCTTACCCGCTTCCAGTGCTACCTGATGAGGGGCCTGGCAAGGGCGTGTCCCTGCACGAGTGGTGCATCCTTCGGCAGGACATGGCTGTTCCCCCAGCTGGCCCATCTTGCAGGTGCCTCGGTCAGCGCTTGCAACTTTGTGCCCCCGATCTTCCAGTGTCGGATAAGTTGCGTACGCACTGGCCACAGGCTGGAAGTGACGTTATCGCATGTTCGCTGACTGAGTCTTCGTCGCTCCCGCGTCCGACAGCGGGCAGACCCGACGTCTGCGTCAGTGAGTCACCGTGAGTGAGGCCCCCTCTGTGCCGCCGTCCCCCTTTTTCCTGTCGTTGGGTGCCCGTCTGGCGTCCGCAGCGACTCTCCCGCTTTCTCTTGCCTCGCTTCCGTGTGTCTAGGCCGGAGTTCGGTACCGACAAGGCCGCTTCGTGCTCTACAGTACGGTCCGTGCCCCGTGCCTTTTCCTGTTGTGTGGTTCGGCTGGAGTTTGGCGCCGTAAGGGCGACTTCTCCTATCCGTCCGCCGCCGGTGCCGCGCTTGCGTCCCCATCCGCTGGGATGTTTGCGACGGTCCCACACAATGAGGGTCACTTTGTCCCTGGCATGTGCACTCGCTTCAGCGGCCTACGTGCCGCTGCAGCCAATTATCTCGCTCTGTGCCCCAGTCGTTAATCCCGCTCCCTGGATCTGTCCTTTGAGCCGTCCGACCAAAAAAGTATCCCCGCCAGCCCGTCCAGAAATGAGTCCCAGGGGAGTGGAGGTGATGAGGGAAGCGGGGGAGCATGCAGAAGAACAAAGGGCGGGGTAAGCCGCCATATGCCCCAAGAGGGGGAGGATGTAGGAGTCGTCGTCGTCGTCGGAGTAGGAGGAGGAAGAGGAGGAGCAGGAGGAGGAGCAGGAGGAGGAAGGGGAGGAGGAGGAGGAGGAGGAGGAGGAGGAGGAGGAGGAGGGAGGAGGAGGAGGAGGAATATGAGGAGGTGAGGAGAGATGGAGGAGGGCGAGAACGTGGAGGACGAGAAGGAGGAGAAGGAAAATTATGATGACGATGGTGATCATGATGATGATGATGATGATGATTGATGATGATGATGATGATGATGATGATGATGATGATGATGATGTTGTTGTGATGATGATGATGATTCTGATGATGATGATGATGATGATGACGATGATGATGATGATGATGATGATGATGATGATGATGATGATGATGATGATGATGATGAGGAGGAGGAGGAGGAGGAGGAGGAGGAAGAGGAGGAGGAGGACAATGGCGAGCTTGGGGGCCTCTTGGGCCGTCTTTGGGGCCTCTTGGCGGTACTGGGGGCCTCTTGCGTATCTCGGGGAGCTTGTTGGGGCCTCTTGGGGGTCTCTTGGGAGCCTCTTGGAGGCCTCTTGGGCGCCTCTTGGGGCCTCTTGGGGCCCTCTTGGGGCGCTCTTGGGGCGCTCTTGGGGCCATGTTGGGAGAATTAGCGTTGCCCCTGTAGAGTGCCTCTCGGGCCCCAAAAGAGGCCAACATCCTTCAACACCTAGGGGAATCAATGTTTTTTTGCTTTCCCGCCTTTTCGCTCTTGGAGCCGTCTTGGACGCCCCAGCGACCCGCAGACCCCCCCGTGGGGGTAGGGGGAGGGGTCAAGTTACCCCCTCCCCGCCCGCAAGCCGTCTCGCTCACTCCCACCCGCCCTCCCAACACATACGTAGCACCCGAGTCTGGCCCGAGCCTGAGCATATTCAGCAGTCGTCTTTGGATGGGCAGCTACTGGGGGCCAATCCGCCGCCGCCGCCGCCGCCGCCCTCCGCCGCCGCCGCCGCCGCCGCCGCCGCCCGCCCCCGCCGCCGCCGCCCGCCGCCGCCGCCGCCGCCGCCGCCCGCCGCCGCCGCCGCCGCCGCGCCGCTGCCGCCACCGCCGCAGCCGCCGCCGACGCCGCCGCCGCCGCCGCCGCCGCAGCCGCCGCAGCCGCCGCCACCGCCGCCGCAGCCGCCGCCGCCGCCAAGTGTACTCTGTATTGTTTTTTGACAGGGATGGTGGGGGGGGCCGCATGGGGTTGGCTGCGCATGCTCCGAATTTGGAGGCAGAGTGTGTTTTATATTCTTTTTTACAAGGGATGGTGTGGGGGGGGTTGGCATGGACCCTGGTTGGCCCCCAGTCGCCTGGGGGAGGGGGTGTTAATTAATAGGGAACAGTGATAAACCCCTCCCCGAGGGGGAAAAAGGGGGTTGGAAGAGGAAACTCTCTACACCACCGACGCCCAGAGGACTGGTGGGATATGGGGCATCATTTTATTTATGCGTATTTATTTTTGTGTCCTTGGGCCGCTTGAGTGCTGGCCGCGATATCCTTGCCTGTCGCATAACAGTGTCTTGCCTTTTCGGACGCTCCGGCCCTGCCCCGCTGAGTCCCTTCGCGTGGACTCCGCTGCGGGCACCGTTCGGTCAAGTATCCTGTCTGAACTGGCGCGTTTTTTTTCCGGAGCAGCTCCATCTGTTCCCTGCTATTCTTCATATTCCCAATCCTAGCGTTCTTTCTCTGAGACTATCACCACCACCACTACCACTACCACTACCGCTACCACCACCACTACGTTCTACCACTACCACCACCACGACCACTACCAGTACCACTATCACTACCACTGCCACTGCAACTACCAGTGCAACTACCACTACCACTACCACTACCACTTCCACTACCACTACCACTGCCACTACCACTGCCACTGCCACTAGAACTACCACTACCACTACCGCTACTGCCTCTACTACTACTACTACTACTACTACTACTACTACTACTACTACTACTACTACTACTACTACTACTCCTACTCCTACTCCTACTCCTCCTACTACTACTACTACTACTACTACTACTACTACTACTACTACTACTACTACCACTACCACTACCACTACCACTACCACTACCACTACCACCACCACCACCACCATTGCCACCGCCACTGCCACTATCACTGCCACTACCGCTACTGTTACTACCACCACTACCACTGCCACTACTACTACTCCTATTGTTATTGCCACTACCACTATCACTATCACACCCACTATTACTACCACTGCCGCTGCCAGTAGGAGTAGTAGTCGTAGTCGTAGTCGTAGGCGTTGTTCTAGTCGCAGTTGTTTGCGTTGTCGTAGTCGTAGCCGTAGTCGCGCCGCCGAATGTTCCTATGGCAAGCTCCCATGAAACGCGCTCTCTCGTAGGGTGTGTATGTATATATGCATGCATGTATGTGTGCATGCACGCATGCATGCATGCATTCATGTATGCATGTACGCATGCATGCATGCATGTATGTATGTATGTGTGTAAACATTCATGCATGTATGTTTGCAATGTAATGTAATGTAACGTAGTGTACTGTACTGTACTGTAAGGTAATGTAATGGAGTGTAATGTAGTGTAGTGTAGTGTAGGGTAATGTAATGTAATGTAATGTAATGTAATGTAATGTGATGTGATGTGATGTGATGTAATGTAATGTAATGTGATACAATGTAATGTAATGTACTGTAATGCAATGTGATGTGATGTGGTGTACTGTAATGTATGTGGATGTAATGTAATGTATTGTATGGTATTGAATTGTAATGTAATATACTAGAGATGTGCGTGTATGGCTGTCTGTCTGTCTGTCTGTCTGTCTGTCTGTCTGTGTGTCTGTCTGTCTGTCTTTCTGTATGTAGTAATGTATGTATGTGTGTGTACGTTGGTGGGTATGTAGGTAGGTAGGTAGGCTTGTATGCATGCATGTATGTATGTATGCATGTATGTCTATATACATGTATGTATGTAAGTAAGCATGCATATTTACTTATATATATACATATATATATATATATATATATATATATATAGATGACTGTGTGCATATGTGTGTATATGAATTCATTCAGGTAAATTCGGATTACGCCTTGTGGGTTTGTAGGGGCCCCCGGTTCCCAGAGCCGCCAGAGAGCCCAGAAATTGCACTGGACGGCCCCCGGAAGGCCCCGAAACGGCACCGGATCTCCCCAGAAGAGCCCTGAGACGGCCCAGGGAGGCCAAGAGACGACCAAAGACAGCCCGAGATGACTCAAGACGGCCTCACACGGCCCAGGATGCTCCCAGGCCGCCAAGACGCCCCGGGACGGCTCCGAGGGGACACCCTAGAGGGCCCCATGAGGCCGAACTCGTAGATTTTCTGTCGGTTTCCCACGGTTTCTGAAATTCCCGCGCTCTCGATCTTCTGGACCTCCAGGACTCCAGGACGGCCCAATAAGCCTCTAGGATCGCCCCGATACGGCCCAGGAGGCGCCCAAGAGAGCCCCAAGACAGCCTCCGTAGCCATTTTGCTCAAGCCGTTTGTGGCTCAGCATTTGGGCGAAGCAGGTCATTGCCATTAGAAAGTCTAGGTTCGCTAGGGACTGGTTTCCTTCCAAAAACAGCCGAAACCCTCCCGAAACCCTCCGAAAACCCTCCTGGAAGGGTTCCTGGAGGCCTTTCGACGGGCTTCGGAAGGGTTTTGGCCGTTTGGGGGGGAAACCAGTCCCTAGCGAACCCTGGGCTTTCTAACATTACCATCCAGAGGGAGCCTAGCGGCGACCAGTTGGGGCGAAGCATTCTGCGCAACACTGTAGGATCCCCACTCCAGGCAACGCAGGGATGGCGAGTTTGGCGGGCGACGTTCTCCCGCCCGTCAGCGAGCAGCGACCAAGGCCAGCGTTGGCGTGGGCGGAGGCATCCAGCGTGGCGCCCGCACCGAGGCAGCCCTCGACTCCCAGGATGGCCCGCGGGCGCCCCTTCGGAGTGGGCCACAACTGGGCCGTGCCGGGCCCCGGCGGCCTCGGTCCCAACCGGATCCGCAGGCCTCGTGCCGTCCGACCTCCTCAGATTTCGGCACCTGTGACTCTCGAAGACCTTGCGTACATGAGGAGGCTCGACACGTTGATCCCCGAGCCTCGCATGGGCAGCCGCACGTCACGCCGGCTCGTGGCCGGTGCCTTCGCGGCGCCCGAGTTGTTGCCGGAAGTGGAGCTGGCCAGCGGCGGGGTAGCAGGCAACCAGACGAGCGACATCGAGTCCACCTCCGTCCTCTCCGTTGAGTCTCCGATGCTTCCCAACACCTGCCTTGGGCTCCACGGGACCAGTGTGATGGCCGGTGAGGCCGAGCGGCCCCCCTGCACCTTGCTTCGGCACACTCGTCTCAGCGGCAATCCGTGCCGACGAGAGGAGGACTGCAAGGAGGATCTGCCGAGTCCTGGCCAGAGCATCTCCCGCAGGCCGCCCGTCTTCGACAAGCCTGAGAGGATCCCGTGCTCCCCGGGCTCCAGCCAGTTCGGCCGCGAGCTGGGTGGGCCTACGCACTCTGTAGAGGGGGCGCCCGGCCAGGCTCGCCCCCGCCACGCCACGAGGTCGCTGTCGGCGAGGGGGGGAAGGCGCCTGGCATCCAGCAGTTGAGTTTTTTTTTTTGACCCGCGCAGAAGGGGCCCGGACGGAGACACGACACGGCGACGGGCGCCGGCGGAGACGGGACGATCGAACAATTTTCCAGGGAGGGGCGGGGTGGGGGGAGGGCAAGCGTTCGGCGCCCGCACCCGGCGCGGCCCCCGTGCCAAGCTTGAGAGGATCCCGTGCTCCCCGGGCCCCAGCCGGTTCGGCCGCGAGCCCGGTGATCTTGCGCACCCCGCAGAGGGGGCGCCCGGCCAGGCTCGGCCGAATGGCGATGGGGGGATCAGGACATGGGGGGGTGAGTATGCGGTACCGTTTTGTTGGGGTACAATTTGTACCTTCTCTGCGGGTTGCAAGTACAAATTGTACCTTCTCCCCCCCCGTTAACATCCTCGCACATGTCGCGAACGTTGTCAAAAGTACAGTGTGTACCTTGTCTGCGTGGCGTCGGTACAAATCGTACCTTCTCCGTGGGGCGTAGGTACAGGTTGTACCTCGGCTGCGCCTCTCTCCCCATCTGGTCTTATCCCCCCGTTTGCATCCCGCCAACAGGCTCGCCCCCGCCACGCCACGAGGTCGCTGTCGGCGAGGGGGGGGAAGGCGCCTGGCCTCCATCCAGCATGTAAGGCTTGGCCTCCAGCAGTTGAGTTTTTTCTGTGAGACTGGCGCAGATGGGGCCGGACGAAGAAGCGACACGGCGACGTGCGACGGACGAGAACGAGACGATCGGCGGCGGCGCAGGGAGGGAAGGGCGGGTGTGGGGCGGGGTGGGGGGGAGGCAAGCGTTCGGCGCCCACACCCGGCGCGGCCCCCGTGCGCCCCGGGAGCGCCGCGGCGGCCTGCTCCTCCTCCTTTTCCCCCTGCCCGTTGCTTCCTATTTGTTGGTTTCACCCCTAAGGCACAAGGTTTCGGCGCTATTGGGGGTTAGCCAACTCTTTGTACACGTGTGCCCTTGGTGTGGGCGATTTGCCCCGCGCTTTGCTGAGCGCCGCAGATATGTTCTGCCTTCTGGGCCGTCAACACTCCTCCTCCTCCTCCCCCTCCTCCTCCTCCTCCTCCTCCCCCTCCTCCTCCTCCTCCTCCTCCTCCTCTTCCTCCTCCTCCTCCTCCTCTTCCTCCTCCTCCAGCCAGCACGTCTGCACCGAATCCGCAGCCGGGCGACGCCAAGGCCCGCCGTCAGGTCGGAGGGGCAGCTGAGGCTTGGCTTCAGGCGCGTTCGGCACCTTCTCTCGATTTTGCCGCCTCTGGCGGCGTCGCGCGTCTCGTGCGGGGGGCCAGGCTGGGGGTCGGTGCTCGTGAAGCGCGGGGATGCGCGGGGGTGCTCGTCAGGCGAGTTGCCCTACTCATGGTTTTCGGGAAGCCGTCGTATGGCGCGCGGAGCACGCCTGTATTGCACGCTTGCCGGCACTTGGAGGTGTGTTCTTACAGCCGGTTTTTTTTGACGGGAATATCGTCGCGAGGTGCACAGATTCGTGCAAATTAGATGTGGTTTACCCATGTCTTGGATTGCCCCACTACGGTTTTTTGTTTGCTCATCGTTCTCCGCAGCTACGTCGCGTGAAGCTGGCTCGCGGAGGACTTTCCCGTGCTGGTCGTCCTCGCGCGTGCCCGAAGGCCCCGACGCACGGCAGGGAGGGAGCCTTTTTTTATATTTTAGCTGGCTATGGCCGGAGCACACGCGACGCTGGGCTTCCCCAGCGCCGCCCGTTTCCCGAGCGGTCTTGCTGCGAAGGAAGCACTGGATGACGAGTGCCTTCCCCAAGGGCCAGGTCACCAAGGGTACATCTGGACCTCAGGTCCAGATGTACCCTTGGACTTGCCAGGGAGGCATGGATGGCCCGCGGGATGCTTACTGAGGTGGCGAGCTGTGGAGCGCGTTTTAGGCGGAGTGCGCGCATCACGTCCCAGTGGCCGAGGTGATGGAGGAGGAGGAGGAGGAGGGGGAGGAGGAGGAAAGAGGGCATTGCAGTGTTGCGTATCGCAGCAGCCCGTGAATGATGTCACGCTCTCAGGAGGGACTTTCTTTGGGCGTCATCGTCATCACCGCTTGCAGCAGCTTTGTCGTCGTTCTTCACGACGGTCGAATTCGATCCTAGCTCAATTAGCCCGTTTGAAGTGCACTCTCGCCGCCACTTGGAGGTCTAATCTTATGGCGTCATCATCAACATCGCCAGCGGCAGCTTTCCTACATTTGGTCGTTCTGCTTGCGCAAACTTTGCGGCAACAGAACTCACATTTTGAAGCGCACTAGCCCGTTTCGAGTTCGATCATAGTTTTATCAACCCGCGTGAGGGTCACGGTCGCTGGCACCCCGCCAACTGATTAGGATCTCACTTCCCACAGGCGTGTTAGCTGTGGCAGGGAGGGCGTCGAGCTCAAAGAGAGAGAGAGAGAGAGAGAGAGAGAGAGAGAGAGAGAGAAAAAAAGAGAGAAAGAGAGAGAGAGAGCCCCAAGACAGCCCAGGAGGGGCCAAGAGGGGTCCAAGAGGCCCCCAAGACGGCACAGTAGACATCCGGGAGGCCCCCAGGACGACCCCACAAGCCCCCAAGAGGCCCCCAAGACAGGCCAAGGGGGGCCCCGAGTCTGCCCGCGAGGGCCTCAAGATGGCCGAAGATGCTGTCAAGACGGCCCCAGAGGGCCCAAGACGTCCCAAAGGAGCCCCAGGAGGACCCCCAAGAAGACCCGAAGACGCGAAAATCGTAGACTTCACGTTGGTTGTCGATCGCACACCGCAGCTTGTTGGTACTGCTAAGGCCTTACGGCCAGTGCCGCCGACACTGGAGGCCTCGGCCCTCGACGGATATCGGAGGGAGAGGGCGGGCCATGGGCCCGGGGAGGGTGGTATTCTGACCCGGGACCCCCCCTGGGACCCCCTTCCGGGACCCCCCTTCGAGTGAACACCGACGTTGTTCAGATTGGCTTCCCCTCCGCGTCGCGGCCGCCCCCCTCCCCCGAAGGGAACCGACGTTGTTCAGATTGGCTTCCCCTCCGCGTCGCGGCCGCCCCCCTCCCCCGAAGGGAACCGCCCGGGTGCCCCCCCCCCCCCCCCCCCTCGGGTATCTCCTGTTGGGACCCCCCCCCTCCCCCCCCCCTCGGGGGGAAGGGATACAAGAGAAGGGGCTTCCCTTCGAGTAAGCTGCGGCGTTGCTCAGATTGGCTTCCCCTCTGTGTCGCGGCCGCTCATCTCCGCGTCGCGACCTTTCCCCTCCCCCGAAGGGAGCCGCCTGGGTGCCCCCCCCCCCGCGTATCCGGGTGTGACCACCCCAAACCCTCCCCTCCCCCCCCCCTCAGGGGGAAGGGATAAAAGGGAAACGGCTGATTGGCTTCCCCCCCCGTGCCGGGGGGAGCAGATTGGCTTCCCCCCGGGTCGCGGCCGCTCCCCTCCGCGTCGCGGCGGGCCGCCCCCTCCCCCAAGGGAGCCGCCGGGTGCCCCCCCACCCCTGGGTATCCAGGTGGACCCCCCCTCGCCCCTCCCCCCCCCCCTCGGGGGGGATCTCTCTCTCTATATATATATATATATACACATGATTTGTCTGTGGATACAGCCATACATGCAGTCGATGGGGATCTCATGAATCGGGACGCACTTGCCGAATGGAGGTCTCACATCCTTGCACCACGGGTGGTGGTGTGGGGTGGCGGGCCGCCGTGTGAGACCTGGTCTGCCTCTCGAGGGGCAGAAGGCCAAGGCCCCCCGCCACTTCGTACGCATGACCAATTTTGGAGTCAGACGGCAGTTGCCGAACGACAGATGGAATAGCTGTGGGTGGGCAGCGCGTTATACCATGCTATGCTGGAGCTGTTCGCTGCACATATGCAGGCTGGGACGTCAGGTTGGCTTGAGCACCCCCAGCCGTATGAATGGAGGCTCCAAGCTGTCAGCTCGTTTGCCTGTCATCCGATGCGTGCTCTCCAGTCGTCCCCCCAGCAGTTTCGACGACCGATTTTGATCAGTGTGAACATGGTCAGACGTCAAGGGCCCCCACTCGAATCGTTGGGCTTAGGCTGCCAGGGCTGCACGCAGCCCTGCTTGCGACCCCTGGAAACGGCAGATGATCGCACGGTAGGGGCGGTCACGAAACGCTTCTTGGGTATGGTAGGGATAGGAGGGAGTGGCGCACAGCCAAAAAGAAGACGTATCCCGCCGGCCTGTGGTGCAAGTGTATCTCAGCTGCCACCGGTGATGCAGTGCGTACCATGTGGGAAAAGGGGATGTGGACAGTACTGTGCCCGTTGTTCCGGATGAGTTGGGGGAGGACGGTCGTGTAAATGATGGGCTGCTGCGGTTCTTTGTCTCCTGGGATCCTTATTTTGGCACTGACGAGGGATGGGCTCCTGACTTTGTCTCACGGCGCACGCGCCGTTTCCGACACGACCCCGATCTCGATCGCTTTCGACCAGTACACGTCCCCCCGACATCAGAGCAAGTTACCTCTTCCACCTCGCAGGTTCGAGTCGACACGGCGGAGGTTAGACCCGCAGGCCCACCTGAAGCTGACGAGGTGTAGGAGTATGTCGGCGCACGTGCTTTTCTTGGTGACTCGCAGAGGGCAACATATCCTCCCCGCCCGCCCATCCCTGTGCCTTTAGCACCTGAAGTTTTGGAGCGCATTGCGCAAAATCGCGCGCAGGCGCGTGTCAGAAGAGCTGCTAAACTCCAGGAAACGAGACAGGCTCGTTTGCGTCAAGTAGCCCCTTGGGACCTTGATCCTCATTGTGGCAGAGGCTCGGCTTGTTCGGATAGGTTGCTGCCTGTCATTTATCATGATTCGAGCGGACAAGTGGAGGTGCAGAAGAGCAAGTGGTCGTCGTTTTCTGTGACGCCTCTCTCACCCACCTCTCCATATGACTGCTCGCTGTCTGGTGGCAAGCAGTACGGGGGGCTCTACGGCATGGTGACTCAGGACAATGCTGTTGCTGCCTTCGTTGGCCTCAATTGCGTTCTTGGTGCCTCTCTTTTTGTTTGATCTCCAGCTGCCGCCCCAGTTCGATAGGTTTCGGGCGCCGTACCAGGCACGGCGAACCTCTCTCGGGGCGGGCAGCGCGCGTCCGCAGGCCCGCGCCCGCGTATCGGGCACACCGGCCTCCACGCATGGACCGGAGGTGGGAGTGGTATGTGGGCGGGGGCGGGGTTTCTACTGTGGCGTTGGAGCAGGCGCTGGCCGCAGGTAGAGCGTGCGAAGCTCTTGCACTCCCGCTGGCCCCTGCCTCGCCCCGCCCAGCTGCCTTTTCGTCAGCCTTTCTTGCCTCTTAGTGCTTCTCTTTTCGTTCGATCTCTAGCTGCCGCCCCAGGTCGAGAGGTGTCGGGCGCCGTGCCAGGTGCGGCGGACCTCCTTCGGGGCGGTCAGAGACGCGCGCAGGCCCTGCCTGCGCATCGGACAAGCCAGGCAGTTTCACCTTCCCCACTTTCCCTGGGTATAGGTTTGTTGGCGGGGACGTAGTTCGCGCTGTGGCGATGAGGTAGGCATGGGACACAGGTCAAGCGTGCGAGAACCGTGCACTCCCGCTGGCCCCTGCCTCGCACGCGTCCACTCTTAGCTCCCCTTTAAAGCCCTTTTGCAGGCTATCTCACCTGTTCCCCTCTTTCATCAGCCTCCTCTTGCCTTTTCCTTGCTCCTGTTGCGTCGCCTTGAGCGCCTTCCGACGATATGGGGGTGGTGCGGGCTAGGTGACGTGACGGGGGCGGGGAGATTCACCAAACGTTGGCGCCCGTGCTGCTAGATACCGCGTGTTTCTGCCAGCAGCTAGTGAGTGCCGCGCCAAGCTGACCGTTTCCTCGGCGAATCAGAGCGCAATCCAAAAAACATCCTCGGGGGGAAGAGGTAAAAAGGGAATGGGCTTCCTTTCGAGTAATCTACGTCGTTGCTCAGATTGGCTTCCCCCCCGTGTCGCGGCCGTTCCCCTCCGAGTCGCCGCCGTTCCCCTCCCCCGACGGGGGCCGCCCGGGTGCCCCCCTCCCGCCCGGTTATCCGGGTGGGACCCCGCCCCCTCCCCTGGGGAAGGGATAAAAGGGAAAGGGCTTCCATTCGAGTAAGCTACGACGACGTTGTTCAGATTGGCTTCTCCCCCGTGTCCGGGGGGGGGCAGATTGGCTTGCCCCGGGTCGCGGCCGCTCCCGTCGCCCGGGGAGGGTCGACCACTCCCCTTCTAGGAGCCGACGTGGCGGTGTCGTGTGCAGTTTCCTTCCCCCGAGGGGAGCCGACCACCCTTCTTGGAGCCGACGTGACGATTTCGTGGGCGACGACGACCCACGCAAGATGACGAGACCAGGATACGTCTCCGCACGCCGACAGGGTCGGTGGATACGGGTTTTAGTATCGATAGACTGGGAGTGAGTCTCAGTAGTATGAGTGAGTCTGTGCGCATGAGCCTGGGGCCCCCTGGGGCCTCCTGAAGCCTCCTTGGGCCTCCTGGTGCCTCCTGGAGCCTCTTGCGGCATCCTGTGGCCTCTTGAATCTTCCTGTGGCCTCCTGGTGCTTCTGGGACCTCATGTGGTTTCCTGGGGCCTGCTGTAGCCTGCTGGAGTCTCCTGTGGCATCCTGGGGAGGATCCGTTCCCACGAGTCTGGACACCCAAACAGGCAAACCGATCAAGACAATTTCAAAATCTGGCCCCACTTGGGGGCGAAAGTGAAAGCCTCGCTCGAGACATCCTCCAAATCTGCTCCGAAAACGGCTGATGTTGGGCATGCAATCAGGCAAACCGCTCGAGACATTTCCGCTATTTTGGCGCGAACGGAGGCCGTGATATACCCTTGGTGCCCCCCCTTTAGAACAGGCAAGCCGAACTGGGGGCTAAAGTGAACGCCTCGCTCGAGACATCCTCCAAGTCTGCTCCGAAAACGGAGGATCTTGGGCATGCAATCGGGCAAACCGCTCGAGACGTCCCCGCCGTTTTGGCGCGAACGGAGGTCGTGATATATCCCTGGTGCCCCCCCTCAGAACAGGCAAACCGATCAAGACATCCTCAACATCTGGCCCCACTTGTGGGCGAGAATGAACGCCTCGCTCGAGGCATCCTCCAAATCTGCTCGAAAGTGGATGATGAGCATACACTCAGGCAAACCGCTCGAGACATCTCCGCCATTTTGGCGCGAACGGAGGCCGTGATATACCCCTGGCGGCCCCCCCTTAGGAGTGCCGAAACCCGCGCCTCGCTCGAGACATTTTCAGAATTTGCTCCGCGATCATCGTCAGCATCACCATCATCAGCAGCAGCAGCATCATCAGCATCAGTATCAGTATCAGTATCAGTATCAGTATCAGAATCAGTATCAGTACCATCACCATCACCATCACCATCACCATCACCACCATCACCATCATCATCATCATCATCATCATCATCATCATCATCATCATCATCATCATCACCATCATCATCATCATCACCATCATCATCATCATCAGCATCAGCATCATCATCATCATCATCACCATCTTCATCACCAACGCCTCGCACGAGGCATCCTCCAAACGGCATCATACTCTTATCGTCATCAGGGGGAGGAGGAGAAGGGAGGAGGGTGTGTGTGAGGAAGGGCCGCGCGGTCACAGTAATTACTCACTGCCTGGAGCTCCCCATATGTGCATCTATTAGCATTGACCTGTCCGCCGTGAGTGTCTAGGCACCGGAGCTTTCGAGTAGAAGCGGGCTTGAGTACTGACGGTCTGGGAGTGAATCTAGGTGTGAATGAGTTGGAGTGTTAATGAGTCCCAGTAGTATTAGTGCGTCTCTCCGCATGAGCCTGGAGCCTCCTGGGGCCTCCTGTGGCCTCATGGGGCTTCCTGTGGCCTCCTGGTGCCTCCTGGGGCCTCGCGTGGCCTCCTGGGGCATCCAGGAGCCTCCTGGATCCTCATGGGGCCTCCTGGGGAGGACTCGTGCCCCAGGAGAGGCCCACTGTATAGGAACATACGTATAACACTTCGGATTGAAGCCACACGAGAGGGGCAATCTATAGGAACACGCGTGAAACACCGAGGACTCGTGCCCCAGGGGAGGCCCAATCTATAGGAACCAATGGAAAACACTGAGGAGTGGATACGCAGGAGAAGGACACTTTCTAGAGACATACGTAAACACAAGGGATTCGCACTCCAGGGGAGGCCCAATTTATAGAAACATATGTAACATGCTGGGGATTGGAGCCACTCCTGCGGCCTTTGAGGCCTCCTGCTCCTGGAGCCTCGTGGGGGCTCCTGGGGCCTTCCCTCCAGGTGCCTCCTGGCGTTTCCTGTGGCCTCCTGTGGCCTCCTCGGGCCTCCCGGTGCTTCCTGGGGCCTTCTAGAGCCTCTTGGGGCCTCCTGGAGCCTCCTGTGGCCTCCTTGGGCCTCCTGTGGCCTCCTGGTGCCTCCTGTGGCCTCCTGTGGCCTCCTGGGGCCTCCTGGAGCCTGCTGGAGCTTCCTGTGGCATCCTGAAGATCCACGCCCGCGAATCTGGCCAGCAAAACAAGCAAACCGTTCGAGACATCCTCGCAATCTGGACCACCAGGGGCGCGATAACCAGCGCCTCGCTCGAGACATCCTCCAAATCTGCTTCGAAAGCGGAGGATGTTGGGGGCACAAACAGGCAAACCGCTATATTGGCGCGAACGGAGGAGTGAGATACCCCCTGGCGGCTCCCCCTTGGCGGCGCCTCGCTCGAGACATCCTTAAAGTTTGCTCCGCAAGCGGAGGATGTTGGGGGCACAAGCAGGCAAACCGCTCGAGACATCCCCGCAATTTTGGTGCGAACGGAGGAGTGATCTACCACCTGGCGGTTCCCCTTCGGGGTGCTGAAACCCGCGCCTCGCTCAAGACATCCTCAGAATCAGCTTCGCCATCATCATCATCGTCATCATCATCATCGTCATCATCATCATCATCATCATCATCATCATACTTATTATCATCATCAGCATCATCAGCATCATCATCATCAGCATCATCATCATAATCATCATCATCACCATCATCATCACCATCACCAGCATCATCATCATCATCGTCATCATCATCTATATTGTCATCATCATCACCACCACCATCTGCGAGTCTGAGCGATGTGTGAGGTGTGGGTGTGACTGTCCTTCTGGCGCGGTGCAAGTAATATCAAAACCCCATCTTAGGATATGGTGAACAACAAGAACCCCATCCTTTGGATATTAGGAAAAACAAGCGAAAACCCGTTTCCTGGGAATCTTGTGTGTAAAAAAACAAGTGCGCGAAGGGGGACCGAGTTTTTCCTGGACGTCACCAGGGGAGAGAGGAGAGTAGTATTCGTATTGTGTAATTGTGGAGGTGGTGGTGGTGGGTGGTCACTGCATAAGGGAAACAGAATCCCGAGCAGAGCAACACGCACCACGACCACGACGACGCCGACGACGACGACGGAGACGAGGCGCGCTTACGATCCGCACCGAAGCACGGATTTGGGAAAGGGCCCACCCTGCAGGTTCGGTTAAACAGCACATCGTTGAGCGGTGCTGCAGCCTCCCCTGAGCACAGGCCCCCCCAGAGCATCAGCCAGACAAGTCGGGTTTGCACCCTCATGCCTTGCTGGACTCTGGGCGCGTTTCGGCACCCTCTCCCCCAACCTCGTCAGGGCCACCGACAAGGGAGAGGGCGGCGGTGGCCGACGCGTCCCCGAGCTAAGAAGCTCAAAGCGCCGCGGCTCAGAGAGCCGGGAAGACAGACAGACAGACGGACGGACGGACAGCCAGGCGGCGTGCAATGCCTGGCAAGCCAAGTGGGTGGTCACTGCATAAGGGAAACAGAATCCCGAGCAGAGCAACACGCACCACGACCACGACGACGCCGACGACGACGACGACGGAGACGAGGCGCGCTTACGATCCGCACCGAAGCACGGATTTGGGAAAGGGCCCACCCTGCAGGTTCGGTTAAACAGCACATCGTTGAGCGGTGCTGCAGCCTCCCCTGAGCACAGGCCCCCCCAGAGCATCAGCCAGACAAGTCGGGTTTGCACCCTCATGCCTTGCTGGACTCTGGGCGCGTTTCGGCACCCTCTCCCCCAACCTCGTCAGGGCCACCGACAAGGGAGAGGGCGGCGGTGGCCGACGCGTCCCCGAGCTAAGAAGCTCAAAGCGCCGCGGCTCTGAGAGCCGAGCCGGGAAGACAGACAGACAGACGCGGACGGACAGCCAGGCGGCGTGCAATGCCTGGCAAGCCAATCGGGTGGTCACTGCATAAAGGAAACAGAATCCCGAGCAGAGCAACACGCACCACGACCACGACGACGCCGACGACGACGACGACGGAGACGAGGCGCGCTTACGATCCGCACCGAAGCACGGATTTGGGAAAGGGCCCACCCTGCAGGTTCGGTTAAACAGCACATCGTTGAGCGGTGCTGCAGCCTCCCCTGAGCACAGGCCCCCCCAGAGCATCAGCCAGACAAGTCGGGTTTGCACCCTCATGCCTTGCTGGACTCTGGGCGCGTTTCGGCACCCTCTCCCCCAACCTCGTCAGGGCCACCGACAAGGGAGAGGGCGGCGGTGGCCGACGCGTCCCCGAGCTAAGAAGCTCAAAGCGCCGCGGCTCAGAGAGCCGGGAAGACAGACAGACAGACGGACGGACGGACAGCCAGGCGGCGTGCAATGCCTGGCAAGCCAAGTGGGTGGTCACTGCATAAGGGAAACAGAATCCCGAGCAGAGCAACACGCACCACGACCACGACGACGCCGACGACGACGACGACGGAGACGAGGCGCGCTTACGATCCGCACCGAAGCACGGATTTGGGAAAGGGCCCACCCTGCAGGTTCGGTTAAACAGCACATCGTTGAACGGTGCTGCAGCCTTCCCTGAGCGCAGGCCCCCCCAGAGCATCAGCCATACAAGTCGGGTTTGCACCCTCATGCCTTGCTGGACTCTGGGCGCGTTTCGGCACCCTCTCCCCCAACCTCGTCAGGGCCACCGACAAGGGAGAGGGCGGCGGTGGCCGACGCGTCCCCGAGCTAAGAAGCTCAAAGCGCCGCGGCTCAGAGAGCCGGGAAGACAGACAGACGGACGGACGGACGGACAGCCAGGCGGCGTGCAATGCCTGGCAAGCCAAGTGGGTGGTCACTGCATAAGGGAAACAGAATCCCGAGCAGAGCAACACGCACCACGACCACGACGACGCCGACGACGACGACGACGGAGACGAGGCGCGCTTACGATCCGCACCGAAGCACGGATTTGGGAAAGGGCCCACCCTGCAGGTTCGGTTAAACAGCACATCGTTGAGCGGTGCTGCAGCCTCCCCTGAGCACAGGCCCCCCCAGAGCATCAGCCAGACAAGTCGGGTTTGCACCCTCATGCCTTGCTGGACTCTGGGCGCGTTTCGGCACCCTCTCCCCCAACCTCGTCAGGGCCACCGACAAGGGAGAGGGCGGCGGTGGCCGACGCGTCCCCGAGCTAAGAAGCTCAAAGCGCCGCGGCTCTGAGAGCCGGGAAGACAGACAGACAGACGGACGGACGGACAGCCAGGCGGCGTGCAATGCCTGGCAAGCCAAGTGGGTAGTCACTGCACTAGGGAAACAGAATCCCGAGCAGAGCAACGTGTAATTGTGGAGGGGGAGGAGGAGGGGTGATGATGATGATGCTGCTGCTGCTGATGCTGATGATGAAGAAGAAGATGATGATGATGACGATGATGATGATGATGATGATGGTGATGATGATGATGATGATGATGATGGTGGTGGTGGTGGTGGTGGTTATGATGATGCTGATGGTGATGGTGACGACGACGATGACCATGACGATGACGATGACGATGCTGCTGCTGATGACGACGATGCAGATGATGCTAATGGTGATGCTGATGCTGATGCTGATAATGGTGACGATGATGCTGATGCCGATGATTATGATGATGCTGATTTTGATGATGCTGATGATGCTGATGGTGATGATGCTGGTGATAATGCTGTTGATGTTGATGCTGATGCTGATGCTGATGCTGATGATGATGATTGATGGTGACGACGATGATGATGAGGATGGTGATGATGATGATTATGATGATGATGGTGATGATGATGACGATGATGATGATGATGATGATTGATGATGATGATGATGATGATGATGATGATGATGATGATGATGATGATGATGATGATGATTGATGATGATGATGATGATGATGATGATGATGATGATGGTGATGATTGATGATGAGGGAGGGAAGGATGGGAGGAGGGAGGGAGGGAGGGAGGGAGGGAGGGAGGGAGGGAGGGAGGGGGAGGGAGGAGGAGGAGGAGGGAGGAGGAGGGAGGAGGAGGAGGAGGAGGAGGAGGAGGAGGAGGAGGAGGAGGAGGAGGAGGAGGAGGAGGAGGTGGAGGAGGGAGGAGCGGAAGGAGGAGCCTTCTATGCGCCTGTGCGCCGCCCTCTGGCGCCAACGCAAGGCAGCGAGCCTCGCCTCCCCCCCCTCTCCGACCCGCCGCGCGCGCCCGAGTGGCCCGCCCCTCCCCCGAGCGGCGAGCGCAGGCACGAGCCGCGCAGGCCTGGGCCCCATTGCGTCTTCAAGCAGGCGCCCTGGCATTGCTCACTTCGGCTCTCGGCGGCCAGCTGGGGGTGGGGGCGAAGGCGAGAAGGGGCGGGCCTTCGCAGAAGGCTCGGAAGGCCTCGGGCCTTCTGAGAAGCTTTGTTTCCAAACCTTTTCCCCCGAGGACACCGAGCACAGAAGGCGCGAGGGCTTCTGAGCAGCCCCGCCGCGTTCAGAAAGGAGGCCCGGTCCTTCTCACTTCCCCCTTGTGCGCGCCGCCGACTGGCAGGGCTCATTGCGACTCCTCCGACCCGATTCGATTCGATTTCGATGGCTTCTGATTCCGATCCGATGAGACCTCGGATTCGGATTCGGCTGTAGGCTTTTCGACGGAGGCCTAACTAGCGTATTGGCCTGCCGATTTCCGCCAGTTCGACCTCTCCCGACTTGACTGCCGATTTCCACCGACCCGATTCATTTCGATCGCCGATCCGACTTATCGATTCGATTCTGGGCTGTCCTGCCTGGGGTTGGGGGGTTGGCGAACGAGGGTGTCCTCCTCCCCTCCTCCTCTTCCTCCTCCTCCACCCCTCATCCGTATTGTAGACGCATACGGCGAATCACCGCCGCCCCTGATTGTGGAAACGCCCATGCGGCCAAACGTTGGGCCGAAATCTGGCCTTGCTATTGGACTATCTGTTCCCCCAGCCGTTGTGGAACCCCTTGGGGGACCACTGGGGAGAGGAAGAGAAATGAGTAGGAGGAGGAGGCCTCTAGGAAGCTTCTTGGGGACCTCCTTGGGCCTCTTGAAGCCTATTCCTTGGAGCCTTTTGGGGCGCTTCAAGGCCGTCTTCGGGATCCTTGTGGTCGTCGTTGGACCCCCTCGTGACCGACTTCAGGGCCTCCCTGGCTGTTATGGGGCCATCTTGGCAGCCTCCTGGGCGATGTTCTGGGCGACGCCAGAGGCCTCTTGGGCCGTCGGAGGGCCGCCACGGAGCAATCGCCACACATCTTCAAACACTTACGGAACCCGTTGATTTTGGCATCTTCGGGCCTCCTTTGTATGTCCTCATGGCAGCTTCTTGTGCTGTCATGGGGGCGTCTTGGGTTATCTTGAGGCCGTCTTATGCCGTCTTGGGTGCGTCGTGGGCGGTCTTGGAAACGTCTTGCGGCCATATTGGGCTCTCTTGAGGGTATCTCAGTGGTCTTGGAGGCCATCTTGGGCGTCTTGGAGGCCTACTGGGCCGTCTTGGGGGCTTCTTGGGCCTTCGTGGGGCCGCCTCGGAGGCCTCTGTGGCGGTGGTGGGGCGATCCTGGGGGTCTGTTGGGCCATCTTGGGCAGTGGGACGGCCGACAATGAGCAAGCGCCAGAAACCTTTAACCGCCGAGGGAAAGTATTAGTCAGCGTGGGCCCCGACAAGTGTGTGTGTGTGTATGTGTGTTCTAGCAATCTATGTGGTACAGCATATATGGTATATTCGATGATGCAACATATGCAATGCAAGCTACGTTGTGTAGTATATATTCATAAATGTGTATGTGTGTATACATGTATGCATGTACGTATGTATGTTCGGCATGCGCGCGCGAGAGGCCCGCGTTGTCTAATTTGACTAGCGTGCTGGAGCACGTGTTTTTGTTCGAATTCGCAGCAAGGCGCGCGTCAGGTTTGTTTGAAATCGTGTTGCGCAACTCATGTTTTTCGTATTATATTTTTTCGGGAGCGTCGGGCTTGAATTCCTTATGCGCCCGAGGTTTTTGAAGGGTTGCGGCATGCGCGCGAGGACGCGCGCGTGTGGACATGGACATTTGTTTGCAAGGGATCCTTGCAAGTTTATGTTATGATTGCTTATCTAATGGCTTTCGTCCTATCCCGCCACCATGCCTGAGTTGTCAGGTTGTGACGATGATTGGATGTTCGTTGGGATCTCGTGGGGGGCCTCTCGGGGGCTTCTCGGAAACAGTTTTGAGGCCTAATTGGGGCTGTTTTGGGTCCTCTTGGAGCGTCTTGGGGGCCTCATGGGGCCTCTTGGGGGCCTCTTGGTGGCCTCTTGGGGGCCTCTTGGGCGCCTCCTGGGGCCTCCTGGGGGCTTCTTGCGGCGGAAGGCTCGGATTTTCGGTTCGTGCTTCTTCGTCTTGGGCCCCGTTTGGGGCGTCTTGGGGCGCTCTTGCGCCGTCTTTTTATATCCCTTGGATGCTTCTCGGGCCGTCTTGGGGTGGTCTTGGGGGCTTCGGCGAGAACGCCAACATCGCTCAACAACCTAAACAAATCAAAGATGTTTGCCTCTTTCCTCTTGCGAGGCCTCTTGGAGGCCTCTTGGGGCGTCTTGGATGCCTCTTGGGTCACCTTGAGGCCATCTTGGGCGTCTTGGGCCGATCTTTCGGCGTCTGGGGGCCTTCTGGGACCGTCTTGAGGGCCTCGTGAGGCCCTCCTGGCCCGTCTTGGGGCCCTTGTAACCCTAAACCCTAAATCTCTAATCCTTATAACTATTAAACCCTAAAGCCCGCTAAACCGGCCGCTATGCAAGTCGCCCTCCATCCCTTGCAAAAAATATTATTTCCTGATTATGCGATCAGATTTTTTTTTACAATACAAAGTGCCCGGCCCGGGTCGCGAACCGGGCCTTTCCATTGCAAAAAATACTATATCCTGATCATGCGATCAGAAAACTTTTTTTTACAATACAAAGTGCCCGGCCCCGGTTGCAACGCTGCATGCATACTGGGGTTTTTTATATGGTAAAAATAATATGAACTTAACATTCTGCTCTTGCAATATGTGTCCATGCTCAATATCCATTGCAAACCATACGACAAAGTGCACACGCGCGCGGCGGCCGCGCGATCATGGCCAAATCCTTTGCAACACATTGTGCTTTCAATGTTTTTCAGCAGCGATATCAGCAAAACATATGAAAACATATGATTTTCTCATAACACAATTGTGCAGTATCGCCCTCCGCGTGCATCCTGAATCATTGAGACACCAATGGGTTTTGCAACATTCTTGTAAATGGGGGCGTCACAAACAACTTTTGAGCGCACGGCGAATGTGCCCATGCTCATATTCCATTGCAACAAATACGACAAAGTGCACACGCGCGCGGCCGCCGCCTCTTTGCTAAGCGCTTGCTCCCAGGCGCACTCCTGGATCGAGCCACGCTTGCTATGGTATGCTATGCTATGCTACAGCCACGGTATAACATGAGAGGAGAGATGATCTTTATGTGGGGGTGGAGATGCGGGGGGGATTGATAGCCACCGCAGGTGAGTGCCTATGCAGGTAAGTATTCCTGGCCTTGCCCTGTTAGACCCTAGACCCTAAACCCTAAAGCCTAAGCCCTAAACCTTAAATTCCCAAGCACCTCGTTGTGCTTCTGCCCACCGACCGCGCATGACCGTCGCCGTCTAGGAGAGACAGGGCATCTCTGAGAAGCGTCAGCTGGTTGCCAGACTGGGTCGCCCATGCAGCCATAGGCTGCCCCCTTTCGGGGAGTCGCGATTCAACGACACCCTAAACCCGGGGACTTTGGTGCCTCTGGTGGGGTTCCATACTTCTCCGACACGTAAAAACACGTGTGGGGCGCTCGAGCGCTTCTGGGCGCACTCGGGAGCGCCTGGGAGCGCCTGGGAGCGTCTGGGAGCGCCAGGGAGCGCCTGGGAGCGCCTGGGGGCGCCTGGGAGCGTGCCGGCAGCGCCGCGCCTGGGGGCGCCTGGGAGCGCCTGGGAGCGCCTGGGAGCGTCTGGCAGCGCCTGGGAGCGCCTGGCAGCGCCTGGGAGCGCCAGGGAGCGCCAGGGAGCGCCTGGGAGTGCTCGGAGCGCATTGGGGAATTTAGGGGCCAGCGGCCCTAATCCTTAAAAGGCTTTAGTTTGGGAGGTCGCCAGCCATGCGGCCGGGGGTGGGAAGTGGTTGCAGCTCTTGCGTCGTCGGCAGGCTAGATCGGGTCGGCTAAACGCCCCCCCAATCAGACCTGCCGAAGGGGGGGCAGCCTTGCCCAGACTGTCGGCCGCTGCGCGCCCGAGAAGCCCTAAGCCCTAAGAACTAAGAGCCTATAGTCCTGAAGCTCTCACGGACGCCCTTCCGCGCCCCTTATGCCGCCCCCCATTTCGGCGCACCCCTTTCTCAGATTCTTGGCCTCGGAGTGCCAGGAATTGCGTTCTGGGAGGAGATGCTGGCATCGGAATGCCCGACATGGCGTCGTTAGTCCTGTGCGAAAGGCACGGGCGCGACCTCGACCCTTTCTGGTTGAGCGCCGCCCCCGTGCCTTTCCCCAGGGGCCGCCCCGTGGAGGCTGGACATGGCCCCCTGGGTTTCCGAGCGGCTATGGCCGCCCCGTCGCGCTGACACTCCGCGGCGCGCTCAAGCGCCACGGAGCCAGCGCGGCAGGGCGACCGCGGCCGCCCAGAAGCCCCCCTCCCTCGGGAGCCTCTCGCCGAGAAGCTCCCGGAGGAAGGCGCAGCTGCGCCTCGTCGACGCTTTTCTGGTGGCGCCGCGGTGGGCGGCGGTGGTGAGCGGCGCAAGCCGGGTCTCAACGCATCGCTACGATTCCGCCTTGGCGCGGTGGAGGGCTCGGCCCAACGCCAGCGACCCGGTGTGGAGACAACATCGTCGTCGTTTTGAGATCAATATGTCTTGGGTCATGGGTGGGTGTGACACGTCCAACAGGCTGCGAGTTTGGGCTAGTGGACTCTATGCCCTAAAAACTAAGAGCCTATGAAGATTTAAATCCTGAAATGCCTTCCGCCGCCCTAAGTCCCCCCTTCGGCCGCCCCCCCCATTTTGGCGCACCCCTCACGCAGATCCTTGCCCTCGGAGCGCCAGGAATGGCGTTCTGGGAGGATCTGCAAATCCCATGGTGCGCCCCTCACGCAGATCCTTGGCCTCGGAGCGCCAGGAATGGCGCCGGGCGCCCCCGCGGCGGGCGAGGCGGCCGCGGGCGCTGCGGCCCCCCCTCTACGAGCTCGCGGGAGGGCGGCCCGGCGGACGCGGGGTGGCGCGCCGACCCTTCGGCGGCGCAGGCGGCCGCGGGCCAGCTGGGCGGTGCGCCCGCGGCGACCGCGGGGGGGCCCTGCGTCGCGCAGGGACTCGCGTCAATAAACGTGGATCTTGCGTGCAACCTCTCCGGCGCTGGGCGGCGTCCCTGCGTCGCACAGGGACTCGCGTCAAAAAGCGTGGTTCTTCAAATCGCGTCGTCGCGCGCGCGGGCCGCATCGCCGTTGCAGCCGCGTCCCAGGTGTCTTTGCGCGGCCGCGTCGTCGTCGTTTTGAAAACAATATCAACGTCGTCGTCATCGGTGTCGTCCTCGTCGTCGTTTTGCGAGTCGCGTGTTGATGCCGCATCGAGATCAATATGTCTTGGGTCATGGGTGGGTGGGGCACGGTCAAGTGGGCTGCAAGTTTGGGCTAGTGGACCCGAAACCCTAAACCCTAAACAACCTTTTATCGCATATTAATTTAAAGTGTAAACCGAAGCGGTCTGGTCGGTCACCCGCGGTCCCCGACCTCCACGATCCTTAGCAAATAATGGAATTCGGCGCGCGCGCGCGCCTCGGGGTGCGCGGCATCTGCCTCACCATCCTCAATTAGAATGTCGCGAGGCGCACATCGCCATGCGGAGCTAATTCTTAAACTCGCACGATCCTACACTAAAAATGTGGCGCGGGCCACATCCCGCGCGCGCGGCCGAAGGGGGCGAACTCCCTGCCCTTCGCGATCCTTCATTGAAAATGTGGCGCGGGGCACATCGCCATGCGAAGCTAATTCATAAACTCGCACGATCCGCCATTAAAAAAGGGCGCGGGCCTCATCCCGCGCGCGCGGCCGAAGGGGGCGAATTCCTTGCCCGTCGCGATCCTCCATTAGAAGTGTGGCGCGGGGCACATCCCACCCGCGTGGCTCTTCCGCGCCCTTCGCGACCGCACGCGACACATGCGGTGCGGGGCGCACCCCGCCCGCGCGCCGCCCGCTCGAGGGCGGCGCGCGGCCAGCCTGGCCAGCCTGGGGCAGCCTGGGCCAGCCTGGGGAAACCTTGGCCAGCCTTGTCAGCCCCAAAGGGTGCTGGCCGCTTGGGCAGCCTGGGCAGCCTGGGCCAGCCCGGCCAGCCTGGGCCAGCCTCGCCAGCCTGGCTAGCCTGGGTCAGCTTGGGGCAGCCTGGGCAGCCCGTGCCAGCCTGACCAGCCTGGGCAAGCCTGGGCAGCCTGGGACAGCCTGGCCCAGGCATGCGCAGGCTGCTGCGTCGCTGGTAAGCTTCGCGCGTTATGTGTACCTGCATACGTAATGGGAGTCCAGGGTGGGTGGGTGTTAGCACCACGGCAGTGCGACATCGAGTTCAGTTGGTTGCGATGTGCCTTCCTATTGACCCTAAACCCTAAATCCGTGGACCCGAGCACGTCGTGCGGGAGTGTGCTGGGGGCCGCGCGGGGGCACGCGCCAAACCCTGGGAGATGCTGCGGTTCTGGGTCTGGGTCCCCCCCGTCGGAGGACTCTTCAAGAGTGACGATTGAGGCTCAGAGGCTTACGGGTGATGAGGCTTGGAGGAGGAGGGAAAGGACTCTTCAAGAGTGGCTCTTCGAGGCTTTCGGACTCCTCAAGAGGATGATGGCTTTAGGACTCTTCAAGAGTGACTCTTCAAGCGTGACGATTGAGGTTTAGAGGCTTGAGGATGATGAGGCTTAGAGGAGGAGGGAAAAGGACTCTTCAGGAGTGGCTCTTCCAGGCTTTGGGTGTCTTCAAGAGGATGATGAGGAGGCTTGGAGTCTTCAGGACTCTGCAAGAGTGCCTCTTGAGGAGTGATGATTGAGGCTTAGAGGATGAGGGGAAGGACCTGAGGGCACGCCCACTCCGTACCCAGAGGCACGGTGACGGATAAACGGGTGTGCGGGCATCGTATTGTTTGACACGGGTAAGAGGGGGTCGATAGCGGCATCCTTTGGGGTGGTGCGATATCATTTTTGTAAGATGCGATGGGCATTGCGGTGTCCCAGGGGGGGGACGATACTTTCTGGGGGGTCCAGTCTATATTCCTTTGTAGACCGGACAATCCATGGGCGGCGGCTAGGCGGCGACGGGGCGGCAACTGCGACAACATAGCAGCTAGACCGACATTCAGGCCCAGACCACGGGCGGCGACGAGGTAGCGACGTGGGAAATTAATCATTTTGGCTCCTTCGGGCTTTCGTGTACGTCCTCTTGGAGGCTTCCAGGGCCATCTTTGCGACCTCTTGGGGGCTTCTTGTGCCGTCTTGGGCCATCTTGGCGCCATCTTATGCCGTCTTGGGGGCATCCGGCCGTTTTGGAGACATGGTGCGGCGATCTTTGGCTCTCTCTGGGGCATTTTGGCCGTGCTGAAGGCCAAGGTGCCGCTTGGGCCGTCTTGTGGGCCTCTTGTGCCGTTTTTGGCCTTCTTGGGGCCGTCTTGTGGGCTTCAGGGCCGTCTCGGGGCCATCTCGGTCTTCTGCGATCTTGGAACGATTTTTGAGGCCGCCTTTGGCCGTCGGAAGGCCGAAAAGGCGCAAAAGCCCAAACCGTTCAAAAACCAACGGCGAACTATCGATTTTAACTTCTTCGGACCTTCGCTAGGTCCTCTTGGAAGCCTCTTGGACCGTCTTGGAGACCTCTTGGGGGCTTCTTGGGCTCGTCTTGGGTCATCTTGAGGCCATCTTAGGCAAACTTGAGTGCATCTTGGGCCGTCTTGGAGACATCTTTCGGCCATGTTGGGCTCTCTGAGACGTTCGGCACGCAGTGCACCCCATCCTGTATTCTTATCCCTTATCTCCATCCCCTATCTTTATCGAGCACTCCCGTGAAGGGGGAACACGTGGGCATCTTGAAGGTCATCTTGGCCGTCTGGGGGCCATTTTGACCCTTTCGGGCCTTCTTGGAGGACATCTTGGAGGGCTCTTGGGCCGTCTTGGAGGCCATGTTGAGCGTCTTGGAGGCCTTTTGGGCCGTCTTGGGGGCCTCTTGGGGCCGTCTTGGGGGCCTCTTGGGAGATCTTTTGGGGGCACTTGGGCCGTCTCGGGCCGTCGGAAGATCGAAAAAACCACATGCCACAATCCTTCAACCAACTCATGGGAAATCACTGATTTTGGCCTTTTCGGGCCTTCCTGGAGGCCCTCTTAGAGGCCTCTTGGGCCGTCTTGAGCCATCTTAGGGCCATCTTCGGCCGTTGTCGGGCTCCTGGCCCGTCCGGCGCCGTCGGAAGCCGTTTGGGGGGGCTCTCTGGGCCGACTTGGGGCCCTCTTGGAACGCTCCAGGGCCTTCTTGGAGGCCATCTTGGGCGTCTCAAAAGCCTCCTGGGCCGTCTTGGGGCCTCTTGGGGCCGTCTTGGGGGTCTCTTGCCCGTTCTGGGGCCATCTTGGAGGCCTCTTGGGCGATCTTTGGGTGATCTTTGGGGGCTCTTGGGCCGTCTCGGGCCGTCGGAAGGCCGAAAAGAAGCAAATCTCAAGATCCTAAAACAAACCTACGGGAACCAGTGTTTTGGGCCTTTTCTGGCTTTCCTGGAGGCCCTCTTGGCAGCCTCTTCGAGCCAACTTCGGCCATCTTGGTGGGCTCCTGGCCCGTCTGACGCCGTCGGAAGCCGTTTGGGGGGCCGACTTGGGGCCCTCTTGGAATGCTCCAGGGCCGTCCAGAGGCCATCTTGGGCGTCTTGGAGGCCTCCTGGGTCGTCTTTGTGCCCTCTTGGGGCCGTCTTGGGGGCCTCTTGGGCAGTCCTGAGGCCATCTTGGAGGCCTCTCGGGTGCTGTGGGGGCAATCTTGGGGGCCTCTTGGGCCGTCTTGGGTCGTCGGAAAGCCGACGAGAAGAAGCGAATGCCAAAATCCCCCCCCCAAAAACCGGAGGAAAAGGAATGATTTTGGCCTCGTCGGGCCCTCCTGGAGGACCTCTTGGAGGCCCCTAGGGCCGTCTTGGACCGTCTTGGAGGCCTTTTAGAAAACCTCTTGGGCCGTCTTGGGCCGTCTTGGAGGTTTCTTGGGCGGACTTGGAGGCATCTCCTCCTCTCCTGGGCCATCTTGGAGACCATCTTGGGCGAACTTGGCGGCCATCTTGGGCCAACGTGGCCATCTTGGAGGCGTCTGGGGCAGGAAAAACCCTTTGCAACCACCTCTGGGCAATCCTCCCGGGACCCCGGCGGGACGGGCCGAAGCCCCAGGGGGGGAGCTCTTTTGGGCAAACAACCAAAACCAGAACCGAAATACGGTAGCTTTGCGTCGTGTCGACCAGCGGCGACCCCAGCGCGGGCGTTCAAGGTTGAACGCCGACGGCGGCCCAGAATCGGTCGATGTTGAACGATCGGACGTTGCGGAGACGGCCGATCGTTCAAGGTGGAACGATCCAGCGCGGTGTCGGGAACCAACGCCGGGGTCGACACGACACGAACCTGCAGTACACCTTGGGCGATGCTTAAGAAAGCTTCAGTTTTCGGCTAGAGTCTCGATTATTCTTAATGTTTCAATGCAAATCCTAAGATTTGAATCGACATTCTGGGTTTTATTTCAAATTCTGAGACTATGAATTTCTTAGTCCATGATTTCTAAAGCATTTCGCAGGGTGTAGTTTGGCACGCCAAGCACACCTGCGATGCATCGACAGGGGGGCGGCGGATCGACGGGCCCGGGGCCCATCCCGCCACCGTGCCCGTCCGGGGGCCCTCCCGGCCCGCTCCGGAGCGCTCCTGGGTCCGAGCCATAGTCCTGCGGGAAGCGCCGGGGAGCCGCGGGGGGCACGCCGGGAGTCCTGGAATCAGGAGGGGAAAAAACACACAGACACTATTAATCGTCGATTCCCAAGAAAATATGGGAAAATATGGGAATTGGGCGGGAAGACAAAAACCCAGAAAATATAGGAAAATATGGGGGATCATTTTATTTGTGTGTATTTATTTGTGTGTCCTGGGGCCCCTTGATGGAACACTTTCACGGCGCCAGCATCGCAGAGCGGATGTTGTTCGGAGAGCCACGGGATGGGCCCGGAGTGTCCTGGAGAATTTCGTTCCGGACTTGGAGGTGAGTTTCGTGCGGGTCTCGTTTGGCCAGGAATGGAGACTCAGAACACACCCGCGCGAAATGCACTTCGTTTTTCGCTCGCCGTTTCTGGGTTTCATGTCGACAGAAATCCAAGCAAAAATCCGCTGCAGCAAGTCTGCAAGGTCGGTACCGTGAACATTTGAGAATTCTAGACGCTTCGCGTATCGCGTATCCCCACCAGCCCGTCCAGAAACGACGCCCAGGCGAGTAGAGGGTCGTCCTGAGGGGCTTCTCGGCGTCTTGGGTGCCTCGGGGGGGCCTCTGTGGGCCGTTCGGGATCCTCTTTGGGGCCTCCTGGGGGCCTCTTGGGGCCTCTTGGGGCCATCTTGGGGCCTTTGGGGGCCTCCTGGGCGCTTCTTGGGGCCATCTTTGCCCCTTGGGTGCCTCTGGGGGGTCTCTTGGGGCCTCTTGGGGGTCTCTTGGGGGCCTCCTTGGGGCCTCTTGGGGGGCCTCTTGGGGCCTTGAAGGCCCTGCTGGGGCGCTCTTGGGGCAATTTTGGAGGACATCGGCCAAGGAAGTGGGGTTCCTTAATTAGAGCCCCCCCCCCAGGAGCTCCAAAAATCGCTTCCTGGACCCCTCTTGGATCGCTCTTGGAGCGCTCGTGGCCGCTCTTGGCGCCATCCTGAGGCTCTCTTGGGCCCCTCTTGGAGCTATCTTGAGCCATCTTGGAGCCATCTTGACGCGTCGGAAGTGCATCGCAAGCGAAAAAGTGAGAACATCAAAAACATTGATTTCCCCTAGGGTTTTGAAGCATTTTCGCCTGTTGGATGCATCCTAATGATGCTCTTGTGGGCACTTGGAACCGTCTTGGGGAGTTCTTGGAACGTCTTGGAACATCATGGGGACCATCTTGAGGCATCTTGCGCTATCTTGAGCCATCTTGGAGGGTATCTTGGGCTCCCTGAGGCCCTCTTGGAGCCGTCTTGGGCCATCTTGGGCGCTCCAACGCGCCGCGGAACCCCCTGTCCAGGTCAGTGGGGAGGGGGTAGGGGGAGGGGTAAACCCCTCCCCGAAGGGGAAGAAGGAAGGGTGGAAGAGGAAACGCTCTAAACCACCGACGCCCAGAGGGCTGGTGGGATTAGTTTCCAGGCCATTTCCGATTCAATCCTGAAGACTGAGAATTGAGGACTACAAGGGGCCTGATGGCACTCCAGCTCATGCCTCGCGGCATGGTGGCGGTTAAATAGTTTTTAAATGTCGCACCCCCAGACGTGTCAGCAGGGCGGGCAGGGCGTTTCGCCTGATATCTGCTCACCATTTGTGATTCTGAAGCTTGAAATGTACAACAGTTGCAAGGATGGAGGGCGGGCCGGTTTTCAAAAGACTTCTCTCGCTTTAGTACCGCGCGCATTCATGTTAAGAATTTGCAGCAATTTTACGGATGGAGGGCGGGTTGTTTTCGAAGTGTGGCTATGGCGTTGGTGCCGCGCGCATGTCTCAACAGTTTGCAGCAGTTTCAAGGATGGAGTGCCCGATGTTTTCGAAATGTGGAAATCTCTTTAGCGCTGCTTTCATTCGTCTTTTCAAGGATGGGGGGCGTTTTGGTTTCAATGGTGCGTTTTCAAAACGTGGCCCTCGCTTCGGCGCCGCGCACATTCGTCGTGAAAGTTTTACAGTACTTTCAAGGGGTTGAAGTCCCAGGAGTAATGTTTTGGCACGATTTAGGATTGTCTGGGCGCAGCAGTTATGTTTCAGAGCATGTTTATTCTCGGTGGAAATCCCAGGAATGGTGTTCTGGCACGGTTTAGGATTCTGAGGACGCCACAGTCAACTTGATTCGCGGCGTTGATGTCCCAGGACCCGTGTCTTGGCACGAGTGAGGATGGCAGGCGGATGTTTTTCAAAGGGCCACCCATGAAGAGGGAGTGTGGACGGCTGGCTTTTAGTGTAATACCTTTGATGCTCGTTGGGTTTACATTGGTCCTCCTCCTCCTCCTCCTCCTCCTCCTCCTCCTCCTCCTGTCGGAGGGGCGTCAAGCTGGCCACCCTTCCAGTCCTGGCCGGGCCCATCCCGTGCCAGAGATTCGTGCCCACGCCTCGGCGACCCGGCCGCGGAGGGCGCCATCGTGCGCCAGTCCTGGGCCCAGGAGGGGGGAGCTCGCCTCCGACAGCAGGCCGCACTCGGGAGGGGGCCAGGCTCGGCGACAGGGGGACTGGCCCAGGGGAGGGAACATTGATCGGGAGCGGAAAAGAGGGGGGTGATGACTAGGGGGGGGTGGATTTCATGGCGCGGGCCATGAAATCTCCCCAGATTTCATGGCGCCTCTTCTTATTTAATCGCTTCGCTCATTCCGCCGGCCCATACAGTCTCATGTCTGCCGTTTGCCCGAGGGCCTGGTGTCAATGCGGCGCTTTGGGGGTTCCTGGGGCCGCTTGGGGGACTCCTGGGGCGCTCGGGGGGGCATTTGGGGGGCCTCCTGGGGCCGCTTGGGGGACTCTTGGGGGCCTCCTGAGGGCCTCGTGGGGGCCTCTTGGGGCCTCTTAGGGGCCTCTTGGGGCCTCGTAGGGGCTTCTTAGGGCCGAGGGCTCGAAATGTTGTTTCGTGTTCCCTCTCTGGGGCCCCTTTGGGGGCGTTCTTGGGGCCCTCTTGGACCGTCTTGGAGGCTTCTTGGGCCGTCTTCGAGCCCTCTTGGGCCATCTTGGGGCCCTCTTGGGGGCCTCTTGGGCCCTCTTGGGGCGATCTTGGGGGCCTCTTGGGCCGTCTTGGGGCGTCGGGAAGCCGAAAAGGTGGAAGCTCCAAAATCTCTCAAAAACCTAGGAAAAACAATGAATTTTGCCTCCGGGGGCCCTCTTGGGAGTGCTCTTGGAGGCCTCTTGGGGCGTCTGGGGGCTATCTTGGGCGTCTTGGAGCGATCTTGTGGCATGTCGGACCCCTCGTGTACCATCTTGGGGGCCTCTTGGGGGCCTCTTGGCCTTTCTTGGGGCTCTCGGGGACGTCTCGGAGCCCTGTTGGTGCGCTCATGGAGCGCTCCTGGAGCGCTCTCTCCCGGGGATCGCTCGGGGGTCGGTCGGGGATCGCCGGGGTACTTTTCGTCCGGGGACCCCCAGGGGCCGCCCCGCGCGCGCGAACTAGAGAATTGTTAACCAGTTACCGGAGATCTTAGCACGCCTCTGGCCCGTTGGGCCGGCGAATTTCATTACGTCCCTGGCCCCCCCGCTGGGCCGCGCACATGCCGCCGGTCATGATTTGCACCCCCCCCTCTTGGACACCCCCCTCTTGGCCGCTCCCGAATTGACCAGAGGGGACTGGTCCACAGGGGACCGGCCTGGGGAGGGAAAGAGACTGGCCTGGAGGCGGCGAGGGGGCGCGTCGAGCGAGCGTCCGTGCACTTTCGGGCGGCATCGCGATCGGGGTGGCATACTCCTGTGCCAGCGCCACGGGGGGGAGGAGGAGGGCGGGCGCTGCCTGCGCAGACGGGGCGTGGTGCCGCGGCGCGCCGTCATCGCTGCGCTGCTCCTGCAGTTCAGTGGGTGGGGGGGTGCGTCCAGGCGTGTGGCCAACCCGCGTTCATGGGAGGAAACCCCATGCATCAGCGATGCTGCAGTAGGCCCCCCCGTCTCTCGACCCCTGGCTTTTTTTTGGCCTCTCCAGACCCTGAGCAGGATAATCAATTGATTGTGGCATGATTTGATATTGGGATTGAAGCGCGTCCCCACCCAGCGAGCGGAAGGCGCTCGCGCGCGGTCCCGCTTGCAACTTTCGCGCAGAAGCTATGAGGTGCTGGGGCGAGGACAGCATTGCGCCCGCTCTCGCGCAACCCCGTTGCCGCTGCCGCTTTCACGCGATTCGGCGAACGAAACATGCGCCGCGCCTCGCGTGAACCCTGCTTCAAGCGAAATATGCACGCAGCTTCGGCGACGGCGACAGGTGGCCCGTTTGCGCGGGGTTCCCAAATCTGGCGCCGCGCTGAGGCGGGAGCGCCACTCTCTAACGGCATCTGCTCGGCGCCGAGGCGAGAACCATTTTTTTCGACCGCTCACGAGTTGACGATTTGGTGTGCGAAAGATGTGCATCTCGCTTAAGCGAGAAATCAATTCCGTGCAGAAACGGGCGCGGCGCCCAGGCACGAGCGACACCTCGCCCTTTTGCGCGGGACGTACGCCCCGCGCCCGCCCGTACGCCCCGCGCCCGCCCCATTCCTGCCGCGCAGTGTGCGGTGTTGACGACAGAGCGCTCGGGTTGAGAGCAGCGCAGGCTTTGAGCTGTCTTGCGAGGTCGGTGTAAGGGGCCCGCTCGATGGTGCTGCTATCAGCTGGCTAGTGGCAGCATCAGGGTGCATATTATTGCGGGATGCGGATGGGGAGGGCGACGGAAAGGTGCGAGAGGGGAGTGAAGCGGAGACGCGCGCACCTCATATTCGGTATTTTGCTCCTCATGCTCGACCTCCTGTCATTCCTGCGGCTCCTTCTGCTCTCCTCCTCCTCCTCCTCCTCCGCTTTCTCGTTCTTCGGCGCCGACGTCGAGGACATCCACAATCCCGTGGACTCCATGAGTGTTTGTCTTTGTAAAGTGACATGCGTTGTGGTAGCCCTTCCTAGTTTCAATTCCGCATGCATGACGGCGCCCGTGGAAGCGTGGATGGGGTGAGGCGGTCCCCATGGGCAACACGTCCAAGGCACGGCAGCAGGTTGCCCGCGTGCGTCTCTCGTCTTGTAGCAGGCGGGAGTGGCTTTGCAGTGCGCAGTGCAAGCACCAGGCAGGCACAGGTGAGGAGACAAGTTCCACTCTCGCCTTCGTACCAATCCACGCAGCCGGCAGCTGTTCACATGATCCCATCGTGGGCCCCAAACAGCGAATTAGTGCAGCGTGCGTAGTGTAGGGCAACACGAAACAATTCTACACAATACAAAGCTGTGCAGAGCAATGCAACGCAACGCAGAGCAGACCAGTACACAGTGGTGCAGCGCAGCGCAAGGCAATGCACAGCGCTGCGCAATTCAAATCAACGCGAAGCAACAGCAACCAGCGCCACGTACTGTACACAAGCGCCGAAGCAACGCCATGCAACGTGAAGCAATGCACATCACACACCAATGCAATGTGCAGCCATGCCAATCAATGCAAACCAGTGCAAGGTGACACAACGTAATGCAATCCGCAATGGGCATCGTCGGCAAATAACGCAGAGCGATTCAACGCAAGGCAAAACACTGGGACGCGATGCAGATGAATGTAAATCGGTGCAACCTATGTCAGAGCAGTGCGACGCCATGCAACGCAATGCAACGCGATGCAGCGCAGTGCAAACCGATGCGAACGACGCGAAGCAGTGCAACGCGCAGCACCGCCGAGCAATTCGGGGCAGTGCAGGGCAGCGCAGCACGGCGCAGCGCAAGCCGGTGCGAGGCAGCGCAGGGCAGGCCCCCACCCGACGGCAGCGGGGCGGCAACGGGGGGTGGTGATCGAGGGCAGACGCGGCGGCACTGCCAGGCAGCGGCAGCGGGGCGGCCGCGGGGCGCCCACGATGATGGGCCTGTTTTCCACCACCACCACCATAAGTTGGAGGGGGGAAGGAGGTGGAGGACGAGGAGGAGGACGAAGAGGAGGAGGAGGACGAGGAGGAGGAGGAGGAGGAGGAGGAGGAGGAGGAGGAGGAGGAGGAGGAGGAGGAGGACCCCCTCCCCCTCCAACTTATGGTAGTGGTGGTGGAAAACAGGCCCATCACACGAGGCGGAGGGTGCAGAGGGCGCGGCCAGTGCCCCGCCCGGCGAAGCAAGAGCCCCTGGCTGGGAGAACTGTTTGTGATGACGATGCTGCTGCTGATGATGATAAGGATGGTGGTGGTGGTGGTTCTGACGACGACGATGACGACGACGATGATTAGGATGATGACATGATGATGGTGCTTATCGTGATGATTGTGAGGATGGTGATGCCGATGATGCTGACGACGTTGATGATGATGTGGACAAGGGCGAGTGTGACGATGAGGGCGATTGTGATGATGCTGATGATGATGCTGATGTTGATGTTGCTGCTGCTGCTGATGATGATGATTATGCTGCTGCTGATGATGCTGATGATGACGATGATGATAATGGATGGTGAGTGACGGGTGATGCTGTTTTTACCCTTGTTGTATTTTGTTGCCTTTTGTTGTTGTTGTAATGATTTTGGTTGAGCACCCCTGCCCGGAACACATTGTATGTTTCAAATGAAGTGCCCTTCCCTGGGCTCGCACCCTGTTTTTCATCAGGGAAATCTTGAGGGTCAAACTGCGCCCATGGCCCCCGAGTTACAACAACAACGGCTCCCGCCTGATACTTCCTTGCAATTATTCGAGGCGGGAATTTATACATGACTACCGCCTGGAGGGTCTGTTTTCGGAGCCTCGGCAGGCGGTGGATATCGACATATTCGGGCCCTCAGGGGCCGAAATATATTCACATACACCGCCCGCTGGGGCACCAGGACGTCGGTTCTTAGGTGGTGGATACGGATAAATTCCCGCCTCGCAGATTAATTCCCAAATCGCGCTCTCGCGCGGGGCGTCTTCACAATTTCTTCCGGCTCTCGCGTGGGGTTCCCTCGCAATTTATTCAGACGCCGCGCCCTCGACATGCAGGAGTCACGCTCTTGCTTTGGCTTTTCTAATGATTTATTTTGGAATCGCGCTATCGCTCGAGACCTCCTGGTGAGTCATGCAGGACACACGCTTCAGCAACCCGCCTGATCGACCTGGCCGCCTGGGTCCGCCTTCACGACCTGCCCGCTAGGGTCTACCCAGAAGATTTGCCCGTCTGGTTCTGGCACTCGTTTTCTGCTCGTAGCCCCCCTCCTACTCTCTCTCGTGCTCGATCCTCCTTCCTTCCCCTTGTCCTTTCCTTCCATCCGTCCTCTCTTCCCTTGCCCTAGGGGCTGCACGTAATACACGCTGCAGCTCAGCAAACTATACCCCAAAGTGGGTACGATCGAAGACGAAGAGGGCGGGTGTGGAGTTATACGTATTGAACGGCGCCCGAGCAGGTACGACCGAACAGTCTTAACATGATTGTTGCTGTTGTTGTTGTTGTTGTTGTTGTTGTTGTTGTTGTTGTTGTTGTTGTTGTTGTTGTTGAACATTATTAATTCTAAAGAATAATTATTGTTGGGACCCCTGGTGCGCGCCCCCCCCGCCGCGCCTAGGCCGCAGCCACATTTTCATCATTTTCGTGAGGAAGTCTCAGGCAAAACGGGGTATACCAGATCCGGTTGTGTT
Organism: Prorocentrum cordatum; assembly: GCA_963575745.1. NCBI lineage: Eukaryota > Dinophyceae > Prorocentrales > Prorocentraceae > Prorocentrum > Prorocentrum cordatum. Next base: position 120,579 of record CAUYUJ010019395.1, on the reverse strand, counting down.
GTTACGATCGGTTTTCCCTTGCAAAAAATAAGGCAAAGTGGACATTTCTTGTTCTAACATGACCAAGCTTCAAGAATCCCTTGCAAAAAATGACACGAAGTGCACATTCGCGCGCGCAAGACGACATCCTTCCAAAACCTTAGTGTTCGTAGCGATTTTAACATAAAAACATAAAAAACCAATGGCTTTTCAAAAAAAAAGTGTCAAAATTTCATCCCGCGCGCTCTTGCGGATTTGTAGGGAACCCAACACTTTTTCAACATTTCCGTCAAACGGGCTTTTGCGAGCATCTTTTTCACGTGCTTCGAACTTCTCCAACAACGGTTGCGCACCTGCCAGGGCCATCATCCCTGTCAAATAATACCATGCGGGACACATTCGTTTTTTCTTCGCGCGCGCACGCCGCAATCTTCAAAAACCATTGGGTTTCTTAGGAATTTTAGCACCGCGCAACATAAAATCATACGAATCGCACCGTAGGTCCTCGAAAAACATCTGTACGAATTTTCAAAATTTCTACCCGCGCGCGCTGTCCGAATCCTAAAAAACCAATGGTTTTTCAACATTTATGTTACATGAGCTCGCGCGAGCTACTTTCGCAAGCTCTTTCAACGGCGTTCGCGCGCCTGCCAGGGGCCACAATCCCTTGCAAAACATACCAAGCTAGCGTCCAGAAAATGTTACCACAACAAGTCACTGTACCCATGCGCCAGTGTAGTAGCCACGGTCGTCCGCAGGCCACGAAGTGAAGTGTCCGAACGTCATAGGGCGGGAAGCTGGGTGTGGGTGGTGGCGAAGAGTCGTTTGGAAATTTGGTAGAGCTTGAACCGGCCCCCCCACAAAGTGGGGGTATTGCCCGCCTCCTATGAAAACCCTGGCACTGGTGAGAACGGAGTGTCCCCACGTGCTAGTAATTGTTGTTGTTGTTGTTGTTGTTGTTGTTGTTGTTGTTGTTGTTGTTGTTGTTGTTGTTGTTGCTATTGAGGTCGTTGCTATTGTTGATGCTGCAACTGTCGTTGTCGTTGTAGTCGTCGTCGTCTTCGTCGTCGTCGTCGTTGAATTCTCATTTCTGAAGACTAATTGTTGTTTATCCCCCCCCACCGGTGCAGACTGTTTTTTCTCAATCAAAGTGTGCCCCTCGACACTTGCACCCTGTTTTTTGACAGGGAAAGTCTTCCAGCTCAAACTGGGCCCCTGGCCCCCGGGTTAAAACAACAACGGCTCCCGCTTGAGACTTCCTTACAATTTAGCCAGGACCCCCGCTCCCGCCCGAGACTTCCTCGCATTTTATTCAGGAATCGCGCTCTCGTTTGGGACTTCCTTACAATTTATTCAGGAATCGCTCTCCTGGCGCTCTGGAGTCGCGCTCTCGCTGGAGACTTTCTTGCAACTTACTGAAGAATAGCCTTGCGTTGGAATTTCCTACACTCTGCCCAAGCGCCGCGCTCCCGGCACCCAGGCACCCAGGAGTCGCGCCCGTTGTGGCCCCATGTGCATGCCCTTCGTGGCCCCGCTGTCGCCATTGGTGTCCCCCTCACTGTCCTACGTGGCCCAGTTGCTACCCTCAGTGGCCCCATAGTTGCCTTCTGTGGCCCCGCATTATCTGCCCTTCGTGGCCCCCGCTCGTTCGCGCTCTTCGTGGCCCCGCTGTCGCCCTTCGTGGCCTACTTCGTGCCCTTCGTGGATCTGCTGTCGTTCTCTCTCGCTCTCGCTTTCGCTCGTCGTCGCCGTCGTCGTCGTCGTCGTCGTCGTCGTCGTCGTCGTCGTCGTCGTCGTCGTCTTCGATGTCGTCGTCGTCGTCGTCGTCGTCGTCGTCGTCGTCGTCGTCGTCGTCATGGTCGGTCCCCTGTCCGTCCCTCTTGGGGTCGGGGCGACGGTCCGCGGCCGCCCCGCCGATCAGCGCTGCCGCTGGCCACGCCGACGGTCCGCGGCCGCCCCGCCGCTTGCCGGGGCCCAGCTTGCAGGGAAGAAAGGTATACCCCCCAGAAAGGGGTTCGATCGAAGACGAAGAGGGCGGATATCGAGGGTTTGGGAAATACGCGTTATTGGACACTCGAGCATATAAGGGCGAGCAGTCTTACAATTATTGTTGTCGTTGTTGATGTTGTTTTGGTGGTCGTTGTTGTTGTGGTTTTGGTGGTTGTTGTCGTTGTCGGTGTTGTTGCTGTTGTCGTCGTGTTGTTGCTGTTCTTGTTGCATTTGTTATTGTTTTTGTTGTTGTGGTTGTGGTTGTTGTTGTTGTTGTTGTTGTTGTCGTTGTCCTTGTTGTTGTTGTTGTTGTTGTTGTTGTTGTTATTGTTGTTCATGTTGTTGATGTTGAGTTGTCTTTTGGTTTGAAGAATACTTATTGTTGATCCCCCCATCTGTAAACCAGAGTTGTTTCAATGTAAGTGGTTATCACGGGATTCGCATCCTATTTTTTTACAAGGGAAAGTGAGGGGTCACCAAACTGTGCCCCTGGCCCCCGGTTGTCGACAGCAGCGGCTCCCGCCTGATACTTCCTCACAATTTTGTTTCCCAGATCGTGTTCTCGCGCGGAGCGTCCTCACAATCTATTCCAAAATCGCGTTCTCGCGTGGGACGTCCTCGCAATTTATTCAGACGCCGCGCCCTCGACACTCATCGGGCGAAGAGAGCTATGCACATGCACCGATCCTGACAACGTCCATCCTTGACCCAGGATCGGTGCATATGCCTTCATGGCCAAGGTAGGAGGGCGTATGCACCGATCCTGGGCTCAGGATGGGCCTGGCCAGAATCGGTGTATGTGCATAGTTCTCTTTCCTCTAACTCAGGAATCACGCTCTCGCGATTTATTTGGGAATCGTGCTATCGCTCGAGACTCCTTCGCGGCTCACGCAGGACGCACGCTCCAGCTCGCCGGCTCGACCTGGCCGCCTGGGCCCTCCCTCCCGACTCGCCCGTTGGGGTCCACCCCCCCGATCTGCCTGGCTGGTTCTGCCACTTGTATTCTTCTCGTAGCCCCCTCGTGCTATTCTCTCACGTGCTCGATCCTCCTCCCTCCCCCCTGTCCCTTTCTTCCCTTCGTCTTCTCTTCCCTTGCCTTAGCAGCTGCAAGTAATACACGTTATCGAGTGTTTGGGATATATGTGTTGAGTGGCCTGCGAGCAGATAAGAGCGAACAGTCTTAACATGATTGCTGTTGTTGTTGCTGCTGCTACTCTTATTGTTGTTGTTGTTGTTGTTGTTGTTGTTGGTGGTGGTGGTGGTGGTGATGTTGTTGCTGTTGCTGCTGCTGCTGCTGCTGTTGAACTCTCATTCTTGAAGAATAATTATTGTTGATCCCCCCCCACTGGTGCACATTGTTTTTTTCGATTGAAGTGCCACCCCCGGGGCTCGCACCTTGTTGTTTCTCAAGGAAAGTCTTCCTGCTCAAACTGTGCCCCTGCCCCCCGGGCTACAACAACAACGGCTCCCGCCTGAGACTTCCTCGATTTTTACTCTGGACCCCCGCTCCCGCCTGAGACTTCCGCGCAATTTACTCAGGAAAGGCTCTCCCGTCTGAGATTTCCTCGCAATGTAATCAAGACCCCCGCTCCCGCCTGAGACTTCCGTGCAATTTACGTGGGAACGGCGCTCCCGCCTGAGACTTCTTCGAATTTTACTCAGGACCCCCGCTCCTGCCTGACATTTCCGTGCAATTGACTCAGGAACGGCGCTCCCGCCTGAGACTTCCTCGCAATTTAGTGAGGACCCCCGCTCCCGCCTGAGACTTCCGTGCAATTTGCTCAGGAACGGCGCTCCCGCTTGAGACTTCCTCGCAACTTAGTCAGGGCCCCCGCTTCCGCCTGAGATTTCCTCACAATGTACTCAGGACTGCGCTCTCGCGTGCGACGTCCTCACAAATTATTCTGGAATTGCGTTTCGGCGCTCAGGAACCACGCACGCGCCAAGGACGCCTTCACAACGTGGTATCTTCCCTCTTCCTTCGTCCTTCCCCCTCCCCTTCCTCCCACTCTCCCTCGTTCTTCCCCTCCTCCTCTTGCAGGGCCCGCGCCAATTCCAATGGCGGGCAGAGAGATGTACGCCCCCGAAGGATTGTCCGCCCGTTCCGGTTTGCCCGTGCGTCTAAGCCCGCCGGCCCCAGCAAAGAGAAAGAATCCCCCCGAAAGGGGTGTGATCGAAAACGAAGAGGGCGGGCATCGAGGGTGTAGGGTATACGTGTTGAATGACTCGCGGGCAAGTAAGAGCGTACAGCCTTGAAATGGTTGTTGTTGTTGAACATTATTTATTCTAAAGAATAATTATTGTTGGGCCCCCTGGTGCGCGCCCCCCCTGCGCCGCCTAGGCCGCAGCTACATTTTCATCATTTTCGTGAGGAAGCCTCAGAAAAGAGGGTGTGTACAGGATCCGGTTGTTTTGTTGTAATCCGCTTTCCCTTGCAAAAAACAATAGAAAATGACATTTCTTGTTCTAATATAATCAAATTTCAAGAATCCCTTGCAAAAAATAAGGTAAAGTGGACATTCGCGCGCGCAAGACGAAATCCTTCCAAAACCTTAGTGTTCGCAGCGATTTTAACATAAAAACATCAAAAAACCAATGGTTTTTCAACAAAAAATGTCAAAATCTCATCCCGCGCGCTCTTGCGGATTCGTAGGAAACCCAACACTTTTTAAACATTTCTGTCAAACGGGCTTTTGCGAGCAACTTTTTCGAACTTCTGCAACAACGGTTGCGCACCTGCCAGGGCCATCATCCCTGTCAAATAATACCATGCGGGACACATTCGTTTTTTCTTCGCGCGCGCACGCCGTCGTCGTCGGCCGCGGGGCCCTGAATAGTAGCCACGGTCGTCCGCATGCCACGAAGTGAAGTGTCCGAACGTCATAGGGCGGGAAGCTGGGTGTGGGTGGTGGCGAAGAGTCGTTTGGAAATTTGGTAGAGCTTGAACCGGCCCCCCCACAAAGTGGGGGTATTGCCCGCCTCCTATGAAAACCCTGGCACTGGTGAGAACGGAGTGTCCCCACGTGCTAGTAATTGTTGTTGTTGTTGTTGTTGTTGTTGTTGTTGTTGTTGTTGTTGAACTCTCAATCCCGCAGCATAATTATTGTTGATCTCCCCCGTCCGGTGCACATTGTTTTTTTCGATTGAAGTGCCCTTCCCGGGGCTCGCACCTTGTTCTTTATCAGGGAAAGTCTTGAGGGTCAAATTGTGTCGTTGGCCCCCGGTTTACAACAATAGCGGCTCTTGCCAGATACTTCGTCACAATGTATTGAAGAATCGCGCTCTCGCTTGGGTCTTTCTTGCAATTTACCACCGGATCGGGGCTCCCGCTTGATACTTCTTCACAATTTGTTGAAGAATCGCGCTCTCGCTTGGGACTTCCTTGCAACTTACCACCGAATCGCGGCTCCCGCATGATATTTGCACACCATTTATTCAGATGCCGCTCCTCGACAATCAGGAATCGCGCTCCCGCTACATATTGCTTGGCGGTTCAAGCAGGATTTACGCTTCAACGACCCGCCCGCTCGACCCGCCCGTCTGGGCCTGCCCGCCCGACCAGCCCGTTAGGGACTGCAGTCGCCGCGCGCTGCCCTTCGCCCGCCTTCGATGCCCCTCGCTGCCCGTACTGGTTCCGCGGTCGCTTTCGCTCGCTGCCTTTCGTGGCCCCGTTGCTGCCCTCAGTCGCCCCGTCGCTGCCCATTGTGGTCCCGTATTACATGCTCTTCGTGGCCCCCGCTCGCAGTCGCCCGTCGTGGCCCCATACGCATGCCCTTCGTAGCCCCGCTGTCGCCCTTCGTGGCCCTCTCGCTGCCCTTCGTGGCCCCTTTGCTGCCTCAGTGGCCCCGCTGTCGCCCTGTGTGGCCCCATATACGAATGCCCTTCGTGGCCCCCGCTCGTTCGCGCCCGTCGTGGCCCTATATGCATGCCCTTCGTGGCCCCGCTGTCGCCCTTCGTGGCCCCCGCTCTGCCTTTCGTGGCCCCGTTTCTGCCCTCAGCGGCCCCGTCGCTGCCTTCTGTGGCCCTGGATTAATTGCCCTCCGTGGCCCCCGCTCGCTCACGCCCTTCGTGGCCCTATACGCATGCGTTTCGTCGCTTCGCTGTCGCCATTCGTGGCCCCCTCGCTGCCCTTCGTGGCCCAGTTTCTGCGCTCAGTGGCCCCGCTGTCGCCCTTTCTGGCCTCATATATGTATTCCCTTCGTGGCCACCGCTCGTTCGCGCTCGTCGTGGCCCCATATGCATGCCCTTCGTGGCCCCGCTGTCGCCTTTCGTGGCCCCCTCTCTGCCCTTCGTGGCCCTGTTTCTGCCCTCAGCGGCTCCGTCGCTGCCCATTGCGGCCCCCGATATGCCCTTCGTGGGCCTCCCGGAGGTGTGCTGCAAGGCATCTTGCGGCATCTTTGGCCACCTTTTTCTTTCTTGTATGCAATATGTAGGCGCGTGGGACCCTCGTGGCCCAAACGCCCCAATGATGCCCCTGAGAGGCACAACCCTTTCAAACATCTGAAGTCTTTCGATTGTTTTGGCTTTGAGCGACGGATCGTCACAACTTAGCGTCCCCCCGTCGGAGCCAGACAAGTCGTCTCTTGCGGCCGTGTGGGGACTCTTTGGGCCGTCTAGGAGCCTTTATGGCTCCCTCTTGGAGCCATCATGAGGCCTCATATGCTCGTGGGCGCAGGTTACGTTGTGACGGATTCTTTGCTTTTGGGGATCTCGTGGGAAGCACCGAGAGGGCGTGGCGGTCTCGTGGCGTCCTGGATGCATGTTGAAGGCCACCGCGAGCAATCGTGAGCTATATTCCTGCCATCTTGGAGGCAACCTTGGGCTATCTGATACCATCTTGGAGCCATCTTGGCCCATCTTGGACCCTCTGACCCCTCGCGCCCCCCCTTCCAGGTCCAGGGGAAAAGCATCTATTGAGGTGCCATTTCCTAAAGCAGTGCCACAAGCTCTCTCGCTCACTCCCACCCGCCCTCCCACCATAGAACTAGCAGCCGAGACTCAACATGGGCAGAGATCGCCATCGGAAGGACCACGAACCAATTCAGATGCCAGGCGGGCGACGCTCGCGAGGTGCACCACGCGTGCCAGGTGCGCCCGCGCACCAGTTGCACCAGGTGGCCAGGTGCGCCACTTGCGCCAAGTGATTCCCATGCTCCAGCCGCGCCATGTGTGCGACGCGTGCAGAGCGCGCCAGGCGGCGACAGCTGCACTGTGGCACGTGACAGCGCACATCGAGCAACATGTCGGCCCCTCGCCATGCATGTCAGAAGCCACTGCAAAGTGGCTGCGGGGTCGTCAGCATGATGTACGTTGCGCACGCTCGCAACCAGTTTGCACTGGCTTTTGATACGGACAGTCGGCGATCGCACAGCGGAGAAGCACGACGGCATCCGTGCCATCCCCGTCGAGAGCCACGGCAGAGTGGCCGCGGGGGGGAACGAAGGCCACTGCAGAGTGATCGCGGGGGTGCCCGCTCGTGGTCCGGATTTCACAAGCGCGTGCGCTTTTGGGCGCTGCGTAATGGGGGGGTCATAAATAGGGGGGTGGCGAGCGTGGTCCGAAAAGGTACCCAAACGGTACCTAAACGAGCCCCCTGGGGCTCTGGAGGGGCCCGAAAGGGGCACGAAAGGAGACCTTTCCTGACCCCCCCATTTGTGACCCCCCCATTAAGCCACGCCCAACGCTTGTTCGTGTCTCTTTTGAGAGGGAGGGAGCGGGGCCTTCCTCGGTCCTGGTCGGCGGCCCCTCGAGCGTCGGAGGCTGTGCTCTCCGCTGCGGGGGTCGAGAGCTGACGCGATCGCAGGAATGTGGAGGGGCGAGGTGAGGTTGAGGAGGGCAGGAAGGAGGAGAGGGGACAGGCAGAGAGTGATGAGGGGGAGTGATGGGGGATCGGGTGTAGGAGCGGCATGTGCATTGAACGGCCAGCCGCGCTCTTCCGAGCTGACGGCCTGAACGGAACCGAGGATGCCCACGCGAGTCTCCCGCAACCCTGTGCTCAGCTGGGCGATGGACGCGCGTGCGCCCGAGCACCTGGGTGCAACTCTGGAGCCCTCAGGGGGTCCCGCGGGCACTGTTGGGCCCCGCTTGGGACCCTTCCGGTGGTTCCCTTGGCCTCAGGGCTCGTCCGGACCTTGTCTAGGGACCATCCTGGGCTGGCCTTCCTCCGGGTCTCTTTCGAGGCGTGCCGGGGCCGTGCCGGGCCTCCCGATGGGGCACTGCCTGCGGGACAGTGCGGGCCGGGGAGCCTCCTTGAGCCACGTTTCTCGCCGCAGCCCTCGTGCGCAGAGCCGCTCTTGGCCCGTGTGGGGGCCTCCTGGAGGCGCGGCCTCGTCGGGGCTGTCTTCGCGTCCTCCTGAGGCCAGGCTGGGCCCTGCTGGGCACCTTGGGCACCCTGCCAGGTTCCCTGAAGCGACCTGGGGCCACCGTTCAGGAACGCATGAGGTCCTCGCTCTTGTTGTCGTCCTCGCTCTCATTCGCCCTCATCCCCCTTGAATTCCTCTCCCTCCTGACCCTTCGCCTCTTCCCGCTCACTCACGTCGTTCGATCTCCTCCTCTTCGGTCCCTTCCTCCCCCCATCTTCTTCCGCCTTCCTCTCTCTTGCTCCTCTACGCTTGGAGTCGACATGCTTTCACCGCACTTCTGAGCCTTTGCCGTCCTGCTGTCATAGTGTGCCGGCAGCCTGGCTCTTGTTCACGTCGACCGTGTGCCTTGACAGGTCGAGGAGCTGTGCGAAGAGTTCGGGAACTCTTCGTGGAGCAGGGCGGGGCGTGGGGCCGAAGCAGGGAGGGAGGAGGGAGGAGGGAGGGGGGAGGAGGCAGCAGTTAGGAGGCAGGGAGGCAGGAAGGGCAGGCAGGAGCAGGGAAGGACGGAGGAGGAGGAGGAGGCGGAGGAGGAGTAGGAGGAGGCGGAGGAGGAGGCGAGGAGGAGGAGCAGGAGGAGGAGGAGGAGGAGGAGGATGTTGGAGGAGGAGGAGGAGGAGGAGGGGTTTGGCGCGGCGCGAGGTGTCCTGCGGCGCCTGGCTCTGTACTGCTGGTCCAGCCCGCCATTGGCCGTCCCGCGAGGAGGGCCGCCTGGGTTTGTGCGCCCTGCTCGGCCTCTGCGAGCTCCGAGGCCGCTCTGGCCCGACGGGACCGCACAGCCTGTGCGTCCACGCGCTTGCAGGCCCTCGTGGCGCACGCGAGAGCGATGCTCTCGTTTGCGTCGTCCTCGCCCTCCCTCCCCTCGGCTGGCGACGAAGCTGTCGCCATAGCGTTGAGGGCGGCGGCCCGTTCCTCGGGACCTGGGTCTGGGGTTCAAAGTCTTGGCGCCTCGGGACTCCTCCGTTGCTGCCGGGGCGGGCCCGTCCGCGGCTGTGCCCTTTCGATCCAGCGAGCCGCCCGCGGGCCCTGGGGAAGCCGCGTCGGGTGCTGCTTCTGAAGAAGGCTCGTCTTCTGGGGGTACGGCCCCTGCTGGGGCCCGGGTGCCGACTGTGTGTCTACTGGCGCCGCCAGGCTGCTCGAGCTCATCCGTGGCCACCATATGGTCAAGGGGGGCCGTTTGTGCTTTGTTCTATATGCGGGGGGGTCCCTCCACGAGGGAGTCCCCTGTGCCACTGGCCGATTGCAGAGGCCCAGTAGCTTGGTAACCCAGGCGTGCCCGCACGACGGCCTACAGAAATCTGAGTGCCAAGTGCCACCCGCGGACGGGCGCCCCCCTTTCAGCGGTGGCTCGTCCTCCTCCTCCTCCTCCTCCTCCTCCTCCTCCTCCTCCTCCTCCTCCTCCCCCTTGCACCCCGGCCATGGATAGTTGAGAGGGAGCGGCGCAAGCAAGGTTTGTGGGCCCGCCGCGGCTGGGAAGGCGTCCTACAATCGGATCCACCACAACTGCGTGGACTTCTCGAGGACTTCGCTTCGCAGATCCACCCTCTCTTCTCTTCTTTCCTCCTCCTCCTCCTCCTCCTCCTCGTTTTGTCCCCCCCTCCTCTCCCTGGAAGGAGGCGCGGGCGAGGGAGGTGGGAGGGACATCGGGGCCTCTCTCGTATATGAACCTTTCGCGTCAATGCGGTCTGGATTGCAAAGGCTTTGCGGCTGGGTCCACCGACTCCGAGAAGTGAGCAGCTTGGGCGAACGAGGTGGAATGGGGAACGGGGCAAGGGGTACTGCCGGCTGCAATGCAAGGGCGAAGAAGTCTAATGCTCCTCGGCCCACCCCGCCACTGCTCCTGGGTCGTGTTCCAGAGGCTTCGGGTACATTCTGGGGGATCTTCGGGGACTTCTTGCGTGGCTCCTGGGGGGCTTCGTGGCCTGCTCGGGTGCGTCTGTCTTGGGGCCTCTTCCGGACCTCCTAAGGCGTATTGGGGTCCTGCTGGAGGGGTTGGCTTCCAGCGGTGCGACAGCGGCGTGCTTCTCTCGGGGCCCTTCGCGGGGCCCTTGTATGGGCCATACTGGGATTGGCTTCTCGTAGGTTTTGAGGCCTCCTCCTCCTCCTCCTCCTCCTCCTCCTCCTCCTCCTCCTCCCCCTCCTCCCCCCTCCTCCTCCTCCTCCTCCTCCTCCTCCTCCTCCTCCTCCTCCTCCTCCTCCTCCTCCTCCTCCTCCTCCTCCTCCCCCCTCCTCCTCTCGCGACCCATGCGGCGAGAAGGTCCAGATCGCACAAAACCGAACGCACTCGCCGCGTTCTGGCCTCCTGGGCAGGCCCCGTGCCGCCAAGACGGCCCTCCAGACTCCAACGCTGCCGAAGTTGGCTCCGAGAGGGCCCCAGCGGGCCCAGGCGGCCCAAATCTACCCAAACTGGTCCCAAGGCCGCCCGAATCTGGTGCCTCCCCCCTCCCCAGGACCCCCTTGTGACCTCTCCCTCCCAGCAGGGAAGTGGCCAACGGGAAGCTCCTTTTGATTGGATTGCGACTTGGATCGATCCACAGTCGGGCTGACGAGCTTGTTGGGGAGCCCCAGGTGGTCGCAGGGAAAGGGGGAGAGCTTTGAGTGGAAACGCGTCTCTCAGGACCACCTTGGGACTCGAGGAAGCGCAAGCATGAGTTAAGGCACGTGTATTAGGGGCGGGTCCCGCTTCCGCGTAGGGTCGTCACGCTCCGTCGCTGAACCTGGTGGCAATTTGTGTCATGTCTCAGGAGGTGTTTTCCTCGATCCGTGGGTCCGGCGCCCACGCGCCAGATCCGCGGATCCGTAATCCATGTGAGTTTGTGCCCGATGGACGACCACCCCTGCACTCACCCTAGAGGTCTCGTTGCGATTCCTCCGATGCGATTCGATTCGACTTCGATGGGTCCCGATTCCGACTCGATTCGCTTTGGGACTCCGATCTGGGCTTCGCGTTTCTCGTTGGAGGCACGCTGGCCACCCGATTTCCGCCGATTCGACTTTTCTGAAGGGTCCCTGGGACACACATAAACACACAAATAAGAGTATTCCCCATAATTTTCTATATTTTCTGGGATTTTTTGTCTTCCCACCCACTTCCCATATTTCCCCATATTTTCGGGGGAGTCGACGATTCATTGTGTCCGTGTGTTCTCTCCCCTCCTGATCTTCCCGACTCGGCTGCCGGTCTCCGCCGAGCCGATCTTTGCCGATCGCCGCTCCGACTCCTCGATGCGGCCCTGGGGTCTTCCTGCCCTCGCACGCTGGCAGGCCGGGCGAAAAGAAATATGCGCATGCATCGACTCTGGCCATGCCCATCTTGGGCGCATGATCGGTGCATATGCCTTCCCGGCCAGGGCAGGAGGGCATATGCACCGATCCTGGGCGCAGGACGGGCCTGACCAGAATCGGTGTATGTGCATACACCCTAGGCGATGCTTAAGAAAACCTAAGTTTTCGGCCAGAGTCTCGATTATTCTTAATGTTTCAAGGTAGATCCTAAGGTTTTGATAGGAGTTTTGGGTTTTTATTCAAATTCTGAGACTATGAGTTTCTTAACCCATGATTTTTTTAAAGCATTTCGCAAGGTGTAGTTCTCGTTCCTCCAGCAGGGCCGGAGGGCTCCGCGAGGCGCGCGCCGCGCCCCGCAGCCCCGGCCGCCCGGGAGGACGCTCACGGCCGCGCTCGGCTGCGAGCAGCCGTTCCCGGCGTGGTGCGCGCCCGCCCTCGCCTCGGAGGGTGCCGGCGCCTTGCAGGCCTACACCTTAGGCGATGCTTAAGAAAACCCACGTTTTCGGCCAGAGTCTCGATTCTTCTTAATGTTTCCATGTAAATCCAAAGATTTGAATAAACATTCTGGGTTTTCATTCAAATTCTGAGACTATGAATTTCTTAACCCATGATTTCTAAAGCATGTCGCAGGGTGTAGAGGTTGGCACCAAGACCAAGATCGGCGGCGGGCCTCCACCGAGGGAAGATCTGCACGAACGAGATGGGCACGGAAAGAATCGGGCCGGGCGAAAGGGGGGGATTGGGAAAGGGGGGGGTACGAAATTTGCTGCATGCAGCTGGTTTCGGCTTCACCGAGGGGCCCATTCCTCGATACATAGCCGCCTCTGGCGCCCGGAGGCGCCGGGAAAATCAGCTACGTGAGCTGATTCTCAAACCCCCCCTTTGCTATCCCCCCCTTTCGCCCGACCCGAAAGAATGGGTACGATGCCCAACAGCGGATTTTGTTCATTTTGAACAGGACTCGCTGTCCACGCCGCCGCGGCCTGTGTCCATTCGAGACAGAAGGCCGCCTGCCCAACAGCGGCCGCTGTTGATTTGGGACAGCATTTGTTGTTGGGCACTGTACCCATGCTTTCCGTACCCATTTCGGGCGTCCAAAGAAGAAGATCCCGATCTCGGTGCTGGTGGTCATATTCTGGCCTCCAGGGTGGCCGAAATGTTGCCACCAGCACCGAAGTCGAGGATCGTCTTCCCCCTGTGGAGGCAACCCCCTGTGTTGGTGTTGGTGCCCATTTTCCGGCCTCCAACGCCCACCCTCGCCTCGGAGGATGCCGGCTCCGGGAGCGTGGGGGGGGGGGAAGGTCGGTATCCTTTAACCAATCCCCATCCCCGTCCCCATCTCCATCGAGACCCCCACCAAGTTACCACCCCAGTTGGGGATGCACCCCTCGAAACCCGAAGGGAGCGACCTGCATCCCCATCTACGGGGGAGAATCGGCCAGTGGGGCCCAGGCCACGCCGCTGGGG
>CAUYUJ010019395.1:57500-102500 GCA_963575745.1 Prorocentrum cordatum | reverse complement strand
ATGTCATTCGATGCAAATTCATGCTGTTCAATGTCAAACAATTCCCAACACCGTCAAGCAATGCTAAGCAATGCCAAACAATGCTAAGCAATGCCAAGCAATGCCACGCAACCCTGAGCAATGCAATGCAATGCACTGGTATGCACAATGATCCCAAGCAGTGCAAAGCAACTCAATGCAATGCAAATCAATGCAATTCAACGCAACGCCAATCAGTGCAAAGCAGCGCAAAGCAACGCACAGCAATTCCAAGCAACGCCAAGCAGTGCCAAGTCATTTCAAACACCACTAAGCAATGCAATCGAATGCAGCGCAAAAGGGACGCACAGCAATGCCAAGCAACGCCAAGCAATGCCAAGCAATGCCGAGCAATGCTCAACAATGCAACGCAAAACCAGCGCACAGCAATGCCAAATAACGCCAAGCAATGCCAAGTGATGCCAAGTAATTCCAAGAAGTGCCAAGCAATTCCAAACAAATTCAATCGATGCCAAGCAATGCCAAGCAATGCCAGACACTGTCAGGAGATGCCAAGCAAATCCAATTAATGTTAGGCAATGCAGAGCAATGCCAACAAAGCAAATTAGTGCCAAGCAAGTCTGAGCAATGCAATGCATAATCATGCAAAGCAGCGCCAAGCAACGCCAAGCGATGCAGTGCCAAGCAGCGCAAGGCAATGCCCAGCAAGCACCTTGAACATCCAAGTTTCTTGTCGCTCCACTCTTCCCCACTCCTCCGCCTTCCTTTGCATTCTCCACTCTCGTCCATCTCCGCTCCACGGCACTCCTTCGCACCTCTCCCTGTTCATCTGCGCTCCCTTCCCTTCCCTCAGCATCCCCTCTCCCCGCCCCCTCCCGCACCTCCCATTCTCGCCCTCAGCTCCCTCCCCTCCCTTCCCGCGCCTTCATCACTTTCCCCCTCCCGCCCCCTTCCTTTCCTGGGGGATCTTGGGCAAGAGGGTACGGGTACCAGCCGGCCCAATGAGGGTGACATCTCCTCTGGAAGGTGGCACGGAGGAACGGGCGGATGGATGGTGGAATGGAGTAATATGGGGGATGAGGAACAGAGGAATGGAAGATGGGATCGATGTTGGGCTGGGGGCGGTTCTTCAATACCACTGTGTGCGTATTGGAGCTCTCTCGGGCCCACTGGGCCATCTCAGCGACGTATGCAGGATTTCTTGCGGAGTGCAGCGCCACAGACCATCTTCGGCCGTCTTCGCACCTCTGGGTGCCGTCTTGCCTGGCGCGCGACTGGCGCGCCTGCTAGCAGCACTAGTCCGACGTGCCAGAGAGGTTGGCGCCTGGCACCGATACTTGCGCACGGTGCGACCGGTGCGACCAGCGAGAGTGCCTCATCCAGCGCGGCTGGCCCCACCACCAGCGCACCGTTGCCACTGGTGCCTCCAGCGCCACCTGTGATTGGCGCGCCTGGCGCTGGAGGGGAGGTAGGGACGGAGGAGGACGAGGAGGAGGAAGAGGAAGACCAGTGTAAACCCAAGACTCGTCAGCGATGTTGGAATACACCCTCCCCCCAAGCTCCCTCTTCTTATAGGCCCCATACAGGGGTTCATGTCCACTGAGGGAAGTGCCCCGTTGGGGGACAACCCTGTGAAAATCTTGACGCGTGCCAGACTACTATTCCCAGGACTTCAGCGCCACGAGTCAACCTGACTGTTGCGCCTTGGCGATCCTGAATCGTGCCAGAACGCCGTTCCTGGGACTTCAACGCCGCGGATCAACGGAACTGTTGCGCCCTGACAGTGCGTCATCGGTCCAAAACATTATTTCTGGGAGGCTAACCACGAGAACCAGTGAAACTGGAAATTATTCAAAAGAGTTTGCGCGGCGCTATTGAAAAGGAGCCGCCCTCAAACATCTCTTGCAACTTACTGAAACGAATGTGCGCGGCGCTAATGCGAGAGGACATCTTGGAAATGTGCCGCCCTGAATCCTTGAAACCCTGGCAAACTTTGTAACGAATGTACGCGGCTTTAGACCACATTTTGAAAACCACCTGTCGTCAACCCGCGAAGCTCTTGCAAACTTGTAGAACGAATGTGCCTGGCGCAAAGGCGAGAGCCACATTTCGAAAGCGACCCGCCCTCAATCCGTGAAGCTCTTGCGTAAACTTCGAACAAATGATCGCGGCGCCAATTCGAGAACCGCATTTTAGAAACAACCCGCCCTGCATGTGTGAAGCTGTTTTCAGCTTTTACGCTTCAGTCTCATACTTGGTAAGAGAGTCTCAGTCGAAACGCCCGGCCCGCCCTTCCGACTGCCGTCGGGGTGCGACAGGGCGAGGTATTCATAAGAAAAAGGAACAGAAGAAGAGGAGGAGGAGGGGGCGGAGAAGGAGGAGGATGTGGTGGAGGTGGATGATGATAATGCTGATAAGAAGACGGTTCGTACGAATCATAATAATAGTATACCGAGGAGGATACCAATGAACATAATAATAACGTTAATACACTTACGGGTCATACTACGAGTGCTAGTACCCTTATTATTGCTGCCATTATCATTGTTATCATACCGACTACGTTCACACTGCAGTTATAGTTGTGATAGTAGTAGTCGTAGTAGTAGGAGGAGTAGCAGTAGTATACTACTACTACTACTGCTACTACTACTACTACTACTACTACTACTACTACTAATAATGCTACGATTTGTATTATAACTACTACTACTACTACCACTACGACTAATATTACTATTATTTTAATCCAGATGACTAATCGTAAACCTACTTACAATACAGCTGCACTTATTCGTATTTTTACGACTATTCGCTTTTCTATAACTAATGGCAAGGGTCATGCTATTATTATTGATACTGGCAATACCAAGAAGACGATTACTACTAACACTACGACTCATAATATTAACGTTGCTACGGCTGAAGAAACGACGAGGGGAAGGATGAGGAGGAGGAGGATGACGAGGAGGGGGGCCAGATGAGGAGGAGGAGGAGAATGAGGAGAAGGATAATAAGGATGAGGAAAGGGAGGGGGGGGACGAGGACCAGGAAGAGGAGGAGGAAGAGGAGGAGGAGGAGGAGAAGAAAGATGATGATGAGGAGGAGGAGGCGGAGCAGGAGGAGGATGCGGATTCTGAGGCGGAGGCGGAGGCGGAGGCGGAGGCGGAGGAGGAACGTTTTGGAACGTTTTGGCAAGCAACGTCGTGCAACGAGGCGGGCAGGGCAGAGAGGGAGAGAGCAGCAAGCAGGAGCGCAAGTGCCTAAGGCACCCCCTTTAATCGGAATCGCTGCTCGGGTCGGCAGGGAGAGGGACGACAGGAACCTCGTCCACCGAAACGGGCAGAGCCTCCCCGACACCCTGAGTCACAGACAACTCCGACGTGGGATCTCGCGCTCGAGCTCGCTGATCGGATACCGCAGAAAACCGTGCGTGCCGAAGCAGGACACTCGCCTTGGACGGGCCTGTGTAACTCGGGTACAAACCTCGACGAATTCTGGCCAGGTTTTCAATGCCCTTGCGAGAGGGCGCCTTGCATTCAAGCGCCAACTGGCGCCCGTCCGAAGTCGCCGTGCGGCCACAAAACTGACAAAAGTACAGACAATGCAAATCCCAAAACGCAAGCTTGTGGGATGGATGCAAGACCGCTCCAGACACCGCGACGGGCCCAGGGACCATCACGACCACGCCAGAGGGGAAGGAGTCCACCCCAACAGCCCACCAGCAGGGATGCATGGCGCCTTGGGAGGAGGAGGAGGAGGAGGATGGAGGATGGAGGAGGGCAATGTAGGTTCGCTCGCGCCGTATCTGACATCCTACCCCTCCCGCCCGTCCCCATGTTTTCTCTCTATCCGCCGCAGACGCGTGGCGTGTCGTGATGGACCTGGAGCTCACCCAACGACTCCGTCGTGTTATGCGCATTCGGAATTGAGGAGCTGTGTACATAGGAGGAGGTGGAGAAGAGTGAGGAGGAGGAGGAGGTGACGTTAGAGCAGGAGGAAAACATGAGGATGAGGAGCCCAGAAGACGAGGACGAACACCAGCAGCGACACCTGGAGTGGGTGGCCGTCACCGCCGCTGCAACCGCCTGCACCGTTCGACGAGGCGCATTCGCTCGGACTGCTGCACGAACGGCTGCCGCCAGCAAAGCGGCGCCATCCATGGACATGGCTCCTATAGGGAGGGCTGGGGGGAACCTACCTAATGCAATCGCTTGAGCCAGAACTTTCATTACCAAAGACGTACCCAACTCCCTTCTCCACGCGAGGAGAATCTTTGCACGAGCGTTTCATACAAAATAAACATCGCTAGATATGCACGGTCTGCACGGCCCTCATCTCCGCCGTGCCTCCCAGGAGCCCGATGGAGTGACGACCCTTGCGCAGGTCGCAGCGCCCGAGGGAGCCGCGCGCTGCCCTTACCTCCGCCGTGCCTCCCAGGAGCCCACGAAAGTGGTGACAGTTGCGCCGTCCGCAGCCACCCCGGGAGCAGCGAGGTCTCGTCTGGGTGGTATCTCACGAAAGTGGCGACGATTGCGCAGTTCGCAGCCACCGAGGGAGCCGCGAGGTCTCGTCTGGGCGCGCGTGACCCCCGACCCCGCCAGACCTCTCAGGAGCACGCAGAAGTGGCGGCAGCTGTGCGGATCTCAGCCTCCCGGGGGGCAGCCATGTCACAGTTGCGCAGTCCGCAGCCTCCCAGGCAGGGGGCAGCGAGGTCTCGTCCGGGTGCGCGTGGCCCCCGACCCCGCTGGACCTCCCAGGAACCCACGCCAGTGGTGACAGTTGTGTAGTTCGCAGCCGCCCAGGGGGCAGCGAAGTCTCGTCCGGGTGCGCGTGGCCCCCGATTCCGCTGGACCTCCCAGGAGCCCACGAAAGTGGCGACACTTGCGCAGTTCGCAGCCACCCAGGCAGGGAGCAGCGAGGTCTCCAATGGGGACGCGTGGCCTCTGACTCCTACGTGCCTCCCAGGAGCCCACGGACGTGGCGACAGTTGCGCAGTTCGCAGCCACCCAGGGAGCTGCGAGGTCTCGGCTGGATCCGCGTACTCAGCTACTCCGCTGTGCTTCCCAGGAGCCCGCGAAAGTTGCGACAGTTGCGCAGTTTGCAAATAACCAGGTATTTGCGAGGTCTCGGCTGGATCCGCGTACTCCGCTACACCGCCGTGCCTCCCAGGAGCCCGCGAACGTGGCGACAGTTGCGCAGTTCGCAGCCACCCAATCTGAAAAAAGTGCTGTTCAGACTCTGGGGCGCCCCCAGACTCTGGGGGTTGGGGGTTGCTCCGACTTTGTCTCTCGTTGTCCGACTGTGTCTCCTCGCTCATACCCCCTGCCTCCTTCTCCTGGTCCTCCTCCCTGTTTCTCTTCCTACTCCCTCTTCGCCTGCTTTTCCCAGTCCTTTTCTTCCTATTCCTCCTTTTTTCCTCCTCCTCCTCCTCCTCAACCTCCTCCTCCTCCTCCTCCTCCTCGCCCCCAGTGCGCCCAGGAGGCTTTCAAGATGGCCCCATGACGGCCCAGGAGGCCCCAAAGACGGCCCCAAGAGGCCTCTAAGACGCCCAAGATGGCCTCCAAGACGGCCCTGAAGCGCCTCAAGAGGACCCCACATCGGTTCAGAGAGGCCCCCAAGACGGCTTCCGACGGCGTCAGACCCGTCAGACGGGCTAGGAACGATTTAAGACTGCCAAGGAGAGGCCCCCAAGACGCCCCCACGGCCCCCAAGAGGCCCGTAGGCGTCTTGGATCCGCCGCCCCCTGTGCTTGCCACAGGGTTGGACGGCGTGCCAGACATTTTGCTGAGATTCTGATTTTCAAACCCTTCCCAGTGGCCTTCGGCCCAGACCGCCTGCCCCTCGGAAGGACCAGAAGGTGTGGCCCACATCGCCACCAAGACGGCCCAAACGGCCCAATATGGTCACCAAGATGCCTCCAAGGCGGCTAGGATCGCTCCAAGAGAGCCCAAGACGGCTCCAATATGTCTCCAAGACGGCCCAAGATGCACCCGAGGCGTCCAAGATGGCCCCAAGATGGCCCAGGACGGCCCCAAAGGCCCCCAAGAGGCTTTTAATGCAGTCCAAGAAGCCTCCAAAGGGATCTGCAGGAAGGCCCGAAGAGGCCAAGACAGCTGATTTCCCGTGGGCTCTTGATGGATTTTGACGTTTTCGGCCTGCCGACGGCCCAATGCCGCCGAAGAGACCCCCAAGATGGCCCCAAGAGCGCCCAAGAGGCCTCCAAGACGGCCCCATGACGGCCTCCAGACGGTCCAAGAGGCCCCCAAGGCGCCTCCAAGACGGCCCACGAGAATTCCAAGGCGCCCACGATGGCCTTCAAGACGGCTCCAAAACGTCCAAGATGGCAACGATACGATTCGACATAGCCCCAGGATGTCCCAAGACAGCCACAGAGGGCCCCAAGGGCCCCAAGGGGATCCAAGGGGCCTCCTAGACAGTCTAGGAAGTCTTCAAGAGGACCTCCAGGAGAGCCCGAAATGCCCAAATGGTTGTATTTATTCCCTTCAATTGTTGAATAATTTGGGCGCGTTTTCTTTTTCGGCTGTCCGACGGCCCAAGATGTCCACAAGATGGTCCCAAGACGGCCCAAGCTGACTTCAAGATGGCCCCAAAAGGGCCCCAAAGGGCGAGGAAACAGTCCAAGAGGAAGAGCAAGAGGAAAGGACGGAATCAGAGGCCCGAAGCGGCTCCGAGAAGCCTGCAGCTCAGCGCGGGCTCGTCTGCGGACGCCCTTGCCCCCCCCAGGAAAAACATATCACCCCGAGGCCCGGTGATGTTTTGTGGGGCCGCCATCTCAAAGCCCCACGGCCAGCTTTTGGGTCGAGGAGGAGGAGGGGCAGGAGGACGAGGAGGTGATCAACAGGAACCAGAGGAGCACGAGCAGCAGGAGGACGAGGAGTTTGAGCAAGGGGTCAAGGACGGAATGATAGGCCAGAAGCGGCTCCGAGACCAGACCGCGCTGAGCTGCAGGGTTTTCGGAGCCGCTTAAGGCCTCTCATTTCGTCCTTGTCCCCCTGCTCAACCTCCTCGTCCTCCTGCTCCTGATTCTCCTGGTTTTGCTCCTCTTCTTCCTCGACCCAAGAGCCGGCCGTGGGGCCTTGAAAGGGCGGGCCGAAAAAATGTCACCGGGGGCCGAGCTGCAGGCTTCTCGGAGCCGATGCGGCCAAAAAGAGGCTGCCCTGCAGGCTGTCTCGGAGCCGCTGCGCCAAAAGAAGGACACCTTGTCGGTTTAACTACTAGGTCGCTTTGTCGGCTGATTTCGGGCGCGTCGTCATCGTGGTCGTCGTTGTCATCGTCGTCGTCGTGGTCGTCGTCGTCACCACCATCGTCGTCGTCGTCGTCGTCGTCGTTGTCGTCGTCGTCGTCGTCATCGTCGTCGTCGTTGTCGTTGTCGTCGCCGTCCATAAGATGGCCCCGAGAGGGCCCTAAGAGGGCCCCAAGAGAGCCCCAAGAGGGCTCCGAGAGGGCCCCAAGAGGGCCCCAGGAGTTGTGCAACAACCCAGCGGCCGCTGGTACATAACTCCTGGGGCCCTCTTGGGGCCCTCTGAGGGCCCTCTTGGAGCCCTCCTGAGCCCCTGGTTGGCCCATGAGAGGGCTCCAAGAGGGCCCTAAGAGGGCCCCAAGAGGGCCCCAAAAGGGCCCCAAGAGGGCCCCAAGAGGGCGCCAAGAGGGCCCC
The DNA here is from genome assembly GCA_963575745.1 of Prorocentrum cordatum. Classification (NCBI taxonomy): domain Eukaryota; class Dinophyceae; order Prorocentrales; family Prorocentraceae; genus Prorocentrum; species Prorocentrum cordatum. Next base: position 94,843 of record CAUYUJ010019395.1, on the reverse strand, counting down.
AAGAAGGCCCCAGGAATTATGTACCAACCCAGCGGCCGGTGGTACATAACTCCTGAACCCTCTTGGGACCCTCTGAGGGCCCTCTCGGAGCCCTCTCGGACCCCTGGTTGGCCCTGTAGGGCCCCAAGAGGGCCCCAAGAGGGCCCCAAGAGGGCCCGAAAAGGGCCCCAAGAGGGCGCCAAGAGGGCGCCAAGAGGGCTCCAAGAAGGCCCCAGGAATTATGTACCAACCCAGCGGCCGGTGGTACAGAACTCCTGGGGCCCTCCTCCTCCTCCTCGGCGACGACGACGACGAGGAGGTGTAAACGCACCCTTACCCAGCCCCTGCAGGACCAGGCAGCGATACTTGGACCAAATTTCCTGGCCCCTGTTTCGACCCCAGAGCTCTCGACCCCGTCCAGGAGCTCCCGACCCCAACCCGGAGCTTTCGGCCCCATCCTGGAGCTCTCGACCCGCAGACGACGCGACGACGACGACGACGACGCCTCGACCTGGAGTGGTAAGTTTTGCTGCTGCTTTTCCCCAGGGGTTTGGAGCCCTCGGGGCCCAGGGGGGCCCCGAAACGGATCCGAAGCCTCAAATTTTTCCCGCCCGCGACCGACGACCGGCGACACGACGACGACGACGACGACGGGCATAAGTTATTTGGCGCCCCCCCTTGGGAGCATCGGGTAACTGGGGGGTGCGCTCCACACCCCCCACTTACCCGGTGTCCCCCAGGGGACATCGGGTAACTCGACCTTGCAGGGGGGGGTGTTAGGCACGGGTTACCCGGTGGCGAGGGGGGGGCATCGGGTAACTCGACTTTGCACGGGGGGGAGTCGGGCATGAGTTACCCGGTGTCCCCTGGGGGACATCGGGTAAGCGGGGGGTGCGCTCCACACCACACCCCCCACTTACCCGGTGTCCCCCGAGGGGCGTCGAGTAAGTCGACCTTGCAAGGGGCGCATTCGACATTATTCAGTAAACCGGTGGACCCCCATATGGGACATCGGAGTTATCCGGTGGTCCCCGTTGGGACATCGGCCCGTGGGACATCGGAGTTACCCGGTGTCCCCCGGGGGACATCGGGTAACTCGACATTGCAAGGGGGGTCTGGGCATGGTTACCCGGTGGCCTCCCGTGGGACATCGGAGTTACCCGGTGTCCCCCGTGGGACATCGGAGTTACCCGGTGGTCCCCGTGGGACATCGGCCCGTGGGACATCGGAGTTACCCGGTGTCCCCCGTGGGACATCGGAGTTACCCGGTGGTCCCCGTGGGACATCGGCCCGTGGGACATCGGAGTTACCCGGTGTCCCCCGTGGGACATCGGAGTTACCCGGTGGTCCCCGTGGGACATCGGCCCGTGGGACATCGGAGTTACCCGGTGTCCCCCGGGGGACATCGGGTAACTCGACCTTGCAAGGGGGGGTCTGGGCACGATTTACCTGGTGCCCCCCCGTGGGACATCGGAGTTACCCGGTGTCCCCGTGGGACATCGGAGTTACCCGGTGGTCCCCGTGGGACATCGGCCCGTGGGACATCGGAGTTACCCGGTGTCCCCCGTGGGACGTCGGAGTTACCCGGTGGTCCCCGTGGGACATCGGCCCGTGGGACATCGGAGTTACCCGGTATCCCCCGTGGGACATCGGAGTTACCCGGTGGTCCCCGTGGGACATCGGCCCATAAGATGGCTCCAAGGGGTCCCTAAGACTGGGCTGGTACATAACTCCTAGGGCCCTGTTGGGGCCCTCTGAGTGCCCTCTTTGGGCCCTCTTGGGCCCCTGGTTGGCCCTAGGAGGGCCCCAAGAAGGCCCAGGAATTATGTACCAATCCAGCGGCCGCTGGTACATAATTCCTGGGGCCCTCTTGGGGCCCTCTGAGGGCCCTCTTGGAACCCTCTTGGGCCCCTGGTTGGCCCTAAGAGGGCCCCAAGAAGGCCCCAGGAATTATGTACCAACCCAGCGGCCGCTGGTACATCACTCTTGGGGCCCTCTTGGGGCCCTCTGAGGGCCCTCTTGGAGCCCTCTTGGGGCCCGGGTTGGCCCCAAGAGGGCCCCAAGAGGGCTCCAAGAGGGCCCCAGGAATTATGTACCAACCCAGCGGCCGCTGGTACATAACTCCTGAACCCTCTTGGGGCCCTCTTGGAGCCCTCTTGGGCCCCTTGTTGGCCCACATGATGGCTCCAAGAAGGCCCTAAGAGGGCCCCCAAACGGGCCCAAGAGGGGCCCAAGAGAGGCCTCAGAAACCGCTAGTAGGTGTCATCGATCAGCGCGTCTGGATGAGACCTCTCAGTGGTCTCTGGGGCGCGTCTTGGAGCCCTCTTGGGGCCCTCTGGAGCCCCCTGGGTGCTCCCAAAAAGGTTCCAAGGGACATCCGAAGGGGTGGAGGGGGAGTTGGACGGGGAGTGGAGGGGGAGGTGGAGGGGGGGCTGAGGTGGGTGGTGGAGGGGGGGTGGAGGGGGGGTGGGGGGGTTGGTGGAGGGGGAAGGGAGAGGGAGAGGGAGAGGGGTTTGATTAGGAAACTGGAAGAGGTTTGACGACCACGACGACGACGACGACGATGACGACGACGACGATGACGGCGACAACCACGATGACGAGTGGGCGCCTTGGAGTTCTCGTGGGCCGTCTTGGAGGCGCCTTGGGGGCCTTTTGGACCGTCTGGAGGCCGTCGTGGGGCCGTCTTGGAGGCCTCTTGGGCGCTCTTGGGGCCATCTTGGGGGTCTCTTCGGCGGCACTGGGCCGTCGGCAGGCCGAAAACGTTAAAATCCATCAAGAGCCCACGGGAAATCAGCTGTCTTGGCCTCTTCGGGCCTTCCTGCAGGTCCCCTTGGAGGCTTCTTGGACTGCATTAAAAGCCTCTTGGGGGCCTTTGGGGCCGTCCTGGGCCATCTTGGGGCCATCTTGGAACGCCTCGGTTGCATCTTGGGCCGTCTTGGAAACATATTGGGGCCGTCTTGGGCTCTCTTGGAGCGATCCTAGCCGCCTTGGAGGCATCTTGGTGGCCATCTTGGGCCATTTGGGCCGTCTTAGTGGCGATGTGGCCACACCTTCTGGTCCTTCCGAGGGCAGGCGGTCTGGGCCGAAGGCCACTGGGAAGGGTTTGAAAATAAGAAGAGCAGCAAAATGTCTGGCACGCCGTCCACCCCTGTGGCAAGCACAGGGGGCGGCGGATCCAAGACGCCTACGGCGAATCACCGCCGCCCCCAGCCTTTTTGAGAAGCGCCTATGTGGCCAAACGTTGGGCCCCAGCTTGGCCAAGCTATCTGATTATGTATTCCCCCAGCCGCTCCGGAAACTCTTCGGGGAACACTTGGGGGAGGCTGAGGGGGAGGATCAGGAGAGGAGGAGGAGGAGGAGGAGGAGGAGGAGGAGGAGGAGGAGGAGGAGGAGGCCTCTTGGGAGCCTCTTTGGGCACTCTTGTGGGGCCTCCTGGAGGCTTCCCGGGGGCCTCTTGGAAGCCTCTTGGGGGCCTCCTTAGGCCTCTTGGGGGCCATGGGGGCGTCTTGGGGGCCTCTCCTTGGCCGTCTTGAAGCGTTCCTGGCCCGTCTGACGGGTCTGACGCCGTCGGAAGCCATCTTGGGGGCCTCTTTGAACCGATGTGGGGTCCTCTTGAGGCGCTTCAGGGCCGTCTTGGAGGCCATCTTGGGCGTCTTAGAGGCCTCTTGGGGAGGAGGAGGGGGAGGAGGAGGAGGAGGAGGAGGAGGAGGAGGAGGAGGAGGAGGAGGAGGGGGAGGAGGAGGAGGAGGAGGAGGAGCAGGAGGAGGAGGAGGAGGAGGTTGAGGAGGAGGAGGAGGAGGAGGAGGAACAGGAGGAAGAGGAAGAAAAGGACCTGGAAAAGCAGGCGAAGAGGGAGTAGGAAGAGAAATAGGGAGGAGGACCAGGAGAAGGAGGCAGGGGGTAGGAGCGAGGAGACACAGTCGGACAGCGAGAGGCAAAGTCGGAGCAACCCCAAACCCCCAGAGTCTGGGGGCGCCCAAGAGTCTGAGCAGCACCTTTTTCAGATCCAGGGAACTCCGATGTCTCGAATGGGTGCACGTGGCCTCTGACTCTTCCGTGCCTCCCATGGGGCCCACGAATGTGGCGACAGTTGCGCAGTTCGCAGCCACCCAGGGAGCTGCGAGGTCTCGGCTGGATCCGCGTACTCAGCTACTCCGCTGGGCCTCCTAGGAGCCCGCGAAAGTGGTGAAAGTTGCGCAGTTCGCAAATTCCCAGGTATTTGCGAGGTCTCGGCTGGATCCGCGTACTCCGCTACACCGCCGTGCCTCCCAGGAGCCCGCGAACGTGGCGACAGTTGCGCAGTTCGCAGCCACCCAGGGAACTCCGAGGTCTCCAATGGGTGCACGTGGCCTCTGACTCCTCCGTGCTTCCCAAGGGCCCACGAATGTGGCGACAGTTGCGCAGTTCGCAGCCACCCAGGGAGCTGCGAGGTCTCGGCTGGATCCGCGTACTCAGCTACTCCGCTGGGCCTCCTATGAGCCCGCGAAAGTGGTGAAAGTTTGCGCAGTTCGCAAATTCCCAGGTATTTGCGAGGTCTCGGCTGGATCCGCGTACTCCGCTACACCGCCGTGCCTCCCAGGAGCCCGCGAACGTGGCGACAGTTGCGCAGTTCGCAGCCACCCAGGGAACTCCGAGGTCTCGAATGGGTGCACGTGGCCTCTGACTCCTCCGTGCCTCCCAGGTGTCCACGAATGTGGCGACAGTTGCGCAGTTCGCAGCCACCCAGGGAGCTGCGAGGTCTCGGCTGGATCCGCGTACTCAGCTACTCCGCTGGGCCTCCTATGAGCCCGCGAAAGTGGTGAAAGTTGCGCAGTTCGCAAATTCCCAGGTATTTGCGAGGTCTCGGCTGGATCCGCGTACTCCGCTACACCGCCGTGCCTCCCAGGACCCGCGAACGTGGCGACAGTTGCGCAGTTCGCAGCCACCCAGGGAACTCCGAGGTCTCCAATGGGTGCACGTGGCCTCTGACTCCTCCGTGCCTCCCAGGTGCCCACGAATGTGGCGACAGTTGCGCAGTTCGCAGCCACCCAGGGAGCTGCGAGGTCTCGGCTGGATCCGCGTACTCAGCTACTCCGCTGGGCCTCCTATGAGCCCGCGAAAGTGGTGAAAGTTGCGCAGTTCGCAAATTCCGAGGTATTTGCGAAGGTCTTGGCTGGATCCGCGTACTCCGCTACACCGCCATGCCTCCCAGGGACCCGCGAACGTGGCGACAGTTGCGCAGTTCGCAGCCACCCAGGGAACTCCGAGGTCTCCAATGGGTGCACGTGGCCTCTGACTCCTCCGTGCCTCCCAGGGGCCCACGAATGTGGCGACAGTTGCGCAGTTCGCAGCCACCCAGGGAGCTGCGAGGTCTCGGCTGGATCCGCATACTCAGCTACTCCGCTGGGCCTCCTACGAGCCCGCGAAAGTGGTGACAGTTACGCAGTTCGCAAATTTCCAGGTATTTGCGAGGTCTCGGCTGGATCCGCGTACTCCGCTACACCGCCGTGCCTCCCAGAAACCCACGAACGTGGCGACAGGCGCGCAGTTCGCAGCTGCCCAGGGAGCTGCGAGGTCTCGGCTGGATCCGCGTACTCCGCTACTCCGCCGGGCCTCCCATGATCCCGCGAAAGTGGACACAGTTGCGCAGTTCGCAAATACCTAGGTATTTGCGAGGTCTCGGCTGGGTCCGCGTACCCCCGTACTCAGCCGTGCCTCCCAGAAACCCACGAACGTGGCGACAGGCGCGCAGTTCGCAGCCACCCAGGGAGCTGCGAGGTCTCGGCTGGATCCGCGTACTCCGTTAGTCCGCCGGGCCTCCTATGAGCCCGCGAAAGTGGTGAAAGTTGCGCAGTTCGCAACTACACATGTATTTGCGAGGTCTCGGCTGGATCCGCCTACTCCGCTACTCCGCCGTGCCTCCCAGGGGCCCACGAACGTGGCGACGGTTGCGCAGTTCGCAGCCACCCCGAGTGCTGCGAGGTCTCGGCTGGGCGCGCGTACTCCGCTACTCCGTCGTGCCCCCCTGGGGCCCACGAAAGTGGCGACAGGCGCGCAGTTCGCAGCCACCCAGGGAGTTCGAGGTCTCTGCCGGATTTCAGTACGCTGCAATTCCGCTGTGTCTCCCAGGAGCCCACGAATGTGGCGACGACTGCGCAGTTCGCAGCTACCCAGGGAGCTGCGAGGTCTCGGCTGGATCCGCGTACTCCGCAATTTCGCCCAGCCTCCCTGGAACCCACGAAAGTGGCGACAGTTGTTCAGGTCATAATCGCCCAGGGAGCAGCGCAGGAGGAAGCAGTAGGATGGGGGGAGAAGAAAGAGTCGCGTGAGCAGAACTCTATTGAAAGCTGGTACCCACCACACAGGAGGGGGTGGGAAAAAGTAGGAACGACCGGAGAAGGGCTTGCGACTTCCCGGCCATCTTCGGGGCAGAGTGGAGAGTAGTAGTATTCATATCAAGCTAAGTGCGCTCGCGCCATTTCGGACATCTTACCCTTCCACCAATCCCTTCCCACTGCGTTGTGTTTCTATATATCCACCGACGGGTGTCATAGCGAATTTGGACACCCAGAAGCCCATTGTGTTATGTTCAACCACGGAAGCGGGAGGAGCAGGATGACCAGGGGAAGGAAGCGGAGGAGACAAGAGCGGGGCGACACCGATGAAACACTCGGATCCCCAGCAAGTGGCCCGCGCTGGGGCGAGAACATCATTTTAAACGACGGGAACGAAGTGCCGATGTTGATATGAGGCCAAGGCTGTAGCGGGCACGCCGTGTGGAAAACCCGAAGGCGCCTTGTGAAATCTCGTGCATGAGCAAGCGGTGCGCGGAAAAGGGCGGGGCACTCTCCGCCCATCGTCGGGGGGAGAGGAGAGTGACATCAATTCGGACTGCAGGGAGCTCAAACATTAGGACGGCTTGCCTGGCCTCGGCCTCGCGGACTCGCTCTAAAACCAAAGGGTCAACATTCCTTGCCCTCACCGCGCGAGCGACAATCGAAAACGATTTAAACAATGGTTACGGCGATCTTCCCTCAGATATTCCTCCAGGTCTTCCTCCAGATCTTCATCCCCATTTTTCCCCAGATCTTCCCCCCAGATCTTCCCCAGATCTTCACCCAGGTCTTCCTCCAGATCTTCCTCCAGATCTTTCCCGAGTTCTTCCGACAGATCTTCCCCTAGATCTTCACCCAGATCTTACCCCAAATTTTTACCCAGATCTTTTCCCAGATCTTCCCGCAGATCTTCCTCCAGATCGTCCCCCAGATCTTCCCCCAGATATTCCGTCATATCTTCTCCCGGATTTTCTTCCAGATTTTCTCACGAATCTTGCCCCGAAATCTTCACCTAGATCTTGCCTCCGACCTTCCACCAGAGTTTCTTTCAAATCTTCCTTTAGATATTCACCCAAAACTTCCCCCAGATCTTCACCCAGATCTTCATCCAGATCTTCCGCCAGATCGTTCCCCAGATCTTCCCTCAGATCTTACCTCCGATCTTCCTCCAGATCTTCCTCCAGATCTTTCCCCAATTCTCTCCCCAAGATCTTCCGCGGATTTTTCCCCTGATCTTCCCCCAGATCTGAACCTAGATCCTGACGCAGATTTCCCCCAGATCTTCTCCCAGATCTTCTCCCAGATCTTCACCCAGATCCTCCCCAAGATCTTCCCCCAGATCTTCCCCCAGATCTTCTCCCGGATCGTCCCCAAGATCTGCCCCCGGATCTTTTCCCAGATCTTCCCCCAGGTCTTCTTCCAGACCTTGCTCCAGAGCTTCCCCAGATCGCCACAGCACCCGACGGGACCTCGCAGCACCCCGCGGGACCCCACGGCACCCCGCAGGTCCGTCCTCGGAGGAGGGTCGCCCGTGGAGAATCGTGCGAGAGACCTTGTGGGTGCTGTCGTCCGTCGTCGTCGTCGTCGTCGTCGTCGTCGTCGTCGTCGTCGTCGTCGGCCTCGTGTTCCGTCGATCGCGCCTTCCTAGTCGTAGTTCTCGTCGTCGTCCTGACTCTCGTCCTCGTCGTCGCTAAACACTGTTTACTCGTCTTCCGGTTGTTTTCGTTAGCCCGTGTGCGCGTTTTGACACTCTACGCGGCAGTCGCGTGCCTGCGCGTCTGGGGAATTGGGCCTTTGTCTTGTCAGGCGCCTTGTTCTCGCGCGGGCACGAGCCGTGCGTTTTGTTCGCGTTCTGCTTTGTGCGCGAGCAAGGTGTCCCTGTTTTGCTTTTGCCGTCCGCTGTCTGTTCGCGGCGTCTTCGCACTTCGCGCGGCGCGCCTCGTCCGTTTTCGTTCTCGCTTGCGCTCTTTAGTAGTGCAGATCTTCCCTCAGATCTTTCAGAGATCTTCTGGTTTACAGCTATCCGATTTGCCTTGTGTCCGCCCAGGTTTCTGCGAGGTCGCGGAGACTTTCCTCCACATTTCTTCTTGTTTTTTGTCCAGAGTTCCCCCACATTTTTTTCTGATCTTCCTCCATATCTTCTTCTGGACCTTCCCCCAGATCTTCCTCCGATCTTCTTCCGCATTTGCCTCGAGATCTTCCTCCTGATCTTCCTGAGGATCCCCCCAGATGTTCTCGCAGATTTTCCCCCAGATCTTTACCCAGATCATCCCCTAGATTTTGCCCCAGATCTCCCTCCAGATTTTCCTCCAGATCTGCACCCCGATCTTTCCCCAGATCTTCCTCCAGATCTTCACTCAGATATTTCTCCAGATCTTTCCCCAGATCTTTTCCAGATCTTTCCCCTGCTGATGATGAAGCTGCTGGTGCCGGTGCTGCTGATGCTGCTGATGATGAAGCTGCTGATGGTGCTGCTGCTGGTGATAGTGCTGCTGGTGCTGCTGCTGGTTCTTGTGCTGGTGCTGCTGGTGCTGCTGCTGGTGGGCCGTCTTGGAGGCCATGTTGGGCTGTCTTGGAGGCACCTGGGCCCATCTTCACCTCGGAGGAGGAGGAGGAGGACGAGTATGAGGAGGACGAGGAGCATGCGGAGAGATCTTCCACCATTTGTTCCTCCAGATCTTCCCGCAGACTTCCACCAGATATTCCTCCAGATTTTGCTCTTGAGATTTCCGAGATGATCCGTCAGATCCTCCTCCAGATCTCTCGGCCACATCTTCTCTGAAGATTACCCAGGTCTGCCCCGAGATCTTCCTTCCAGATTTTCACCAGATCTTCCCCCAGATTTCCCACCATGCCTTCCACCGGACCTCCCACCATATTTTCCTCCAGATCTTCCCCTGATGGTCCGCCAGATCCGTCTCCAGATCTATTGCCATGTCACCCAGCCAAATCTTCTAGACTGTCCCCTGATCCTCCCGCAGATCTTCCATGACATCTTCCTCCAGATGTTTCGCCAGATTTTTCTCCAGATCTTCCTCCGGATCTTTCACCAGATCTCCTTCCAGATTTTCTCCCAGATTTTCCGCCAGATCTTCCGCCATATTCTCCCACGGATATGTCGCCATATCACCCCGCCATTTTTTTCCGCATATTCACCATTCACCAGATCTTCCCCGAGATCTTTCACCAGATCTTCCCCCAGATGTTCTTCCAGACCGGAAAATCTCTCTTTCCATATTTTCTTCCAGATCTTCGCCAGACCTTCCTCCAGATCTGTTGCCATATCGCCCCGCCAAGTCTTCCTTTGAACACTCACCAGATATACCCGCAGATTATCCCACCAGATCTTCCACGAGATCTTCCCCCAGATGTTCCTCCAGATCTTCCAGCAGACTTCACACCAGATCTTTCACCATATTTTCCTGCAGATACTGATCTCCTCCCCCAGATTTTCCTGCAGGTATTGCCCAGATCTTCCGCCAGATCGTCCTCCAGATCTATTGGCATATCGCCCCGCCAAATCTTCCTCTGGACATTCCCCGCATCCCTGCCCAGATTTCCCCCCAGATCTTCCACCAGAGATTTTCCCCAGAAATTCCTCCAGACCTTCTCCCAGATCTTCTGCCAGATGTCCCTCCAGATCATCCTCCAGATCTATCCCAGATCTTTCCTGAGATCTTCTGTTGCTTTATGGCCATATCACCCGCCACATCTCCCGCTGGATATTCCTCAGATCTCTTGCCCAGCTTTCCCCCAGATCTTACACCAAATCTTCCCCCATGCGTTTCTGCTTTAGAACGGCCCGCGAGACGCCAGCCGGCGCTTTCGCTCATAATTCGTTTCTGACAGAAGATCAAATCGTGGCCACAAAACACTTTTTAGGGGCGCCGCGTCGTGGGTCAGTTTTTTTTCATTTCAGTTTTGTTATTTGCCCTTCTTCGGGGGTGCGATCTGTACACGGCAACCTAGAATTTAAATTCTTTGTTCGTAGTTTTTTATTTTTATTTTGTATTTTCATTTTTATGGAACCCCTGTACTTCAATTCAGTAGCTGTGAGGGAGGTGGGAGGCAAGCGGACCGAGGGAACTGGGAGGCTGCGGAGGAGAAGAGGAGGAGGAGGAGGAGGAGGAGGAGGAGGAGGAGGAGGAGGAGGAGGAGGAGGAGGAGGAGGAGGAGGGGCGAGGGGAGAAACGAGGAGGGGCGAGGAACGAGGAGGAGGAGGAGGAGGAAGAGGAGGAGGGGGAGGAGAGAGGAGGAAGGAGGGAGGTAGGAGAGGAGGAGGAGGAGGAGGAGGAGGAGAGGAGGAGAAGGAGGAGAGGAGGTCGGCGCGAGGGAGCGAGGAGGGCGGGGGGAGGGGCACGGGGCGTCGAGCGGGCGCCCGTCCTCCTCGGCCTCGGCGCCTGCCCCCCCGAGGCTATGGAGGGGAGGCGCCGCCCGGGACGACGGTTGCGGAGGCGCCGCCTCCTCCTCCTCTTCCTCCTCCTCATCCCTCCGCCTCCTCCTCCTCCTCCTCCTCCTCCTCCTCCCCCTCCTCCTTCTCCTCCTCCTCCTCCTCCTCCGCCTCCTCCTCCTTATCCTCCTCCTCCCTTCTGTCTCTGCGGCCGCCCTGGCCGTTCTCGTCGTCGTCGTCGTCGCTGGCGGGGGTGCCATCTCGCCCCGAATGCCCCCTGCAGGGCGCGAGCAGGCCAGAGCCCACTGGGCCCGCGTGCCGACCATGCACCTTAGGCGATGCTTAAGAAAACTTAAGCTTTCGGCCAGAGTCTCGATTATTCTTAATGTTTCCATGTAAATCCTAAGATTTTGATAGAAACGTTGGGTTTGTATTAAAGTTCTGAGACTCTGAGTTTCTTAACCCATGATTTCTAAAGCATTTCGCAGGGTGTACTCTATAAAGCAGGGTGTAGCACTCCGCAGCGGTCTCTGAATCGTCTCGCTGGCTTCCCAGGCTTGGCTTGTTCCCGTACCCTTTGCTGCCCAGAGCTAAGTCAGTAAGTAAGTCGTCGTCGTCGGTGGCGTTGAGGGCGTCGGAATCGCCATCGTCGAGGAGGTGGCTTGGCATCGCTCGGACGGGTGCATGCTCCCTCGGCATGGGCCACTGAGGAACATCCCGGATCATGTAAGGGAACATAAGCGCGCGAAGTCGAACCACACACGGGAAATGGACGTCCGAGCGATGGCAAGGTGGGGTGTATGGAAGAATCGGACGAGGCGGCCAGGAGGAGGAGGAGGACGACGAGGACGAGGACGAGGAGGAGAAGGAGGAGGAGGAGGACCAGGGTAGACCCAAGACGCCTCAAGTTGTAATACAGCCTCCTTCACATTCCCTCTTCATCAGTCGTTACAGGAATTTGCTTTCTTTACGGGAAATGCCCCAGTAAAGGCAACCGTTTGAGAATCCCGAATCGCGCCAAAACACCCGTCGTGGGATCTCATCGCCGCGATTCAACGAGTCTGTGGCGTCTTGACAATCACAGATCGCGCCAGGACACCCGTCCTGGGAACTTCCACAAAGCAGATCATCGCTACTGTGGCGTCCAGGCAGTCCTGAAATGTGCCGCCAGAACATCATTCCTGATATTTCAGTGTTATTATCCCTTGACACTATTGCAAGCTTTGAGACTCGTGTTTTCGGCGCTAAGACGACAACCACATTTTGAAATGGAGTTGGTTTTTAGAACGAAGAACGTGAAGCGGTAGAGCGGTTGCTAACTTTCAGAACGAATGTGCGCGGTGCTCGAACGAGAGCCACATTTTGAAGTCCCCCCATGCAGCGGTTGTACACTTTCAGAGAATGTGCGCGGCGCCAGCGCGAGAGCCAAATTTGGAAAACGACCCCCCTCCTTCCTTGAAGTTGTTGCAGATCCCGAGCTTCAAGATCATACATCGTGGCCTGGCCTGGCCTGGCCTACGGACATGCCTGCGGTTGCGACATTGCAGAGTGGTTTTAAGGAACAGAGGTGGAGGAGGAGGAGGAGGGGGAGGAGGGGGAGGAGGAGGAGGAGGCGGAGGAGGAGGAGGAGGAGGAGGAGGAGAAGGAGGATGCGGAGGAGAGGAGGAGGAGGAGGAGGAGGAGGAGGAGGAGGACGAGGAGGAGGAGAGGAGGAGGAGGAGGAGAGGAGGAGGAGGAGGAGGAGGAGGAGGAGGAAGAGGAGGCGGGGAGGAGCAGGAGGCGGAGGAGGAGGAGGAGGAGGAGGAGGAGAGGAGAGGAGGAGGAGGAGGAGGAGGAGGGAGGCGGAGGAGGAGGAGGAGGAGGAGGAGGAGGAGGAGGGAGGAGGCGGGCGAGGAGGAGGAGGGAGGAGGAGGAGGCGGAGGGGAGGAGGAGGAGGAGAGAGGAGGAGGAGGAGGAGAGGGAGGAGCAGGAGGAGGGAGGAGGAGGAGGAGGAGGGAGGAGGAGGAGGAGGAGGCAGGAGGAGGAGGAGAGGAGGAGGTGGTTTTAGGATGAGGAGGAGCAGGTCTGCGCGAGGAGGCGGCGGAGGAGGCGCAGGAGGAGGAGGAGACGAGGAGGAGGAGGAGAGGAGGAGGAGGAGGAGGAGGAGGAGGAGGAGGAGGAGGAGGAGGAGAGATGAGGCGGGTTTAGGGATCAGGAGGAAGCCAGGTCGGCGTGAGGAAGAGGAGGAGAAGGAGGAGGGAAGGAGGTAGGAGGAGAAGGCAGGAGGAGGGCGGAGGAGGAGGAGGAGGGGCAGGAGGGGGAGGAGGAGGAGGAGGAGGGAGGAGGAGAAGGAGGAGGAGGAGGAGGAGGATGAGGAGGAGGAGGAGGAGGAGGAGAGGAGGAGGAGAGGAGGATGGATGAGGAGGAGAGGGAGGAGCAGGAGATGGAGGAGGAGGAGGAGAAGAAGGAGGAGGAGTGGTTTTAGGATGAGGAGGAGCAGTCCGGCGCGAGGAGGCGGCGGAGTTGGAGGAGGAGCAGGAGGAGGACGAGGAGGAGGAGGAGGAGATGAGGCGGTTTCAGGATCAGGAGGAGCAGGTCGGCGTGAGGAGGAGGAGGAGGAGGAGGAGGAGGAGGAGGAGGAGGAGGAGGAGGACGGCGACGACGACGACGTCGACGCCGACGCCGACGCCGACGCCGACGCCGCCGCCGCCGCCGCCGCCGCCGACGACGACGACGGCGACGACGACGACGACGACGGCGACGACGACGACGACGACGACGACGACGACGAGCAGGAGGCGCAGAATCAGAGGCAGCGCGGCGCGGCGGCGACGAGGAGCGGAGAGTTTCTCCCTTCCCCTGTCCCTGCCCCTCCGGCCGGCCACTTTGCCTCTCCGGCCCTGGCGCCTGCCGCCCGCGGGCCTGCTGCTCCCCCCGGGCCTCCCCTGCCGCCGCCGGCGGCCGCTGCCGCCTCCGCCGCTGCCGCTTCCGCCGCTGCCGCTCCTTCTCTGCTGTGCCTCGGGCGTCGGGATTTGTATATAGGGGGCCAGATGCGAACCCTACCCCTGCCCCCCACGATTTCTCAGGGGGAGGGTGGGGTTCACTTCGTTCGGGAGCTCTCGAGCGAAGTGAACCCCACCCTCCCCCTCAGAAGTCGTGGGGGGTAGGGGTAGGGTTCGCATCTGGCCTCCTAGTATACACACTCACCGATCCTGGCGATGCCCGCGCCTTCCCGCTTCCTCCTTCCAGTTCCGCCGCCGCCTGCTCCTCCGCCTGCGGCTGCTGCTGCTGCTGCTGCTGCTGCTGCTCTCGTTTCGCTTGCCGCTGGCCCTGCTGCAGTTGGTGGTGATGGTGCGACTGCCGCTCCTTCTCCTCCTTCCGTGGCTGCTCTTCATGTGTCTACTGCTTCTTCCCAAGCTCAGGGTGAGGAGAAGGGGGAGAGGGATCAATTCTTGACAATCCTGCCTTTCCTTTTTTTGCGTGGCAGTCGCCGTGGTCTCGATCCTGTTGACCAGGGAGGCATTTTGTGTCACTTCAGTCAGTCGTCGGTGTTCCGAGGAAGAACAATCCCAAACATTCCATCTGGCATGACCTTGAAGCCAAGGCCCCCGAAACGGATCCTGCTGTTGAACTCCAATCTGTGGTGTTGGGTCCTCGTTTTGAAGAGCGCCCCGCGTCCCTCCCACCTCCCGCTTCTCCCTCCTCCCATCCCATGCCTCTGCCCTCTGCATGTCCTCATCGTCGTCATTTGGGCGCATGCAGTTTCACCTCCATTTCGGCGCATCCCTCACACGTTTCGTGGCCCCATAGGGTGCTCCACCGAAGGCTCCCAGTTGTAGAGTCTGCGTGCAGTTCCACCTCCATCTCGGCGCACCCCTCACATGTTTCGTGGCCCCATAGGGTGCTCCGCCGAGGGGCCCGCATGCAGTTCCACCTCTATTTCGGCGACCCTCACACGTTTCGTGGTCCCAGAGGGTGCTCCGAAGGGTGGGGTGGGCGGCGGCGACGTCGACGACGACGACGACGACGACCACGACGACGACGACCGACGACCGACGACCGACGACCGACGACCGACGATCGACGACGACAACGACGATGACCGACGACGACGACGAAAACGAAAAGGGCGACGACGACGACGACAGCGACGACGACGGCGACGACGACGAAGATGACGACGACTAAGATGACGACGGCGTGGGGCGTCCTCTCCAAGGACACAGAATATTCAAGGGCTCTCGTCCCGTGGACACTCGCTCGTCCAGGAACGTGGCACTACCGTTCTGGATCGGTTCGACTTCTATCTTGAAAGGGTGGGAACTAGACTGCAGCCGGCTTACGAATGAATTGACGACTTGCCGTGGAGCGTCGACAAATATTGTAATGTCATCTAACCGGATGTATCTAATATGACCAATGGCAGTATAATATCCTGCGTCCTCGAAAAAACCTTGCTCACTCAAGTGGTAGAATGTCACGCCATTGATCTCGCTTGAGCACGCAATCACCATTTCAGATTCTGTGACTATCTGAAAGGTTGCGGGGCAGTGGTCAAGCGTGACGTATAGATTTTCGCATACGATCTTCGCTGCAGCCTTGTACCGAAACAGTTGGGACCCAGAGAGACATGTACTTGATTCGTGTAGCAATGTACCATGTTCTCCAGGCCTACAAGGTAATCCTCAACACATTGTTTGCTTGTCAGAACATGACATTCATGTTGCTTGGCGGATGAACTCGTGCGAATCTCGTAATATGTGGCTCTGTCGCTTCAGGATCTTCTTCAACTCGACAGCCGCAAACCAGCACATAGGTAGCAACTTTCTTCTCACATGCGCCCTGGGCTTTTTTTGAACGTTCTACACTTTGGGCTTCTGACAAGCCAAGAACGCTACACCGACGCTGCATTTTCAGCGTATTATTATTATTTTGTTTCTTTGGCGTTTTCAGGCCCGTTGTTTCTTTTTTGTGTTGCGTAACAAGGGCGATCGTGGTTGGCTGCAGTGGAGAGGCCGCAGACACACTTTCCCTGCAGACTTGTGCGTCTTCATGGCCGACGCCATCTTGTAGACTATCTTATCCTCTGGTTGGGCCGTGCACGACATCCAGGCCTGGAAGAGAGAGAGTCCAGTCTGGCTCGTCTTCGCCATACGTGGACAGCTCCTGAGCAACTTCACGCAGCTCTTGCAAGATGGCGAAGGTGTCGGAACTCTCAGGCATAGGGCGATAGGTGGAAGCATTTTGTCAAGGCATTCTCGTATTCGTCTCTCAGCAGGCTCTTTTCTTTTCTAGCATGCAGAAGCCGCTGTCTTTGTCTGGGGGGGCGGCTTCCCAGAACCCCAACTTCAATTTCAAAGACGCATTTTGACTGCCAGTGACAATGTTGGCAACTGTCCGAACTTCGTTCTAGCAATAACCATCGTCTTCCACGAACTCGAGCAAAGTTCTCGCATGTACGTTTCACGAATAGTGTTTATTTCGCCGGGGCAGGCGTAGACATGGAGTGGCCTGACCCGCACGTGCTTCCATTCACGAGCAGGCTCAGCATCGCTCATCGATCTTCGCTGCACTTGCTGACATCTCCTTTCTCCCCTATTTACCCCCTCTTCCCCCTTCCCCCCTCCTCTTTACCCCCCCGTTTAAACCGCAGCCAATCCTTGAACGTAGAACCCCCTTCCCCCTCCCTCCCTTTTCCCCCCTACCCGAATCCCCCCATCCCTCTTCCCACTCCTCTCCTCCCCCTCTTTTCCCTTCTTCTCCCTCCCCCCGCCTGCCCGCCTTTCTCTTCCTGTCTCTCCCCCCTCCTCCCCCGAGACTTCGGCGAGGTTCCCTCTGTTACACTTCGTCTTTGATGCATGAGCGAATGCAATCGATTCCCCAGCGGGCATGGTGCCTACCCCCATTCGATGATGGGTTCTCGCGCTCTAATGGAGGATGACGATTAATAAATGACCGGGGGTCGTGTACACGCGGCGGCGCCCGGGATGACGATTAGAAAAAACCGGCCGCGGGCTGGAATATTATGTTTCAAATCGTTCTCCTCCAGTCAGAAAATTGTGCAGAAATAGCAGGAAACTATTTCTTAATCGTTCCCCCCATTTTTTTAATTAATCGTCATCCCGCATTACTGATGCACTCGATGTTCGGCCCGTGCCTGACCCCCGGGGCGAGCTCGCTGGCTTGGCCCCCGCGGGCCAGAACGCTGCTGCAGCACGCATCTGCAACTCCTTCCCTCCTGCCCTGGAAGGCGGCTGCTCGTGTGTGTGTGTGTGTGTGTGCGTGTGTGTGTGTGTGTGCGTGTGTGTGTGTGTGTGTGTGTGTGCGTGTGGGATCTTGCTGCCGAGGGCCAAAACCGACTGCAGCCGCCACCCTCCCCCCCCCCCGCTCTGCCCCGAGCCCCCCCCCCGGGCGGCCCCTCGGCGCCCAGGTCCCCCCGGACGACCCGCCCGACCCGGTCGGGGGCACCGCGTGCGCGGACCCGGCGGTGCCCCAGGATCGGGGGCATCGTGGGCGCCGCGTCATGGGGGGGGTGAGGAATCGGGGGGCAGCGAGGGGTGCAGGATAACGGGGCCCTTTGGGGACCCCCTCAAGGGGCCCCCTCGGGCCCCCACAGGGCGACCCTCGGGGCCCAGAAGGGGCACCTTTTTCTCCCCCCTCCCCGCTCACCGTCCCCCATTCATTCGCCGCTCAAGGCCAGAACCAAGGGGAGGGGGAAGGCTCGGGGGGGAACTCGGTCCCCTCGGGCTCGGAGGTGGCCTCCTCCTGCTGCCCCTGCTGCTCCTGCTCCTGCTCCTGCTGCTGCTGCTGCTGCTCCTCCTCCTCCTTGCCTCTTCGTCGTCATCGTGAGGAGGCACGCAGCGTAGCGTTTCAAGCCTCTTCATGCTTGAAAGCCGGCTGTGGTTAGTCATGCTTGGGTTTTGTCTCGAGGTTCTGGCGTTGCAGCTGCTGTCTGAGGGTCTCTCGGGCTAGCACCAGGCCTGTAGTAGTTCTGTAGAGGTCAACGTAAGTTGGACCCTCAGTTGCTCACACGCCTGTAGCACACATGTACCTCTTTTACTTGCGCGGATGGTGTTTCTCGGATTGCATGCCTGAGGTGCGAAGCGCACTGTGGCCACGGATACGTCAGACACTTTTCGAGAGAGTGTGTCGGCGCGCTCAGGAGTGGGTAAGCTGAGTATGCCCGGTAACATATTGCAAGCTCGCCGTCCCCGTCGTCGTCGTCGTCGTCGTCGCCGTCGTCGGCGTCGTCGTCGCCGTCGTCGTCGGCGTCGTTGAACAGCGGTCTGGCTGGTGTCAGCGAATTCGAAGGCTCGAAAACAAAAAAAACGCCCGCGGATGAGCGCCCCTGGCCCAGGCTGGTTGACACAGAAATCCGCAGTGGGGCGACGCACCGCGAACGCACCAGGCTGCCAGACAGACAGACAGAAGCCGCGCCCTGACGGCGCATTGACAAACATATTGAAGATGCTGATGACATGCGTGCCGGCACGCAGAGAAACGCAAGATTGCGCAGTGCCTCGGGGAACCGTCGTTGTTGCCTTTGTTTCCAATGAGGTGCGAAGGGTCGCAAAAAAAACGACCGCCAGGGCCAGGGCCGCAACAAAAACGACCGCACAAGAGACCTGGGACAGAGACACGAGGAAGCTGAGAAGAAAAGCTCTTGCCATCACTCGGGCGTGCGCATTTTTCTCGGCAGGGGCCATCGGGGAGCACTTCTGCTCTCCTTGCGAACAAAAAGCATGTACGAAACCAGGTGCACAGGGAATGGACGTCCGAGCGATGGCGAGAGAGGGATCGAAGAAGAAAAGCTACACAAACTTGAACTTTTCGGCGCTCCGCGCAGATCTCTTGGGTCTGCGCTGGGCCCGCGCGCAAGGGAGGGGGGGGTCCAGCGCGGATCCAACCAATCCGCGCGGACCTCCAGAGTGTACGTTTCTTGGCATCGCTCGGGCGTGTGCATTTTTTTTCTGGCGGGGGCCATCGAGGAGCATCCTGGATCATGGAGCCAAACAATGCACGCACGAAACATGCACGGGGAATTCAGGACGGGAAAGAACACACAGACACAATTAATCGTCGATCCCCAGGAAAATATGGGAAAATATGGGAAGTGGTGGGGAAGACAAAAACCCAGACAATATATGAAAATATGGGGAATCTTTTTATTTGTG
The DNA here is from genome assembly GCA_963575745.1 of Prorocentrum cordatum. Classification (NCBI taxonomy): domain Eukaryota; class Dinophyceae; order Prorocentrales; family Prorocentraceae; genus Prorocentrum; species Prorocentrum cordatum. The sequence goes on along the minus strand of CAUYUJ010019395.1, from coordinate 76,004 downwards.
TGTATTTATTTGTGTGTCCCAGTTTCCCTTCAGGAATGGGCATCCGAGTGATGGCAAGATCTCTCCGGCCGTCCTCGGGCCGCGTCGCGGGGGGGCATCCCGCAGGATGGGCGCGGTGCGGCCCGCCTGCCCCCAAGGAACCCCAGCCCCCCCCCCCCCCTTCGGTGCCGGGGCAGACATCGCGGCGGGAGTTTGTTGTTGTTGTTGTTGTTGTTGTTGTTGCTGTTGTTGCTGTTGTTGTTGTTGTTGTTGTTGTTGCTGTTGTTGTTGCTGCTGCTGTTGTTGTTGTTGTTGTTGCTGTTGCTGCTGCTGCTGCTGCTGCTGCTGCTGCTGCTGTTGAACATTATTCCTTCTAAAGAATTATTATTGTTGGGACCCCTGGTGCGCGACCTCTGCGCCGCGCCTCATCATTTTTCCGCGAAGGCTTCAGAAAAGTGGATGAGCTCCGGATCCGGTTTTTTGTTGACGCTCGTTTTCCCTTGCAAAAAACAATAGAAAATGAAAATTCTTGTTTTTACTTGATCAAATTGCAAGAATCCCTTGCAAAAAATAAGGTAAAGTTGACATTCGTGCGCGCAAGACGAAATCCTTCCAAAACCTTAGGTTTCGTAACGATTTTAACATAAAAACATCAAAAACCCAATGGTTTTTTAAGAAAAAATTGTCAAAATGTCCTTCCGCGCGCTCTTGCGGATTAATAGGAAACACACCACTTTTTAAACATTTCTGTCAAAAGGGTCTTTGCGTGCTACTTCTTCAGGTGCTTTGAACTTCTCCAACAACGGTTGCGCGCCTGCGAGGGCCACCATCCCTTGCAAAAAATGAGACGAAGTGCACATGCGCGCGGCCGCCGCGCGCGCATGTCGAAATCCTGCCAAACACAGTGTAACACATGTACTTCTGTAATCGCATCCCCACGAATTTGCCCCAAAAATGTGACCAACTATCTTGGCACTGCGTACCATCTCACGTGTACCGTGTACCACATCATATGTAACAGATGTGATCAACCTCTGTGGGTGTGTACCCACGCCAGTGTAGTAGCCAGGGTCGTCCGCACGCCACGAAGTGAAGTGTCCCAACGTCATAGGGCGGGAAGCTGGGTGTGGGTGGTCTCGAAGAGTCGTTTGGATATTTGGTAGAGCTTGAACGGCCCCCCCACGAAGTGGGGGTATTGGCTGGTGTCGCAAGAAAACCCTGGCACTGGGGAGAACACTGAGCGTTCGGGTAAAATGATTGTTGTTGTTGTTGCTGTTGTTGTTGTTGCTGTTGTTGTTGTTGTTGTTGTTGTTGTTGTTGTTGTTGTTGTTGTTGTTGTTGAACATTATTCCTTCTAAAGAATTATTATTGTTGGGACCCCTGGTGCGCGACATCTGCGCCGCGCCTAGGCCGCAGCTACATTTTCATCATTTTTTCGCGAAAGCTTCAGAAAAGTGGATGAGCTCCGGATCCGGTTTTTTGTTGACGCCGTTTTCCCTTGCAAAAACACGTAGAAAATGAAAATTCTTGTTCGTAATTGGGGGAAAATTGTTTTTCCAAAAAATTGCAAGAATCCCTTGCAAAAAATAAGGTAAAATGGACATTCGTGCGCGCAAGACGAAATCCTTCCAAAACCTTAGGTTTCGTAGCGATTTTAACATAAAAACATCAAAAACCCAATGGTTTTTTTAGAAAAAATTGTCAAAATGTCCTTCCGCGCGCGCTGTCCGAATCCTACAAAACCAATGGTTTTTCAACATTTATGTTACATGAGCTCGCGCGAGCTACTTTTTCTTGTTCTAACATAATCAAATTTCAATAATCCCTTGCAAAAGATAAGGTAAAGTGGACATTCGCGCGCGCAAGACGAAATCCTTCCAGAACCTTAGGTTTCGTAACGATTTCAACATAAAAACATCAAAAACCCAATGGTTTTTCAAAAAAAAATGTCCAAATTTCATCCCGCGCGCGCTGTCCGACTCCCACAAAACCAATGGTTTTTCAACATTTATGTTACATGAGCTCGCGCGAGCTACTTTTTCTTGTTCTAACATAATCAAATTTCAATACTCCCTTGCAAAAAAAAGTAAAGTGGACATTCGCGCGCGCAAGACCAACAAAAAACACGACGATCTTCAGGAACTTGCCCCAAAAATGTGACCAACTCCGCTCTCTCTGTCTCTCTCTCTGTCTGCTCTCTGTCTCTCTCTCTGTCTGTCTGTGTCATGTATTGTATGTCACAATTGCAGGATGCTGGGCACACGCGCGCCCCGAATAAGTGACCAAGTTCTGTGGGTGTGTACCCCACGCAAGTGTAGTAGCCACGGTCGTCCGCACGCCACGAAGTGAAGTGTCCCAACGTCATAGGGCGGGAAGCTGGGTTTGGGTGGTCGCGAAGAGTCGTTTGGATCTTTGGTAGAGCTTGAACTGCCCCCCCACGAAGTGGGGGTATTGTCTCGCGTCGCATGAAAACCCTGGCACTGGTGAGAACACTGAGCGTTCGGGTAAAATGATTGTTGTTGTTGTTGTTGTTGTTGTTGTTGTTGTTGTTGTTGTTTGTTGTTGTTGTTGTTGTTGTTGTTGTTGATGTTTGATGCTGCTGCTGCGTTGTTGTCGTTGTCTTTGTCGCTTGTCGTGTCGTTAGTTGTTGTCGTCGTCGTCGTCGTCGTCGTCGTCGTCGTTCGTCGTTTCGTCGTCTTGGTCGTCCGATGTTGCTGTTGCGCCGTGTTGTTTTGTTTGTGCATTGTTTGTGGATCGTTGTTGTGGTGGTGGTGGTGGGGGTGGTTGTCTTTTTTTTTTTTTTTTTTTTTTTTTTTTTTTGTTTTTTTCTCTCTCTCTCTCTCTCTCTCTTACACTCCCCCTCGCGCGCGACTCGGGGTTCTGCAGCTTCTCGGCCCGAACCCTCGTGTGGCCATCCCTGGGCGGGCGCTTCGTGCAAGCTTTCGCCCAGCCGCCATCGAGGGGGCGGGTGCGGTGCTGCTCCAAGGCCTGCGTGCCGCGCTCTACGAGCGGCTCGTGGGCCAACCGCCTCCAGCACTCGCGGACCTCGGCGGCCCCTGCGCGGGGACCCCCCGTGGTCCGCCCAGGCCGACTCGAGCGGCGGAGGGGGCAGTGCCCCCCTCCCGCTCGAGGTGCGGCTTGCCCCGCCGTCTGCCGCAGGGCTGGGGGTGGACCCGCGCCCCGGGCTTGCCCCGGTGCTGCCCTCGACGGGAGTGGCTCGTCTCGGGGCCGCGGCCCTCTGCAGCATCTGCCGGGGCTGCTGCCATCGGCGAGAGCGGTGCTTTCGCGGCTCGCCGCCGGGGTGCGACGGGCCTCCCCCGCGCGCGGGCCGCGGTCGGAGCCCCTGGCGGGCACGGCCGCGGCGCGCATATCGCGCCCTGGCCCGCGGCCCAGGCGCGCGGGCCGCGGAGCGCGCGCGGGCCAACTCGCGAGGCACGGCCGCTGCTCCACGCTCGTGGCTCGGCCCCTTGCCGGCGGCCCGTGGGTCGCGCGCGCGTCGCCAGCAGTGGCAGCCGCTGCTTCGGCGGCGGGGGGGCTCGCCATCCTCGATGGGTCTGTCTGGCCCGACCTTCACCTGTTCAATGCTCCGTCAGCCACTCGCTGGGGGTTGCCTGGGCCCTTCCGCGCCGCCGGCAGCCTCGGCCTGGCGGCGGAGGCGGAAGGCTTCTCGGGGCTGGTTGGCCCCTTCCAGGTGGTCAGCTTGCCTCTGCTCGGCGCGGCTTCGCGCCCGCTGAGCACGACTGCTCCTGTTTTGGTGGTCGATTGGGAGATATCCGAGAGGATCCGGAGGCTATCTCACCCTTCTGGATGAGGGAGGCTCCGACGGGCTGGTCTCGTTAGGGTCGGCTCGCGGCCGCGTGTACAGGCCGCGCCCTGCGGGGTCTTCGCCCTTCGCGATGGCTACGTGGCCATCCACGGTGCGGCGCCCGTCGAGGGGGACGAGGCTGCCCCGTGCGCGGAGAGGGCCACCCCGTACCAGTCCGCGGACGAAGCCGAGGGGGGTGGCCCAGAGGGCGACGCCGCAGCCGAGGACCTCCCTCCTCTTCCGGTGCGGGCCCCGCGGATTCCAGAGGTGCCCCCATGCCGGCGCGGAGCCGCCTGGGCGCGCGGCCGAAGCCTTGGGCGGGCGTGGCCCGCCCTCGGGCGGGAAGGGCCATCGCCGCGGCTCTGGACGAAGGGGCGCCGACGAGCCGCGCGGAGGTCCAGCTGCAGGCCCGACGGCCGAGGGCTGCGAGTGCGGCCCTCGGCCGTGGCGCCTCCCCCGGGGGCTCGCGCCGACCCGCAGGGGGCCCCGCCTCGAGGCACGTGCAGTGGTCGCCGACGAGGCGGCGCGCATGGGCGTCCCTCGGGGGGATCTCCGGGCGATGCTGGCTCCGTTGCTTCCTCCCCCCCCAGCGGGTCCAGAGCCGCGTCGCCGCACCAGCTTCGGCGCTGGCGGCGGCTTGGGGGAAGCACGGGCCCGGGAGCGTGCGCCCGCCGCTCCTGCCGCCCTCGGCCCCGCCGCCGTTCCCCGCTCCCCGGCTGCAGCTCCCGGCGTGCGGTCCTTCCCCGAGAGCGCAGCAAGCATCTCAGAAGGCCGGAGCGCTCCTGAGAAGCCCCGCCGCCTTCTGAGAAGGGGTCGTCTCCTTCTCACTTCCCCCCTCGCGTGCGCCGCCGGCGGCGAGGGGGTGGTCATGACGACGGTAGCTCCGCGTCGTGTCGAGGGGCGGCGAGCGCGCCGCTGGCGTTCAACGTGGAGAGCCGCCAGCGACACAGACTCGGTCGGTGTGGAACGATCGCGGCCGATCGTTCAAGGTTGAGCGATCCCCGCGATGTCAGAAGCCAACGCCGATGTCGGCACGACACGAAGCTGACGTGCGGCGGGGGTGCATGTCATGGCGGGGGCCATGATTCAGGAGGGGGAAAACACACAATGAATCGTCGATTTCTGGTAAAATCTGGGAAATTATGGGAAATGGGGGGGAATACGAAAACCCAGAAAATATAGGGAAATATGGGAATCCTGGAATTTGTGTCTACTTATTGTCCCTGGGCTCCTTGTAGTGATACCGCCTGGATCTCCTGGCCCCCTCGTCTTCTTTCACTGCGTCGCCTGGTCGCCCCCCCCCCCCCCTGGGCCGCAACGCGAGTGCCTCGGGCCATAATGTGCGAGCACTCCCCCCTCTTGGACGCCCCCCTCTGGGACTGCCCCCCTCCTACGCATACTCCTGAAGACGAGGGCAGAAGACGAGAGAGGGGGAAGAAAGGAAGGCCGCCGTACTCATACACATCTGCGCTCGCCGCCTCTCCTCCTCCTCCTCCTCCTCCTCCTCCTCCTCTTTCCTCTCGCTTACTCCTCCTCCTCCTCCTCCTCCTCCCTCCTCCTCCTCCTCCTCCTCCTCCTCCTCCTCCCCCCTCCTTGTCCTCCTTTCCTCCTGCTTCTCCTCCTCCTCCTCGTCCTCGTCCCCCTCTCCTCCTCCTCCTCCTCCTCCTCCTCCTCCTCCTCCTTCCTCCTACTCCTCCTCTCCTCCTCCTCCTCCTCCTACTCCTTCTCCTCATCCTCCTCCTCCTCCTCCTCCTCTCCTCCTGCCTCCTACCTCCTCCCCCCCCCTTTAATTTTTCATTCTTTCTCTTTTTTTAGTCTTTTTTTTTTTTTTTTTTTTTTTTTTTTTTTCCCCCCCTCTTCTTTCTTCATTTTTTTTTTCCTTTTTATTTTTATTTTATTTTATTCTTTCGCATCTCCTCCCCCCCTCTTGGACGCCCCCCTCTGGGACCGCTCTCCTCTTTGGACGCCCCCGAGCAGCTCGCCTTGAGGGGCCAAGTCTTGCCCAGAGCTCGGGCCACCATCAGCCGTCCCGCCCGCCCCCACGGGGGGGCGGAGGCCGCGCTCGGGCGGCGCATCGGCCGCAGGCGTGCACGGCCCACTCGCCGAGCGCGTTCCACTGTATGCCAAGTGACTGTTTGCAAACGCATGAAAAAAAACATAGGTTTGTCTCGAGGCAATATTTCGTACATCCCCTGCGACGGATCCAGTCGGAGGCGGGAATGTATACATGACCACCGCCTGGAGGATCAGTTTCGGGGGCATCGGCAGGCGGTGGGTATGGCCATATTCGGCCCCTGGGGGCCAACACTTGTCTATATCCACCGCCCGCTGGGGCACCCGGTCGCTGGCTCCCAGGCGGTGGATGTGGATAACTCCCCGCCTTGCATCCGGGCCATCTGCGAGCAGCTATACTCTGAGAGTGGGCAGGTACTCCGAGAGAGCAGTGGAGCGCGCTTGGCTATCGGCAGGGGCGCCATGCACAGCCCCCGGGCCGCAAGACCACGGGCTCGGCCGAGCAAGCCGTCGCCAACCCGACGGCCGGCAGGCTCGCGACGTGCCGACGCGACGGCGACCCCGCCGCTGGGGTCAAAAGGCTGAGCTCCGCCGGCGGTCCAGAGTCGGCCAAGATGGATCGATCCGGCGATCGGAGGGCCGCCGATGGTTCAATCAGGAGGGGAGAAAGCAAACAGACACAATGAATCGTCGACTCCCCAGAAAATATGGGAAAATGTGGGGAGTGGTGGGGAAGCCAAAAGACCGGGAAATGTAGGAAAATAGGGGGAATCTTCTTGTTTGTGTGTACTGATTTGTGTGTCCCAGGGCCCCTTCATTCAAGGCTGAGCCATCCACGTGATGTCAGAAACCAGCGCCGGGGTTGTCACAGAGCGGATCTGCCGCAGACAGTCCAGGACGATGAGGCGGAGGAAGTCGAGGGCGCTCACTCCCAGCGCCCTCCCGACACATCAACGGGTCCCGAGGTTCGGCGAAGCGGCAAAAACGCGCAGGGTGCGCCGTTTGCGCCAGGACTCTCGTTGCGCCATGATGCGCTCACAGTGCTCCGCAATTTTTACCGGTGCTCGCCAGCTGTGGCAGTTACGCTTGCGAGCGCACACGTCGGATAGTGTGAGAATCCCTTCCCCCGCCGTCCCTTGCAGGAGCCAGCGCGGAGATTGGTATCGTTTGCGTGTCTGCGTGTGTGCTGGGGAAGCTTTCCCCTCGCTCTGTCGCTGGCCCGCGTGCCCTGCACCGACTCTGGCGGCCGCCGGCCTCCCTGCGCCGCTGCTTCGGCTCCGCCGCCCAGCCGCCGTGCTTCTGCGGCGCGACGCCGCGCAAGCGCGCCTGCCGAGCAGACACAGAGCAGCGGTGTAGTGCTGGCACAGCGCCCGCCGCGCCAGGGTGGCATCTGTGTGTTCAGGGACGGCATGGGGGAACGTCCCGTCCCTGGTCTGCGGCCGCCCGAGTACAGGGCGGGCGCTCCGCAGCACGAACCGACGGCCCCACCGAAGCGAAAAAGGGGGTTGTGTTGGAAGAGCCGACTGCGGCCAGTCAGGGTTGGTCGGATTTCGATCCGGACCTGGTCCGCGCCGGTGCGAAGGGGGTCCCAGCCCCAGCGTGCAGGGGCCGAGCCCGAGCAGTGCTTCCAGACGGTCCGATTCCGACCCGAGTTCGCGACGAATTAGGTGCGACCCGATCCGTTGCTGGCTCGATTGGATTTAGCGATTCGATCCAGCTCGGCCCTGCCGTAGCGGTGGTGGCATTCGTCCTCCTGCCACTCGTGCAAGTCCAGGCGGAGGGAGGGGCGCGGATAGGGAGTAAGGGAGGGTGTGTGTGGTGTAAAAGGATGTACAGGGATGCTCCGCCTCTCCGTTCCGCTGGGGATACAGGATATGGCTGCATCCAGGGACAATTGTGACAACGACGAAACCTTGGTGAGTAACATAACCATGACGAGTACAATGCTGATGACGACGATGAGATGGACGACGACTATAATGAACATGCTGATTAGGCAGACGTGGGGGACGAGGGGGATGATGATCTGTTCGAGCCCACTGCGCTCTTCACTGCTCTTCTCATTAGTCGCTGCACTGGGTGAATGCCTCTTATCCGCCCCGAATGCGCTTCTCCCTTGCTTGTGTATTCGTTCAGGTCTTCAGGACAGGACTGTCATCCAGGCAGTTCAAAGCTTCGACCAGGGTATTCACCACGGTGCAGCTTCACGGGGTACCGTTCAGAGTGCCAGCAGCCCACAAGTGCATATTGAGGGACACGCAGCCGTGCAGATCCTCCTCCTCCTCCTCAGTCCTCCTCCTCCTCCTCCTCCTCATCAGTCCTCCACCTCGTTTCCCATCGACCTTTCCTTGCGCTGGCGTCGCTGGGCGTGGGAGCGCAGGCGTCCCAACGACGCCGTCAACCCGACGGGCATGATCGGCGGAGTGCCCGTGGGCATGGCGGTGCGCGCCCGCCGAGCGCCCGCCGCCGTCGAGATGCCTGCCGTCGGAGTGTGGGAGGACGGGCAGAGGCGGAGAGGGAGAGGGATGAGGAGAAGGCGCAGGATGATGGTTGATTTCACATTGTGCTTGTCCGACTGGGTCTGGCCAGGGATGAAGTGCACACGAAGAGGAGGGAGAGGATGCGGAAACAAGGTGCTGGTGGTTGTGGAGGCAGGTGTCGTGTCTCTCCTCTCCTCCTCCCAACCCTATGTGACAGAAAGGGCCCGATTGCCATTTTGGCTTTAGGACACGTTGCGTGCCATGTGATTGTTTAAGACGCCTGATCTCAGCTGGCCAGGGACAATTGTTTCTTTATTTGTCTCTACGCTGACGCGTTGCCGCCATGCCTGCCGACGATGGTCGCCAGAGCGTGGACGCAGTTGATGGCGGCGAAGGAGCCCAACTCTCAGGCGCTGCAGGGACCGGAGACCGAGCACGTGCAGAGAGACAACCAGCAGCAGGAGCATCCACACTCAGCCGTGGCCTCAGCAGCGCCACAGTGCTGGGAGTGGGACTCGTGGGATGCTGACTGGTCTTGGGGCTTGACTTGGGATTCGGACTGGTGGGGTGGCACTGGAAAGGACTGGTCAGCATGGGCGGACAGTTACTCCTACGAGCACCTTCGACGTGGCATGGCCTCGAGCACCTTGAGCTCTACACGGCCAGTATCAACTCCTGGGCGGTTCGCACGGCATACAAGCCCGCAACGCGGGCCGGAAGGGCATCAGAGACGTTTCCCATTGATCTCCAGACGAATTTCAGGTCGATGAGGCACACCTTCGACGTGTAGAACGGTCTGGAGCTGGTTCTGAGGCACCTTCGACTCCTGGCAGGAGAGCGCCCAGGCGATCAAGACCGACGTGCTCACAACGAAACTCTCTTCGACTATGCTACGAGGCGAGGAGAATCGCTGACCGACTATGTGATCAGGTGCGACAGCCAGAGACATACATAATCAGCGGTGAGGTTCGGCTTAACGCTTGCAGACATTGTCAAGGCCAGGTAGAGGCAGGAGCTGGACTGTCGTTTCAGGCGCGTCTGAATCTTCGCACTCTCTTGGGAGGCCGAACGGATCTTGCGTCGGTTCGGGGTGCTCTTCTCGAAAGGGACAGTACCGAGAAGGAGACTCTACCATCAGCTATCTCCAGGAATCACCACTCCAACACGTATGCCGCAGTATCTCAGCATGATCAGGATCAGGACGAGAGTCACGTTTGTGCCAGGTCAGAGTGCTTCGGTCTCTTCGAGATGATTTCGAATGAAGAGGAAGTGACCACGCTTCTCAATGCACTGGATAAGCAGGATTTGGGTGAGGATAACATGGTCGATATCTATATATGCTAAGATGACCCTTCCACAGCACAAGAGAACGTGGACATAGTCGCGCCAGCTCAAGACAGCTCGGACGGTTGACCGAGATTGCTTGGACAGGAAGAAGGCTGCTACTTCCTAGGTCACCAGACTGGACCTCAGAAAGCGAACACGCTGTTCAAACTGTGTGGAAAATGGCCATTGGCGCGAGGACTGCAGGTGACCCTTCAGGAGCAAGGCAGACCGTATCAAGGCCGAATCAGCTGCGACAGGAGACCAGACTCCTCGCGGACCTCCCCGACCTGCTGGTGCCGGCAAGCCCTCCTTCTACTTCGACCTTTCGGGTGGGCTGCACGCGCAGTCCAGAGCTCCTGGGTGGTTGCTATCGGCGGCGAGGGCGGCCGGGTGGATCTCACGATCGGCAAGTTCGGCGGCGACGGCCAGGCGGGCAGCTTGACGAATTCCTGTGGCGGCGTTCTCGACGTCCGCGACAGGGGCGGGACAGGGGCGGGAGGAGGAGGAGGAGGAGGAGGAGGAGGAGGAGGATGGGGAGGAGGGGGGGGAGGAGGAGGAGAGGGAGGAGGAGGAGGAGGAGGAGGAGGAGGGGACGAGGAGGAGGAGGTGGAGGAGGAGGAGGAGGAGGAGGAGGAGGAGGAGGAGGAGGAGGAGGAGGAGGAGGGGGTGAGCTCCTGCGACCGCGCGTCGTTCGCGGCCGCTGCCCTTCAGCGCGTGGAGGACTCCGCTCTCGTGGGCGCGGCCGCGGGCCAGGCCCTCGTGGGCGCTCCTGACATGGGACGCATGATCGCGGCGTTCCAGAGTCAGGAGGGGAAAAAACGTACAGACACAAGTAATCGTCGATTCCCCAGAAAATATGGGAAACTATGGGAAGGGGGGGGAAGACAAAAACCCAGAAAATATGGGAAACTATGGGGAATAGTTTTATTATTAGTGTGTATTTATTTGTGTGTCCTGGGGCCCCTTCAAAGAGCAAGGGCTTCATGGCCCACGTGGTCCAGGATGACGACGAGATTCCGTCGGCAGAGGGCGTGGGGGGAAAAGTTCAGCCAGTTGTACGTGCAGTGGTGCCAGTATCTCCTCATGGCTTTGGAGTTGTGGAATTCCATATTGCACCGCGTCCTGGGCTTCCCTGGCTTCTGGCGAAGTTTCTAGCCCTCGTAGGGGCGGTTGTGGATCCGCGCAATGATGACTTGATCGTCGGGGAAGGCTCGTATAGGAAGGCCATGCCACTTACCGGAGTCCTCTCGGGACGTCGCGCACTAAGTTTGATTGGGTGCGGGCCCGGGGAGTTCAAAGTTCACGTTGCCTCCGTGCATCGACGCTTCAGTTATTTGGACCTCCACGATTGGACAGAGCGAGCGCGTTGACGCGTGGCAAGTCACGGACTGGAGCCTTCGCAGAGTTCAGTTTCAGCTCAAAACTTCACTTTTTGACCTTCGCGACTCTGAGGATCAGCCGATTCCGATCGACAATTTGGGCGACATAACGCCACCTGCTTGCGTCCCAAGACCAGGCGGATAACCCGCGTGCAATCGAAGTCGACGGGGTGTTCCCGCCAGCCTCCACGAGGTCACCTTCGAGGGCATGCGTCGGACAGGACTCTACGGGTAGCGTCATGACGTCCTGATCCTTCTCTCTCTTTCTCTCTCTCTCTCTCCCTCTTTGTCTCCTTCTCTCTCTGTCTCCCTGTCTCTCTCTGTCTCTGTGTCTGTGTCTCTGTCTCTGTCTCCTGTCTCTGTCTCCAGTCTCTGTCTTTGTTTCTGTCTCTGTCTGTGTCTCTGTCTGTCTGTCTCTGTCTGTTTGTCTCTGTCTGTCTGTCTCTGTCTGTCTGTCTGTCTGTCTGTCGTTCAGTCAGTCAGTCAGTCAGTCAGTCAGTCTGTCTGTCTGTGTGTCTGTCTGTCTGTCTGTCTGTCTGTCTGTCTGTCTGTCTGTCTGTCTGTCTGTCTGTCTGTCTGTCTGTCTCTCTCTCTCTCTCTTGTTCCTCTCTCTCTTTCTCCCCCCTCTCTCTCTGTCTTTCTTTCTTTCTTTCTCTCTCTCTCTCTCTCTCTCTCTTTCTTTCTCTCTCTCTCTCTATCTCCCCTCCCTCTCCCTCTCTCTCTCTCTTTCCATCTCTCTCTCTCTCTCTTTTTTTTATCTCTCTCTTTGTTTCTCTCTCTTTCTCTCTTTTTTCCCCCCCTCTCTCTCTTTTCTCTCTTCTCTCTCCTGTCTCTCTCTCTCTCGCTCTCTCTCTCTCTCTTTCCCCCCTCCCTTTTTTCTTCTCCCCTCTCTCTCCCTTCTCTCTCCCTTCTCTCTCTCTCTCTCTTTTTTTTTTTTTTCTCTCTCTCTCTCTCTCTGTTCTCTCTCTCCCGCTCGCGCTGGGGGCTCTCCGACAGAAGGCGGCCGGGTTCGCGGCGGCCAGCTCGGACGCGCGCGAGCGCGAGGCCACTCCGGAGGATGCCGAGGCCGACTTCGAGGAGATCGAGATCGACCCGGACTTGGCGGCGAATTGGGGCACGCCGTCGGATGGATCGGGGTGGGCGGCTTTCTCGAGGAGGTCAACCGCGGCGAGGGCGGATGGCGGAAGTGGATCAGGACTTCTTCCTCTAAGGGGACTTCGGTGTGAGTCCGGGAGGTCGGGCGTGGCCCGCGCGTGCCCGACGACCAGGTTCCCGGTGCTGATCGCCCTGCAGCCCAGCGGGCTCATCATTCGCGAGAGCACGAAGGATGAGATCACCGGGTGCAGCCGCCCTTCTATCGCTCGCCGATGCGGAGCGTGCCAGTTCGGGTGGCGCGCCAAGTGCAGGGCGCGCAACGCCCGGCCTTGCTTCTACTTCAAGACCCCGCAGGAGATCGAGATGGCCCGCCGGGCGGCGGTGGCGAGGAAGGAGGGTGAGAGCGCTCGGGAGAAGTGGTTCGAGGCTCAGTGCCGCTCTCGCGCGCCAGAGGCTGTGCCGGGGGATCTGGTGATGAAGCGCTTCGCGTGTCCAGTTTCGGTGATCAGCGATGTGTAGTGGTGTGGCGCCCGAGACGTGGCAGCGGCTGGACATGCCGAGGGCTCCGTCGATCGTGGCATGGCGCTTTCGAGCCATGGATGGGTGCCAGAGCTACGCGCGCGAGGTTAAGTCATGTGCACCATGTCATGGTCATGCTCCTACTGCCAATGCGCGGGGCCGCTGCTGTCCAGATGCCGTGTTGGACCCTTGTGTTCTGAGGGGCTGCTCAGCCGTGGCCGCCAGTTGGATGAGAGGGGGGGCCCCTGTTTGGCCCCGCTCAGAGTTGTCGTGGAACCGCGACGGCCTAGAGTGAGCGCGTGCCCGCGCTCCTCTGACCTGTCTTTTGTCGTGGAATCGCGACTGCCTGGAAGCGAGCGCGTGAGTGAGCGCGCTCCTTTGGCCTGCCTTCTGTTGATGATTCAATCCTTGCTTGGCTTCAGTTTAGCGGGCGCGCGAGGCAAGCGATCCGTCTGCCCGATGCGGGATCAGCTCCATCGGCATCTTTCAGAGCTTTCTGGGCTGCCTGCTGGCTGGCCCAGCGCAGGCTGTATTTGCCCGGCTTACTGTCGCCCTGGTGCATTTAGGTGCTAAGCTGGTTGTTCTATGAAAACATGACCCAGTGCTTCGCACCCTCGTTTTTTGGCAATCGCCTTACTGGAATTGGGGTGGCCGCGTTAGCCGGCCACCTGGTGCTTTGCGGCCGCCTCGAGCCAACGCAGGGACGGCGGCGATCAGGCTTCGTTCCCCCCCATCGATTTAGAGGGTCTGTCCCGCGGGGGGGACATAAGTTTGTCTGCTTCCGCTGCTGTTTCGGCTCGAAGCTGCGCCGCCCTGTCGGCTAGCGTCGGCGACGCAGACGTTTGCTCAATCTGCGGCTGTGGAGGAGAAGCGGGCCTTTATCGCCACCCCTCGCCATGCCGCAGTCTTTCGTTTCGTAACAGACATGGCATGGTATTCTTACACTCGACTGCCCTCGGGTGGCGTCTTGGAGGCTCCGAGGGCTGTCTTGAAACCATGTCTGGACGGCCGGGTGCTCTCGGGGATCGTCGGGGACCCCTTTGAGAGGCATGCCGAAGGCGTGCGGACCGTCCAGGGCCATCTCTCATGCGGCCGGGGCTGCCAGCGTATTCCCCCTCCATCCAAACAGGCCCGACAGGTCCCCCTAATCTGCAACGTATCTAAACATCTCTTACTACTAGGGGGTGGCGGAACGCACGGGGGACAGGCTTAGCGGATGACGGGAAACGTCTTCGAGGCACGAGAAGCGAGCTGGGCGTTGTGGTTGAGTCTGTAGAATGTGTAACACATCTAATGATTTGATAAAAAGGGTGGCGGGTTATATTTCGCCGAGGGTCAGCGGATTCCCCGGAGTGGCGGTTTCACTTGAGGCATCCTCGGTAAAATGAGATATCCGCGGCATCGCGTTTAAGAGAACCAAGCGTTTCGCTCGAGGCATTTTCGAAAAGGTGATCGTACATATGCATCTGCAAGAATTGGCGCTTCGCCTGGGACGTCCTCGAACAAATCATGTGTCGACGGAGGTGTTTTGCGGCCTCTTATGCTGAAAACTGCGTTTTCGCTGGGGACATCTTCAGAAAATGAGCGGCAACACGGCAGACCATAAACAATAACACGGCAGAACATTTGCATCTCGCTGGGGACATCCTCAACAAAATGAGATGTTCCCGACATCGTGTTGACATCGTTCTTGAAGTGCTGCAAGATGAAGAAATGAGAGCCCCAATAGGACCCAACGACGGCTCCAAGAGCGCCTTGATGACTGCCGAAAATGACGATGTCGCCAGGGACATCTTCAAACAATGAGAAAGTTCAACAATGTTTTGAAAACTGCTGTTCTAACATCGTCTTGGAATCGCTCCGGAAGAAACCTTCCAGGCGGCCCAAATCAGCCTTCTAACAATGACGTTTCCGCTCGTGACATCCTCAAGCCATATACGTGTGACGTCGCACTGGCATGATTTGTACGGCATCGAGACGGCTCCACGAGCCCCAAGCGAGACCCAATCTGACTCCAGGAGCGCCGTCGAGATTCTTCAAAATGCGCATTTCGCTTGAGACATTCTCAGAGCATGAAGTTCTTCGCAACGTCGCGTTCTACAAGCGTTTCGGTTGAGAGACCCACCAAAACACGAAAGGTGCGAACTTAACGCACCTATGGGCATTGGGCTATCACCTGGGACATCCTCGACACATCAGATACGGAAAATGTGAATTCAACACCACGCATGTTAAACATCAACTTTTTGCCTGAGACATCTTCAGAAAGCGGGCCGGATCACGACAGCCCAACATGCAGAAACACGGCAGAACACGCGACAGCACGGCAAAACACACAGGAGCACAGCAGAACACACAGGGGCACGGCCAAACCAAAAAAAAACGGGAGCAGCACAAAACACACAGGAAAACGGCAGAACACGCAGGAAAATAGCAGAACGCACAGGAGCACGAGGAGCACAACGGAGCCCACATAATACATAGGAGCGCGGCAGAACACGTAAGAACATGGCAAACACACGGAACACACAGGAGCACGGCGGATCACACAGGAACGGCAGAACACGCAGGAACTCGGCAGAACACACAGGAACGGGGCAGATTTCACAAAACACATGGGAGCACGGCAGAACAAGCAGGAACACGGCAGAACACACAGGAGCACGGCAGAACACACAGGAGCACGGCAGAACACATAGGAACACGGCAAAGCAGGACCATGGCAGAATACACAAGAGCATGGCGGAACACATACGAGCACGGCAGAACACGCAGGAGCACGGCAGAACACCCAGAACACCTATTCTCACAGCCGCACGCACAGGCATACGCACACAGGCACACGCACACACATGCACGCACACGCACACGCACACGCACACACAGATACACGCACACACGCACGCACACACAGGGAGGCAACATACGTTCACGCAGACCGCAGGAGCACGGCAGAGTAGCACGGCATAACACAGCAGTGCCGCAGACCACCACGCACGGACGCACATGCACATATTCCACACGCACGCGCGCATGCGCAAGCGCACGCACGCCACGACAGACTTGCGCAGCGCATACGAAGAATGTAGGATATTTCATCAGCCCAGGACACAAAATGACGCTTCCTGTTCTTGCCCGGTCAGGTTCCTCAAACTAGCGAGTTCGCCTGAGACATCCTCACACAACTGAGATCTTCGCGACATCGCGTTTAATGAAAACAAGCGTTTCGTTGGAGACATTTTCGAAACACTGATCGCCGCGAAATTCATCAACCTGTACAGATTTTCGTTTCGCCTGAGACATCCTAGCAAAAATGAGGTGTCGACGGAGGTGTATTACTACCTTTTATGTTGAAGACTACGTTTTCGCTAGGGGCGTCTTCAGAAAATGAGCGGCAGCACGGCGGACCAGAAACATGAGCACGGCAGAACATTTGCATTTCGCTGGGGACATCCTCAACAAAATGAGATGTCCTCAACATCGTCTTGATACCGTTCCTGCAGTGCTTCAAGATGAAGAAATGAGAGCCCAACATAACTTCAATCTGGCTCCAAGAATGCCCTGATGACGGCCAAAAATGGCAATTTCGCCAGGGACATCCTCAAACAATGAAACACCAGACGGCCCAATCCAGGCTTCCAAAAATGACGATTGTGCTAAGGGCATCCTTTAACCAAAAAGAGATGTGTGTGTGTGTGTGTGACAGCGCATTGGCATCGTTTTCGATGGCATCGAAACGGCCCCGAACGAGCCCCACTATGACCCTAGGGGCGCCCTCGATATTCCTCAAACTGCACATTTCGTTCGATACATCCTAGAAACAGGAGTTGTTCGTAACAAACGCATGGACATGGGGGTATCGCCTTAGACTTCCTCGAACACATGAGATGCTGAGTTAAGACCATGCATGTTAAAACTGAGCTTTTCGCCTGAGCATCTTCGGAAAACAGGCAGGATCATGGCAGCTCAACGCGCAGAAGCACGGCAGAACGCGTGAGAGCACGGCAAAACACAGGAGCACGGCAGAACACGCAGGAGCACGGCAGAACCCAAAGAACACACGGGAGCACGGCAGAGCAAACAGGAACACAGCAGAACACTCAGGAACACGGCAGAACACACAGGAGCATGAGGAGCACGGCAGAACACACAGAACACATAGGAGCACGGCAGACTACACAGGAGCATGATGAACACGTCAGAACACACGCGCGGCAGAACACCAAGGAGCACGGCAGTGCACATAGGAGCACGGCAGAACACACAGTTGCACGGCAGAACTGGCGGCAGAACACGCAGGGACACGGCAGAACACATCTGAGCACGGCGGAACACGCAGGATCACGAGGAACACGGCATAACACACAAAGTACATAGGAGCACGGCAGAACACAGGAGCATGGCAGAACACACAGGAGCGCGGCAGATCACAGATCACACAAAACACATGAGAGCACGGTAGAGTAAGCAGCAGCACGGCAGAACACAGAGGAGCACGGCAGAACACACAGGAGCATGGCAGAACACAAAGGAGCACGGCAGAGCAGGACCGTGGCAGAGTACACAGGAGCACGGCAGAAGACACAGGAGCACGGCAGAACATGTAGAAGCACAGCAGAACACACAGAACATGTATTCACACAGCCGCAACGACAGGCTTACGCACATAGGCTCACGCACACAGGCACACGCACACGCACACGCACACACAGACACATACACACACGCACACACACACACGCACACACAGAGAGGCAACACTATGTTCACGCAGACCACAGGAGCACGGCAGAGCAGCACGGCATAACACAGCAGGGCCGCAGACCACCACGCACGGACGCACCTGCACACTTTCCACGCACGCACGCGCACACGCAGACAAACGCACGCCACGACATACCTGCGCGGCAGACCAACACGAGAGCATACTTCACATACCCGGTGGACGAAGCGACGCTTCCGTTCTTGTCCGGTCACGTTGCGTTGGGGGTGATGATGATGTTGACTACGAATATGTTTTTGATTATATATATTTATAGATTGTGACTATGATGATGATTATGCTTAGGATTATGATTACGTTTGCGACTATGATTATGTCTATGACCGTGATGGTTTTTATGCTTCTGATTATGAGTAGAATGCTGCTCATGATTATGATTCTGATTGTGATTGTGATTATGATTATGAGTATGATCATGATTCTGATTTCGATTGTGAGCGTAATGGCCGATGCAAAGGACCAACCATGATGAGGGAAGGTCATGATAATAACTGAGGTGGGGGGCATGAGGGAGGCCGGAGGAGGGGAAACGGGAGGAGGGGAAACCGGAGGAGGAGGAGGAGGAAAAGGAGCAGGAACAGGAGGATGAGGAGGATGAGAAGGAATAACAGTACTACTAAGAAGACGAATGATAATACAAATCATAATAGCAATAACAAAATATGAAGCATACTAACAAGACGAATCATAGGACACATAGTAATATGAATAATATTCAGGGCAATATTGATATCATTTATTTCATAACAAGAATACGAATAAGGGTCATCATACAGCATACTGATAATACGAAGGCTAATGATACAACGCGGAAGAGGTATACGACTAACAATAGTCGTGCGATGAGTACTAGTAATGAACTAACAGATGAACAATATCAATATTCAAAATATGAAACAGAAGAAGACGACTACGACCAATACTACCAAATACTAATTGGAAGAGACATATTACGATTACAAGGAATATATTATTAGTGGAATCTATTCTCGTTAATACGAAGAATACGAAGAAGCATCATAACATCAATAGTAATAATACTAACAATAAGAACCATCTTTTCAATGATTATAAGAGTGATGCCAATACTGCCGATCATCATAAAAATATTCAGGATTCCCAGAA
>CAUYUJ010019395.1:45000-52500 GCA_963575745.1 Prorocentrum cordatum | reverse complement strand
CCCTGGCCGCGAGCCTCGCGACCGTCAACAAGCGACCCAGGATGAACAGCCGGTCCCGGCGGGGAATGGGTCGAGACCTCTGGGGGTCGACGTCGCGAGCAAACATCATGGCGTCGGGAGTCTGGGCCCGTCCCCGCCCCGTCCCACCGCACCCCTGTGGCACGCCGCCTTGCACCGACCCATCCGGCCCCGTCCCTCCCGCTCGCAGCCCAGGTGAGATTCGCATTCGCCATTCCACTCGATCTGAGGGGCAGCATAGTGTGGCTCTTCTTTTTGTTGCTGTTGGCTGTTAGTGCCTTCCCACCTGTCCTGTGGCTTTCCGCTAGCCTGCCGCCAGGATTGATGAGATCTTGAAGGCGTGCTCTTGCTTTGTTCTCGCTGGGGTGCATGCAGTCTGTTATGAGGGGTGCACACATTCTGTCTTCCAGTCAGCTTCTTTCGGCTATCCCTCTAGAAGAAGTGGTGATGCCTGGAGACGGTGCGACTGCCGACGAGGCCTGGGGTCGCTTCGTGGTTCTCTGCTGCCTCCTTTGCTTCAGGCTGGCTGCTTTAAGGATCTCACTGCGGGTATGACCCTGAGGCCATTCGTGTGCGGAGTGTGGGGGCTGGGCTGATCATTCTGGCGGCAGGCAGTCAGGAGGAGGAGGAGGAGGTCGGGGAGGTTTAGGAGGAGGAGGAGGAGGAACATGAGGAGGAGGCGGAGGAGGCGGAGGCGGAGGAGGAGGAGGAGAAGGGAGGAAGAGGAGGAGAAGGAGGAGGAGAGGAGGAGGGGAGGAGGAGGAGGAGAGGAGGAGGAGGAGGGAGGAGGAGGAGAGGAGGAGGAGGAGGAGGGAGGAGGAGGAGGGAGGAGGAGGAGGAGGAGGAGGAGAGGAGGAGGAGGAGGAGGGAGGAGGAGGAGGAGGAGGAGGAGGAGGAGGAGGAGGAGGAGGAGGAGGAGGAGGAGGAGGAGGAGGGAGGAGGGAGGAGGAGGAGAGGAGAGGAGGAGGAGGAGGAGGAGGAGGAGGAGGAGGAGGAGGGAGGAGGAGGAGGAGGAGGAGGAGGAGGAGGAGGAGGAGAGGAGGAGGAGGAGAGAGGGGAGGAGGAGGAGGAGGAGGAGGAGGAGGAGGAGGAGATGATGAGATGATGATGAATGATGATGATGATGAGGAGGAGGAGGAGGAGGAGGAGGAGGAGGAGGAGGAGGAGGAGGAGGGGGAGGGGGACGAGGAGCAGCTGGAGGAGGAGGAGGAGGAGGAGGAGGAGGAGGAGGAGGAGGAGGAGGAGGAGGGAGAGGAGGAGGAGGAAGGAGGGAGGCTCGTGTGGGGGCTGGGCTGATCATTCTGCCGTGCGTACGGCAGGTTCGTGCCGCGCCGACGCGGCTGCGACCCCACTGCGCGGGCGTTCCAGGCTTGTCGCCGCTGGTGGCCCCAGGTGTGTGCCAACCTCGAACGATCTGCGCTGCGGGAGCGCCGTGCTTGATGGGCAGATTTCCCACCACCACTACCATAGGTAGGAGAGGGAGGAGGAGCAGGAGGAGGGGGACGAGGAGGAGGAGGAGGAGGAGGAGGAGGAGGAGGACCTCCCCATCCTTCTTTCTCCCCCGTCCTACCTATGGTAGTGGTGGTGGAAAATTGGCCCATCAGTGCTCGCTCCTGGTTGAACGGTCCACGCGTTGTCAAAAGCCAGCGCGCAATGCGTCACAGCACGAGCCCGTCCCATGTTCTTTCCCGAGGGCGCCGCCAAGCCCTGGCATGCTGCCTCGTTGGCTCTCTCCCAGCTTGTGGAGTGGAGAGGTTGTCCCTTTCGTGTGCAGGCGTCGTGCCGAGAATCCACCCTGACGTGCGAGCAGAGAGCGTGTTTCAATTGGCGGAGGGAAGTGGTACTCCATACGCAAGCTTCTGTTCCCCCGGTGTGGCGTCTTACAGTTTATAGCTTCGTCTCCTGTGTCTGGGCCACAGTTCTGGCTGGGACGGCACCACTTTTCATCCATCCATCCATCCATCCATCCATGCATCCATCCATCCATACATACATGCATGCATGCATGCATACACACATGCATCTATACTTACGTGCTCACGTTTATATGTTGGGAGAGAGCGCAAACTCAGTTGCGCGTTGGAGTTGGGGTGTACGTGCGTTAATGTGAGATGCAACTCCGTGCACGGCTTGGATGTCGTGGTCTGTCTGGTCGGAGAGCAAAGCATCCAATCGGTGCCGCAGCGGAGTGACGTCCCATCTGCCTGATCTTTGCATCTGTGCAAGGTGGACGACAAGACCGCGAAGGACGACTACGACGACGTGCAGGAGGACATGAAAGAGGGCTGCGGTGCGCTGTCAGGGCTAACCATTCCCCGCCTCCGTGTGCCTGCCCATGCCCGGGCCGACCTTTCCACACACGCACTGTTAGCTATCAGTGCGAATCGATTATCCAATGTCCTGCTGTCTTTCTTCTGGGGCCACGGAAGGCGAACCTCTGGAAAGGCAATGCGGGGACCCCCCCGAGAGCGCCCGACCCTGAGCTTGGGGCTGTGAGCACTCAACTACACTTTTTTACAATTTCTTCTTCCCAATGCAGAGGACTAATGGGGCCCTCGCACACCTAACTGCGTGCCACTGTATGGTGGGGGAGGCATTTTCATGTCAGAGAATTGCACACCATATGGTAACAACACGTTGTTAGTATAGCATTCTGTAACACGGAGCATCAGAGCACATCATATCGTTTCCAGGCCAGGTCAATTCATTTGGCAACATATTCGACCAACACGTAACAGAGCAACGCGCGGCGCAGCACAGCACACCACTACATACCTTGCATAGTAAATACTATTATCGCATAGCGCAGCATTACACAGCATACTGTTTTATATCACAACATGGCACTACATCCCATGGTGGATTTGTTTGTAGATTACAGCATGTCGTAGCTTGACATATCGTTTCGTCGTGCAGCACGTCATACCACATCACAGCGCAGCAGAGTAGGTATACTGACATCATTTACACTGCCTACCAGTGCAGCGCGTAGTGCCGTGCCGTAGCATAGCACATCATAGCACAGCATTATCATACATCATGGTCGCCTGCTGCGAACCTGTACTGGTGTATTTCGGCGCGTCGCAACACGACATAGCTAGCATGCATGCACTATACTTATCCTCCAGAACGCCATGCCACATCGTAGAGCGTGACCATTTGGCGTATGCGCGACCAGTTAATGTATTGACTGTCACGGAGCTATGCGCCCATCGGGGGCCACGACTGGTGGCCCTTTTCACCAAGCGAGTCTCGTCACTTTGGGGGTACTTCCTGGCGGGTCACGCACGAGACCCGTAGACAGCATACGTGCGACGACGAACTGGGTGTGCAGTAACAGCCGTCTCTAACCTTGATGGTAGGGAGAATCACCAACCACTTGCAGAGCGCACCGCTAGCGTCTCGAGCGTCTCCTTGGTTTTTCGAAGGTTGGAAGGCGGCCAGCGATGCGGCGGTGACGCGCTTTGTGAACACGACTTGGGCATGAAGTGACACCCGTCTCTAAACGTAAGTTTAGGGAGCATCACCGAGCACTTCTAGAGCTCACCGCGGGCGTCTCGTTGTGTTCCGGAGGACGTCGGCGGCGCGCTTTTTAGGCCCTTCTTGGGGCCGTCATCGGGTTTTTTCGGGTCTTTCGGGCCAGTCTCGGGGGCCATGTGGGCCGTTTTGAGCTTCCAAAGCTTCGGTGGAAAAGCCCTCACGCACGCCGACAGGGTCGGCGGGCTTCTGTTGCAACTCTTTGCTCGGCCGTGTATGGTTGCAATTCGGCTGGGTGGTATTCAAGCGCCCCTGCGGCTTCCACACGAGAGTTGGTTCCTTTGTTTACCATTGCAGCAATCAGAAAACAGAAAATGTCAATATTGGGTGAATGTTCTTCACTGGAGAGTAAGACGTGCGGCAGAATCGCGCCGATTCTGTCGCAACCTCGTCGCCACAGCTGGATTCGCTAGTGCACCCCCCCCTGCAGTGGTGTGCCTCGGGGGCCGCCTCACCGAGGCACGGACTCGCGGGCCGAGTGTCGAATGGGCTCGGGTGAGAGGCGATGCAGAGCATGAGGCGGCACACCCCCGAGCACGACCCGCTTGAGTGCGACACCCGCGACCACAGTAGGCTTCAGAGGTACCCAGGGAGGCCTCGAGGCGATCCTCGATCTCGGAGTGCCTCTCGAGGCCGAGCCTGCTTCCTACGCCCCCCCCTGCGCGGGCGCGAGCGCCACTCCTGGCCCCGATCCTTTCCGAGAGGACGGATCCTTGCTGTTTCGTCGAGTTCGTGACGTTCAGTACGCTGCGCTAGTCCGGCCAGGGAATCCGAGGGCCGTGAAGCAGCTCTACCTTCTTCTCCATGCACTTGTTGCCCTGACAGGTACGTCCGATGACAGGTACTCCCGACAACGGGTATCGCCCGACCGACAGGTACAGTTGGGGCCCCCCATGATGAGTTGCTCTGCCAATGATATGTTGCATCCTTGTCTTTTTCCCCAGCAGCTTCTCAGCAAGTGTCCTAAATGCATCTTCTTCTTCCTATATTTTTACAAGCCCGGGCGGAGGGAAAACCCGTCACCCCCCCCAAAAACTGGACTCCCGGGATCTGGGGCTTTGGGACCCTTCGGACGGGCCTCGAAGCGGCCCCCAGGGCCTCGCAGGGCGTTTTGCCAAGCCTTCGCAGCACACCTAGGGCGATCAGGGGGGTCATCGGAGACGTCCCAGAGAACCCCAAGACAGCACAAGAGCGCTCCAAGAAGCCGTCATACCCCGAAAGATCGCTCCAAAACGTACCAAGAGGCCTCCAAGAGCACCCCCAAGAAGGCCCCAAGAAGGAAAAATCATTGATTCGATGTAGGTTTTTGGTGAATTTGGGGTTCTCCTCTTTTCGGCTTCCCGACGCTCCAAGACAGCGGTCTTCTGGGCGTCCGAAGTCGCCTGGGAGGCTCCCAAATCGTCCCACAACCATCCGAAAGGGTTTCGAGGCAGTCCAGGAGAGCCCCAAAACGGCTCAACAGGGGTCCAAAATGGCCCTAAGAGAGCCCCATGGCGGCCCAACATGGCCCCAAGACACCCTCCGAAGCATTCCAAATCGTGACCAGGGCGTTCAGGGAGACCGCGGTTAGAGGCAGGTTGGCCTTAGGAAGCCCCAGAGGCCCCCAGAACACGCCCAGGAGGCCTCCAGAAGGCCTTAAGAAAGCCTGAGAACTTTGGTGAGGCCCCCAGAGGCTCTCCAAGGAGGAGCCTCCACAAAAGAGCTGAGGAGGATGAGGAGAATGCCCAGGGTATGGCGAGAATGAGGGACAGCAAGCATGGAGGAAGGATAACGAACAACATCATTATAATGGCGATGCCAGAAAAGGCAGCAAGGAGTTATCGCAAAATTGTCCGCTTGACCTTCCTGCCATATCCGCCTGCATACCAATCTTCAAGGACCAAGGTGCATGGCGCGAAGCGCCACTGCAGCCTTGTATATATATATATATATATATGTATACACACCTTCAAGGCACGTGTGAGTTCCTCCAGATCCAGAAGCGGCGGCTCGGGGCCCGTGGTCTCACGTGTGGTCTTCCGTCTGGTCTCCTGTACGGCTTCCCCCACGGGTCTTCCCGGGTCTTCCGCACGTCCCTGCGAGGGGCGCCGGCCACCACCGCCGCTTTGCGCAGCAGGGCGCTTCCCGCATGCGCGCGGAGCGGCATCCGCGCCCGCCCGCAACGGTCTTCCGTACTGTCTTCCGTGCGATCTCCCGTGTGGTCTCCCGCAGGGTTCCCCGTAGGTGGCGCTCGATCGGACATTTCTTGTACGGGTTGCATCTATTTGTTACCACTTTCTAACGGCGCTCGGCGGGGGGAGAAAAAACACACACACACACATATATATATATGTGTGTGTATGTTATACATATATATATATATATATATATATATATATATATCTGTATATATATACATGTATATACATGTGTGTGTTACCGTCTTCTGCCGCCCTGATATATTTTGTCGGCAACGGCCAGCCCGCCCATGCCGCTTGCCCGTGGTTGCCACTGGGACGCCCGGGGGCCTTGCATCTTGACCTTGCGCCTTCATGACTGGCCCCGACTGTACGCCACAGGCGTCTGCCTGATGACAGGTACGCCACTGTGTCTGCCCGATGGCGGGGTGCGCTCAGAGCTGCGGCGGCCAGGTACCAAGGAGGTTGCTAAGGTACTGCCAGGCATTCAGTTTCAGGAAGTTGCTGAGGTGCTCCCAGGCATTTCGTTTCAGGCCCAGCGCTGGCGCAGGTGCGCACGGAAAGCTGCTCGGCGTGCTCATCATCAGGCCTGAGCATGCTGGGAGCTTAGCTGTGGCGCCGCCTCCTGGGGCCCGGCGGGTGTCCAGGGGGGAGCTGCACGCGTTTCTTCCTCCTCCTCTTCATCCTCCTCATCCTCATCTTCATCCTCGTCCTCATCCTCCTCCTTATCCTCCTCCTTGTCCTCGTCGTCGTCCTTATCCCCCTCCTCCTCCTGCTCCTCCTCCTCGTCCTCGTCCAGGGGGCGGTTGGAGGGGGGGGGGAGGAGGAGGAGGATCCAACGGGGTCCGAGTAGATGGGGTCTAAGGATCGTGCCACATCCACGATGCCTCGGCGATGCCTCGGCGATGCGGCTCGATGTGGGGCCCAATTTTCTCCACGCCGATGGCGCCTATGCCCCGCCGACTTCGCCGATGCATTGGAGATGCGGCGGGATCCTTCGACCCCATCTACTCGGACCTAATCTAGGAGGCCTCTAGATATCGCGGGACGTCAACTGTCCAGTTGCAGCGATCTCAGCTGGACCAATCCTGGGCCCAGGACTGGCCCGGCGGGGGCTGGCGTAAACAGACGGATCGCCAGCTTCCTCCTGGAGGATCGGGTTAGTCGGGGCGTGCCGAGGACATTGTGTGTTGCAGTCCAGACTTGTCTTCCACCAGCATTATGCGCGCCATGGATCATCGCTTGTAGTGAAGAGGGCGAGCAATAGCAAGGGATAGATATATATATATACATAGGGAGAGAGAGGAATGGGGAACGAAGAGGAAGCGTACGAGGAGAATGGAGAGGAGGAGTAAGGGCAGCAAAGCGAGGATGATTAGTCTTAGGTCGAATCCCTCATTTATAGGCGGGCAAATCTAGCTGTTGCTCAAAATGGCGAGGATTATGAGGATGGAGACGAGGACATTGATAGGCGAGCAAATCTAGCTGTTGCTTGAGATGGCGAGGAATATGAGGATGGAGACGAGGACTACGATGACAAAGCGGACGATTTCAACTGATACGACGACCATGATGATTATGCTGATGTTGTCGTGGTTGTCGTTGTCGCTGTCGTTATCGTTGTTGTTGTTGCTGCTGCTAATGTTGTTGCTGTAGTTGTTGTTGTGGTTGTTGTTGTTGTAATTGTTGTTGTTGTTGTTGTTGTTGTTGTTGTTGTTGTTGTTGTTGCCGTCGTCGTCGTTGTTGTTGTTGTTGTTGTTGTTGTTTT
>CAUYUJ010019395.1:0-40000 GCA_963575745.1 Prorocentrum cordatum | reverse complement strand
CGCAGCAGAGGGGGCCTGTCAAGGGAGAAGGGCACGTCTAGCACCACTGCGTTTCTCGAGGCAGCTTGGGGAGGGGCCTCTGACCCAGTGGCGGAAGACGCGCAACAGGGGAGGTCTGCGCAGCAGGGCCGGGCGTTTGGGACCTGCGAGCCTCGGCTGCGACGCGCATCCGGCGCGGTCTGGACGCGCCTCCGACACGCAGCCGACCCGGACCCGACGCGTTCGACTCAGGAGGGAAAGAAACACACAGACACAATGAATCGTCGATTCCCCAGAAATGTGGGAAAATATGGGAAGCGGGCGGGAAGAGAAAATGTGGAGAGTCATTTTATTTGTGTGTACTTATTTGTGTGTCTGTGGGCCCCTTCAGCGACGCGGATTCGACGTGGCTGCGACCCGGCTTGCCCGCGCGACGGGGCAGGCGGGGCCCCCCGCAGGGACCGCAGCAGCAAGGGGGGGCCTCCTCTGGCGACGCGGAGGCGCGGCGGCGGCGCGCCCGTGGCGCGGGGGCGCCGTGGGGTGGCGCTGCCCCTCCCTCGTCGCCGCGGCCGGCTTCGCCCCGGGAGCCTCGCCGGAGTGCCTCCCAGGTGCGTTCCTGGGCTGTCCGCAGGCACCTCCCAGGTGCTTTCCTGGGCGGCCCGCAGGCACATCGGAAGTGCCTTTCCTGGGCTGCCTACAAGCACCTCCCCAGCGCTGCTACCAGGCGCCCGCAGGCACCTCCCAAGTGCCTTTCCTGGGCTGCCCACCCCGGGAGTCGGGAGAGACCCAAACCAGGTGGTGAGATATCAGGCGGTGGCCTGGAATCCCCCAAGAAGTCACCGCCGGGGTATGGGACACGGGGTCACCGCCGGGCTCTGTGACTCTCCTGGACCCACCAGCGTCCAGGACATCCTCGAAAAACCACACGAGTCCCCAACCCGGATGGTGACACCAACTCGCCCGAGATTCACCGCCAGGTGTTGTCACCACCACGGTTGGGGAATGCCAAGGGAGGGGCCCCGGGAGCAGCTGCCCTGGTGCCGCTTTGTCCCCCACCCAAAGAACGACGTGAACATGCGCTCTCGGAGGTGCGCGCGGACCCTGACGGTTCAGGTCAATGCAGAGTTCTTCTCCCGTTTGTCCCAGCGGGGGCTAGGGCCCACACTTGCGAGTTCGTGATTTCTTGGGATGTGTGTGTTCCCCCTTTTTTTCGATTTCATTCCTCGAAGGCCGGTTTTTTCGGGCTCCAGGGCCATCGCAAGGGCGGGTCGGGGGCTAGAACTGCTTCCCCAGGGGCCGCGGGCTGCAGCGATCACACCGCTTGATGTCAGGAGGGAAAGAAACACACAGACACACTTAATCGTCCACTCCCAGGAAAATATGGGAACATCTGGGAAGTGGGGGGGAAGACAAAAAACCCCAAACATATGGGAAAATATGGGGAATCTTTTTATTTGTGTGTATCTAGTTGTGTGCCCCAGGGCCCCTTCATGATGAGTGTGGGACGCAGCGGCAGGATGGGGCAGGCGGGGAGCGGCAGGGAGCACTGACGGGCTCTGCAGTGGAAGCGGGGGGGGGGTCGGGCGGGGGAGGGCCAAGATGACTCCAGCCGGGGCGCGGACGAGGACGGGGACGGGAAGGGAAGAGAGCGGAGGTGGAGTGCTGCCCTGAGGGAAACAGGTCCTGAGGGAAATGGGACCGAGACCCCAGGGCTTCTTTCCCCAGCACTGATGGGCTCTGCAGTGGAAGCGGGGGGGGCGGTCGGGAGAGGGGGAGGACCAAGATGACTCCAGCCGGGACGCGGACGAGGACGGGGACGGGAGCGGAAGAGACCGGACCTTGGGCGCCGCGTAATGGGGGGGTCATAAATGTGGGGGTGGCAAGGGTGGTTCGAAAAGGTACCCAAACGGTACCTAAACGAGCCCCCTGGGGTTCCGGAGGGGCCCGAAAGGGGCAGGAAAGGGGACCGTTTCTGACCCCCCCATCTATGACCCCCCCATTAAGCCACGCCCAAGGCGGAGGTGGAATGCCGCCCTGAAGGAAACAGGTCCTGAGGGAAACGGGACCGAGACCCCAGGGCTTCACGTTCAAACGGCTTGTGCCATACCGCCGACCCCCAGAGGGGGTCAGAGATGGCTGCGATCGCGGAACCTATCAGGTGGCCTTCTGCCCGACTCGCCACCGTGCCTGGGCTGTGGGTGAGGAGACTCTTGCATGAATATAATGGTCTCTTGGGATATTTCGCAGGGGTCTTTTGGACTGCTCTTGGGTGCATTCGGGAAGCTTTTTGGGGCCTCTGGTCTTCTTGTGGGTGTCTTGGATGCCTCTTGTGACCTCTTGGGAGCGCCTCGAGGCCCTCTGAGAGGCTCGTGGGAACATCTTTTGGGGACATGCTCGAAACATCAGTTCGTATCACCCCTGTGAAGCTGCGGCTTCAGATGCGATGCGGCGCTGGCAACAACGATGGTTCGCATGTTTCCCTATCGCCTACAGCTCAAGGGCCCTAGTAAGCCACAGTGTTATACGGAGGCAAACGAGTTAGACGAGGGGCAAACGCAGGGGCAGCAGCTAGTACCCATAGGGTCTCGCTTCCACACCCCGCTTGGGCTCTCTTGGGGCCCTCTTGGGGCTCTCTTGGGCCGTCTTGGGTCTCAGGGCCCTCTTGGGGCTCTCTTGGGCCGTCTTGGGGGCCCCTGGGGGCCTCGTCGGCCGTCTCGTGACGTTCTTGGGGGTCCACTGGGCAGTCTGAGAAGCTGTCAAGACGAATTCGGCGAGTGTGTTAATGAACGCTTTCCTCAGGAAATGTTGCGACTTTTGCCCCTTGGGGACTTCTCGGCGACCCTCGGTCGTGGGGCTACTCTGGGACGTCTCGACGCTCGCCTCGACTGTCTGGGCGCTCTGTCTGGGCCCTTGCTGGGGCTTTGTGGAGGCTCCGGAGGCCCCCGGGGGTGCGTTGAGGAGCTCGTGCGAGCCCCTCCTCCCCTCCTCCCCCCCCCTCAAGCAGCATTCTGGACCCCAGGGGAGAGGGAAAGAGCCAAATGTCTCATACAGTGGAGACCCATGCCAAGAAACACCCAGCCTGCTTCCGGGGAGGGTGCCCTGGGTTCCTCAGGTTTCGATGGTTGTGCTGTGGACAGCGTGACGGTCCCACACCGAACGTCGATGTACGTTCTGGGGTCCCTGGGTTGGGTTTCTCGTGGAAGGTTTCTTGTGGACTGGCCTCCACTGTGCGCATTTTTTCTCCACCCCGGGCAGGCGGGGATCGGGGAATCCGGGCCAGTTATTGGACGGCCCTGGGGGGCCCGTGGGGGGCTCCAGGGAGGGCTCGCACACGGCGGCAGGCTTCCGGGACTCTTTCTCGGGGCTCCTCGCGGACTGCTGGGGTCGGGGCCGCACCCCCGCGGTCGAAGGAGAAAAAACACGGCATGAACACAAACTTTTGGCGCAACTCGCGGTTTTCGTGGACCCCCGCGGTCGAAGAAGAAAAATACAACCTTTTGGCGCACCGCGCGGTTTTCGTGGATCTGCGCTGGGCCCCCCCCAGCGGCGCCTCCGGTGCCGCCCCTGGCGCGCTCTGATCCAAGAAAACACGGCAGAAGCACAAACTTTTGGCGCAACTCGCGCGGTTTTCCTGGCTCTGCGCTGGGGCCCCCCCCGGCGGGGCCCCTCCGGTGCCGCCGCTGGCGCCGCCCCTCTCTCGCCAGGGAGGGGGGGGGGTCCAGAGTCCAGCGCAGATCCAAGAAGTCCGCGCGGAACGCCAACAGTTTTTTCTTTTCTTATACATACTTTTTTTTTTTTGTTTCTTCCCCCTTTTATCTAATTTTCTTCCTCTACTCTGGCGGCACGTCCAGCGCCGACCCAAGAGGTCCACGCGGACCCCAGACAGGTTATGCCTGTGCAGCTTGTGCTCCGTCTGGCGCCCGAGGAGGAGGGTCTGGAGGAGGAGCAGGAGCAGGAGGAGGAGGCGGAGGAGGAGGAGGAGGAGGAGGAGGAGGAGGAGGTGGAGGAGGAGGAGGAGGAGGAGGTGGAGGAGGAGGACGAGGAATCAGTGACGTAGGCTTGCGTGAGGCAGCGTTGGTCTGGGCTTCGCCAGCCCGTCGTCGGCCGATCTGGAAGCTCTCGCACATTCCGCACCCTGGCCACTCAGCGTTACTTGCTAGCAAGTCTCGCAGCCTGCTTTGCCCTCGTCCAAGGATGATGATGATGATGATGATGATGATGATGATGATGATGATGATGATGATGATGATGATGATGATGATGATGATGATGATGATGATGATGACGATAATGATGCTGATGATGATGTTTACTAATAGTATGCTGATGGTGATGGTGGTCGTAGTGGTGATGATGAAGCTGGTCATGTTGATGATGATGGTGATGGCGATGACGCTGCTGCTGCTGATCATGATGACAATGACGACGACGATAATGATGATGACGATGGTGCTGATGCTGATGCCGATGATGATGATGATGATGATGATGATGATGATGATGATGATGATGATGGTGATCATGATGATGATGGTGGTGTTGTTGGTGGTGTTGATGATGGTCATGATGGTGATGGTGGTGATGATGGTGCTGTTGATGATGGTAAAACAAAAAACGATGCCGACGACGCCGTCGCCGATGACGATGATGATGACGATGATGATGATGATGATGATGATGATGATGATGATGATGAGCATACACTGAACATTATGCTGCTGATGCTGATGCTGATGATGATGATGGTGATGATGATGCTGCTGCTGATGATGATGCTGATTCGTATTATGATGATGATTCTTATGATGCTGCTGCTGCTGCTGCTTTTGATGATGCGGATGACTAAGATTGTGATGATGGTGATGGTGATGATGATGACCAGGATAACGGGAGGATACTGATGACGATGACGATGGCGATAGCGACAACGACGACGACGGATGATTATGATGATGATAAGGACGATGACGATGACGATGACGATGACGCTGACGATGATGATGGCGATAATGAGGATGATGCTGATGAGGATGATGATGATGCTGATGCTGATGATGCTGATGCTATGATGATTTGATGATGTGATATGATGCTGATGATGCTGATGATGATGCTGATGATGCTGATGATACTGATCATGATGTTGATGACGATGATGATGATGACGATGATGATGATGGTGGTGGTGATGATGTTGATGATGCTGATGACGACGATGATGCTGATGCTGATGCTGATGCTGCTGCTGCTGCTGATGGTGATGATGATGATGAGATGATGATGATGATGATGATGATGATGATGATGATGATGATGATGATGATGATGATGATGATGATGATGATGATGATGATGATGATGATGATGATGATGATGATGATGATGATGATGATGATGATGATGATGACGATGACGATGACGATGACGTTTACGTTGACGACGCCGCCGACGACGGAGGAGGAGGAGGAGGAGGAAGACGAGTTGGAGGAGGAGTTGGAAGAGGAGGAGGAGGGAGGGGAGGAGGAGGAGGAGGAGGAGGAGGAGGAGAGGAGGAGGGAGGAGGAGGAGGAGGAGGAGGAGGAGGAGGAGGAGGAGGAGGAGGAGGAGGAGGAGGAGGAGGAGGAGGAGGAGGAGGAGGAGGAGGAGGAGGAGGAGGAGGAGGAGGAGGAGGAGGAGGAGGAGGAGGAGGAGGAGGAGAGGAGGAGGAGGAGGAGGAGGAGGAGGAGGAGGAAGAAGGAGGAGGAGGAGGAGGAGGAGGAGGAGGAGGAGGAGGAGGAGGAGGAGGACCAGTTGGAGGAGGAGGTGGAGGAGGAGGAGGAGGAGGAGGAGGCGGAGGAAGAGGAGGGGGGGCAGGAGGAGGAGGAGAAGGTTCTGGAGCGGGTAGGGGGGCCCGATCGAGATCAGGCAGCTCGTGTTGCTGACAGGCGGGGCCCCTGCGTTTTTGCACCGTGCCCGTCGCCCACGATGGGCCATTGCCGTGCCGCGGCGTCGGGAGAGAGTAAGGGCCTTGATTTCCGCCGATCCGATTGGTTGAATCCGCGGCCCCCGA
The DNA here is from genome assembly GCA_963575745.1 of Prorocentrum cordatum. Lineage (NCBI taxonomy): Eukaryota > Dinophyceae > Prorocentrales > Prorocentraceae > Prorocentrum > Prorocentrum cordatum. Next base: position 33,972 of record CAUYUJ010019395.1, on the reverse strand, counting down.
GGTCCCGACCGCTTCCCGGGGTAGTTCTTTCGTCTGGGATCCGTTTTTGAGGGTCCTGGGGAGCGTAAACGGCGTCTCACTAAGAGGGGCCACACCGGGAGAGCTGACATGCCGTATCCCAGTAGGGGCCAGGATGGTTCTGACGATGAAGATCATGGCCCTCTGCTCCACCTCTTTCCTCCTCCCCCCTCCCCCGCCGCTCTTCCTGGATGGGGGTTGCTAACAGGGAGGGAGGGCGAAGGCGGGAAGGAGGGGGAGTGGGACCAACGCCGGGGCCTTTGAGAGGGTTGAGTGTTCCTTTCCACCGATTAATAAAAACGCACAAACATCATCTGGGGGCCCAGCGCCGATCCCAAACATCCGCGCGGACCTCCCAACGTTTTTGTTTGTGAAGGTTTCTCTATCGTAGATATCTGACATGACGGCATTCCAAGATTTTCAGTTTTTCTTTTGCTGGCTGGACTCCAGACACGAGGGCCGCCAGATCACCAAGTTCAGGGAGCGTGCCCTGATCCAATCGATTCACAGCATCATTTTCCTACTGCTCTAGTCTTGGAAGGCTACCCGCGTGTTTTCTTGGACTTTCCGTCTCGGAAGGTGTTTCATGTGGTGTGGTATGTCCATCAGGCCCGGGGCCTCCGGGGCATGGGAATGCTTCACTGGTGTGTGGTGTGCGGGGATGCAAAAGGGTTGCCCGGGTGCTGTGTGCGTTTGTGGCCTTCAGCAGCTGCGCGATCCTTCCTTCGCAGGACGACGCGACCAAGATCATGCGGGCGATGGGTCACCGAAAGTACGACAGCAGGCTCTCGTTTGCTCTTTGCTCCCTGCCATGAGGACAGACAGCGTGATGACGTCGACACCCACGTCCTAAGGATAGTCATGCTGTTGACGACGAGTCTTGGCGCGATGTAAATGGGATTGCAACGTTCTCTACACTAGTTTAAACGACTGCGTAGTGACGATATCAGTGTCGATCTGTCAGTGGTTGCCGTGCACAGGAGCGTTGAAGCGAATCACGCAACAGTATGCAGTAAGATGGCAGAGCCGTGTCGGTGCTAGCAGTGGCGTGGATGCCCTCGATGGTGGAATGCTGACAGTGATGCTAGCTGCTAGTGTCGGCAACAGTGATACTAAGTAGCGGCGCGGGGCAAGGATGAGGAACAGCTAGGCTGCTGCGAACACGCGCCCCTCACAGATTTGTCGCAGAGCTTCTCGAGTCGCTCGGAATGGGATCGCTGCGCCACGTGCAGCGTGTGTGCGGGTCCGGGGTGGGTGGTTACCGACGACCGTGCCGTTGTCGCAGACAGGGGGATCTCGGTAGAACGCGTGGAAGGGAGGTGGGCTGGCATTCCAAACAGATAACCTCCACTGCGTTGTATCTTCTCGAGCACCGGGAGCCGTGCGGTCGGCGCAACCTGCCGTGCGATGTGGCCCGAACGTGTGCCTCCTGCATGCCACGCCCTGCTCCAGGAGAGACTCGCGCGTTCCCTGCGATGATCCGCCCCTTCTCGCATTCATCGCCCTGCTTTTCGCATCCATCGCCCTGCTTTTCCTGCTCCCCCTGGAGGAGGAGGAGGCGGAGGAGCAGGAGGAGGAGGAGGAGGAGGAGGAGGAGGAGGAGGAGGAGGAGGAGGGAGGGAGGAGGAGGAGGAGGAGGAGGAGGAGGAGGGAGGAGGAGGAGGAGGAGGAGGAGGAGGAGTCGCTCCCGCACTCCGCCCCCCTTGGCGCTGTGCCGCCGCCTCTCCCGAGGCTTGCCCGCCTCCTCCGTCGCGTCGTCGCTGCCTCGTCCGTCGTGCCGCCCCTCTCCTGGGACCCGGCCCCCACGCGTGGGCCTCACCGCGTCTTGGGTCCGGAGAGTCTCGAGAGTCTCGAGGCTCTCGCTCCCCCTCCTGCCTGCCCTTCGGCCCCTCCCTGTCCCCCCCCCACTTCCCTCCTCCTCCGCGGCCCCCCGCCCTTCCCCCCCCGTCTTCCCTCCTCGCTCCCCCCCTCCCGCTCGCTCGCCTCGGCGGCGCGCCCTGGGGGGAAGCCGCAGCCGACGCCGCAGACGTGGCCCGGGCGGGCGGGCGCCGACGCCGACGGCGCGCGCCGACGCCGACGCCGCGCGGGCGCGCCGCAGACGCGGCCCCGCCGACGCCGACGGCGCGCGGGCACCCCAGCGCGCCGCGGCCCGCGCCCCCGTGTGGGCGGCGCCGCGGCGGCGCGCCCGGGTGCGGGCCTTCTCGGGAGGCGGCCAGGCCTCTCGGGCGCCCTCGGGCCCTCGGAGGAGCCGCCCGCGACAGTGGAGGCCCATGCCAAGAAGCGCCCTGCTTGCCTCCAGGGCGACCCGAGGGTCACTCGGGTTTCGGTGGTCTTTCCATGGAGCGCGTGACGTTCCCACACCCAAAAAACGGTGGACGTCCCGGGGTCTCAGGGTCGGGTTTCTTGTGGAGGATTTCTCGTGGACTGGCCTCCATTGTATCTTCGGAGAAGACCCCGAAAGCTTCGCAGGAGGCTTGAGGCCTTCCGAGCCCTCTGAGAGGGCCCGCCCCCTCTGACTTTCCCCCTGGGCTCGCCGCGGATCGTCGCCGCCGCCTCCCCCTCCCTCCCCATCGGAGGACGCCACTTCCGCCACCATGGCAACTGGGTCCTGAGGGAAACGGACTCTGGAGTTTGCTCGCTCGCCCTGGTCTTTCCATCGGGGGGCCCTTCACGGGCCCTGGGACCGTCAGAGAACAGCTCAGGACGAAGAGTTGGTCCCGGGGGGAAGGCCTCGGTGTCCAAGACCCGGGGGCGGCCAAGAGGCCGGTGATGAAGCGGGGGGGTGGATATTATGGCCGGGGCCATGATTTCTTCCCTGATATCATAGCCCTGTCTTCTTATTTTAAAGGCCTCCGGCCAGTGCCGCCGATCCGGGGGGCTCCGGATTGGGTGATCTTCGCGGCTCTGTGGCCTCCTCCTTCCTCGATTCTTCTGGTTCTCTTTCTTCTCCTTTGGGGGGGTGCCTGGAGCGGTCCCGGGGGGGGGTCAGGGAGGGTGCCGAGGGGAGGATTTTGGGGGCGGTAGCGGCTAGATCTGAGGGGGTCGCTGGGACCCCCGAAACATTTTGGGGATGCGCAAACATTAGATGGGGGACCGCCCCCCCCTTCCCCTCCCCCCTTCCCCCCGGGGTTGTGCGGATGCGCAAATCATGAAGAAAACGCCAGATGGGGTACCGCTCCCCCCCTCCCCCTCTTCCCCAGCAAAGCCACTCCGGTGACCCCCCCCAAGAAGAGCTGAAGCTGTTGCTTAGGCTCAGAGCTGAAGCTCTTGCTGAGGCTCCTTGTAGTTCACACGCCGGATGGGCGGATTTCAATGCGTCCCCTGCCCCTCCGCTGGACTGCGCACTTGCCTCGTGCCATGCTTTGCGAACCCCTCCTGGATGCCCCCCTCTTGGACGTTTCCCCTCTTGGACGCTTCCTCGTGTGATTTTTCGTTTCCTGAGTCCTGTAGAGAGTTAGTAGTGTATAGTTGACCACATCGATCTTTTTGCTATCATTGGAACGTCGGAAGCCAGCTTGGATCACGTCCGCGCGCAGTGGAAAAGAGCCCGCGATTCATGATTCCGTTCTTATTGTTTCTCAGTTGGCAGCGGAACCGTGGTTCTTTGTTGACCAGCTGAAGCTCGGGGAAAAGTGCGCGAAGTGTAAGCGCGTGGGTCACTGGGCGCGAGAGTGCCCGCATATTCGTTCATCACAACGTCTGGCCCTTGGCGCACTCAGAATGCGTGCTAGTTTGAGTGGCGCTGGCAATCCAAAGTCGAGGAGCCTTCTACTTCGCCGTCGGCTGGTGGTGGTGCTGTGAGGTTCTTCATCGGCATGATCGCCATGTTCATCGATGTCGCCATTTCTCGACGTGCCTGTGCCTGCGCTGCTGCCAGTCGGTCTCGCTGGAGCGATGCAGATGGGTCTGAAGTTGCGTGGTTCTGGCCACCCGGCGTTTTTCCACAAGTTCGGTGTGGGCGCCAAGCTGCGTGCCATCGGAGAGACTGGCCACGCGGCCATCGGCATCGTCGCGTTCGCGCCCGGCGGATGGGCGAGCCAGTGATTGACAGTGAGAGGAGCGTGTTTTTGGCGGAGGTCGAGGTTCGCCATCGCCGACGCCGGTCACATTGGCATCGTGTCAATCACCATCGCCGACGCCGGTCGCGAGCGCAGCTTCATCGAGTGAGGCGTCGACGCCATCGCAGAATGCAAGCACCGCATCACATGCTGCATCCTTCCAGATAGCAAGTTCAGCCTAAAGGGCGGCAAGCGCAGCATCGCAGCCCGCATGGGCAGCATCGCAGGTAGCAGGCGCAGCGTCGAACATCTCAACTTCGAAACAGCAAGCTGAGCACGAATCACGAGAAAGCAGGCAAATCTCGACGGCATTCCAGAGGGCGACGAAAGCGAGACACGCAATATAGACGAGGCAGAGAACAACGAGGCCCCAGGAAACGACGTCGCGGTCGGCTGCTGTTTGAGTTCTGTTTCCGAGTGTTCCGCTGAGGCCGACCAGTCTTCATTTTCTCAGCGTTCGCGCTTGCCGCGCCGCCAGCGGGCCCCATGTCGGCCGCGGCGCTCCACGCCGAGCCCCGTTGACGAGGTCCCGTCGCAGCGCGGGGGCCCGACGGCGGAGCGCTCGAACGGCAGGGGTCGAACAAAAGAACGGGCAAGGGCGGGGCGGTATCGGGCGCTCCGACAAGCTGTCGGGGTCATCGAGGCTGCCTTCTCCCAGTCCTCGTGATCGGCTCTCTTAGGCATAGCTGGTGTCCAGGAGATGGCCGAGCTTGTCGCCTTGCGACGGAAGGGGGCTGGTTCGTCGGCCGATCGAGTGAGGCCTGAGGCGTTTGCGAGAGGCGGTGGGCACGGAGCGCCATGGGTCCAAGGCGAAGTGCCTGCCAGGGGAGTGCGACCGCCCAGAGGGCGTGTCGCTGCCAGAGGGCAGCCGCCAGGGCAATTGTGAGGTGTGCATCGATGCCTGTGCGAGTTGGGAGCGAGTGCCGATCTGTGGCAGCAGGTTCAAGACGACCTCCGGTCCCGGAGGAGGAGGAAGAGGAGGAGGAGGAGGAGAAGGAGGAGGAGGAGGAGGAGGAGGAGGAGGAGGAGGAGGAGGCCCCCAAGCGCAGGCGCCGTCTGGGGAAGGCAACAGAAGCGTACACCTCATGAGGTCGGCGCTGGATCCCCTCCCCCCCCCAGCGCCGGGTGTACTGTGCGCTCGAAGGGCGCATCCGGGGGGGCAGGCACAGGGGGCCGGCCTTCTCAGAAGGCCGGCCTCCAGCCTTCTATGGGAAACTCCCTGAGCCCTCTCCGAAGCCACATGGGGATTGTCAGAAGGCCGACCGCCGCCTTCTGAGGAGGATCAAGGGGGGAAAACCAGCAGGGCCCGACGGTGGACGTTCCCTAGACGGCCGTGGGCGTTTCTGAGACCGCCCTGCCCCGTCCGATTCCTTCCCTGGGTGCGCTTCCTGAGCGGCTTCGCTCGTCGGGGTGATGGTTCTGGGGGTGGATTCCCTGTCCTCTGGAGACGGCCTGCCCCCTCCGGTAGAAGGAAGTACTTAGTGGACAGTCCCCCGCTCCCCCGAACTCAAAGTTGGCACGCGCGGGGCAGACTGCGGTCGAAGTGCAGCTCGCTCAACCCACCGCCAACGTGGATCATTGGGGGGGGGCATTGACACGTGCATGCGGCATGAGTGTTCGCTAATCTCTTCCGAGGCCTGTGCCACCTCCTCCCCCGGCGTGCCGCCGAGTCTTCGCCCGGCCCCCCCTCGCAGGCAGATCCAGATGACCTCCTTCGACGAGGCCAAGTTCAACACCGAGCTCAAGTGCCGATCCGCCCCTCGCGCGGCCGCATGTCTCGGGCGGAGGGGGGGCGGGGCACCCCCGGGGGGGCTCGCGGGGGCTTTTCATGTGCAGGTCCTCGGGGCCTTCGGATCCTGCAGAGCGGGTCGACCCCGGGCGGAGCGACTCGAGGCAGGGGGGAGAGGGAAGGAGAGGAGCTGGGAGCGTTGGTGAGGGAGGTGCGGGCGAGGGGCAGGGGAGGAGAGGGGGAAAGGGCGGGGATCATTGACGAGTGCGTGGAGGGCAGGGGTAACAGGGGGAGAAGGAGTCAGGAAGACGAGGAGGAGGAGGACCAGAGTAAACCCAAGGTGCACCAACGTTGCTCTAATGCACAATCCCGTCCAACGTTCGTTTACATGTTCGTGCAAGCCGTCCTTCGCACTGCAAGGAACGCCTCTGTGAAAGACCTTCATGCCATGAGCCTGCCGTTCTGCCGAGAGCCCCTTTGTGAAGAGAAACTTCCCTGCATCCTTTAGGCGAGCAACAATGTCTGATCATCATTTGACCGAGATGCCCAGCGATATCCTCGTTTTGAAAAGGACCGCCCTCCATCGGTGAAACTGCTGCAGAAGTTTGCCCCTCTGTGGCCATGCATGTCGAGGACGTCTGAAGCGAGAGCCCCATTTTGAAAAGGAGCCCCTCTCTATTCTTGCAGCTACTACATCGGTTTATCTCTCTTGTCTTGAAGTTGAAAGAAGTCTCAAGCGAAAACCGCATGCTCGGAAGGAACCATTTTTCATTCGTGTAGCCGCTGCCACAATTTAAGGCGAATGAGCGCGGCGCTACGGCGAGAACCCAATTTTTGGACGGATCTGCCTTACAACTCTGAAGCGGTTGCAAGCTTTAACAACAAGTGTGCGCGGCACGAAGGCGAGATTTTTAGGTTGAAGAGCAACCGCCCTCCATCTTTGAAGCTCTTGCAGGCTGTCAAGACGAATGTGCGTGGCGCTACGGCGAGAGCTTTATTTTGAAACGATCCCATCCATCCCTGGAGCAGTTACAAACTTTCAAGACGAATGTGCGCGCCACTGAAGCAACGGCCCCATTTCCAGAAGGAGCCGCCTTCATCCCTGAAGCTGTTGCAAAAACTATAAGTTGTCAAGACGAATGTTCGCGGCGCTAAGGCGAGAGCACCATTTTGAAAACGATCCCTCCACCCCTGAAGCTGCTACAAACATTTAAGACGAATATGCGCGGCGCCACAGCGAGTACCCCATTTTGAAAGCGACCGCCTTCCATCTTTGAAGCTGTTGCAGACTTCTAAGACGAGTGTTCGTGGCGCTAAGGCGATCGCCCCATTTTGAAAACGACACCTCTCCATCCTAGAAGCAGTTGCAACGTTTGAAGCTTAAGGAGCATACTTGGTGAGGAAATCTCAGGCCCTACCGACACGTCTTGGGGTGCGACAGGGAGGAGTCATGTAGAAGGAACATGGATGGAGGCCCGGAGGCGGGCAGGAGAGTTCGGAGGGAGAGGCGAGAGGAGAGGAACAAAGCATCTCACTCGCTGGTTCAGTCTCCAGATCAGGAGCAACCACTGTCTCGGAACCACGCCGAGCTATGTTTAGCAATGCCGAGACTCGCGCAGATGTTACAGGGTCCATTTCGATCCGATCGATCCGATGTGATGTCGATTTTGACCAGCTCTACCAGATCCGATTCCGATATTCCAGCGATCCCGATGATGACGATGATACTGGTGATGATTCTGCTACTGCTTATGCTGATGCTGATGATGCTGCCGATGACGATGGTGCTGGTGGTGGTGATCCTGTTGATTATGATAGTGATGATAATGAGTGTGGGATGCTGATGATGATGATGGTTGTGATGATGATGATGATGATGATGATGATGATGATGATGATGATGATGATGATGATGATGATGATGATGATGATGATGATGTTGATGACGATGAGGATGATTATGATGATGATGATGCTGATGCGCGTCACGATGAGGATGAGGATTGGGATGAAGAGGAGGATGAAGACGAGGACGAGGACGAAGAGGACGACGACGACGAACACGAGGAGGTAGTGGAGGAGGAGGAGGAGAAGAATGAGGAGGAGGAGGAGGATTATGATGTTCATGATGCTGCTGCTGATGATAACTGATCATGGAGGTGGTGATGGGATGGATGATAATGATCAAGATGGCGATGACGATGATGCTGATGATGATGATGATGCTCATGCTGATGATGATGCGGAGGATTTGGATGATGATAATGCTGATGATGATCATGATGATGATGCTGATGAGGATGCTTATAATAATGATGCTGATGCTGATGCTGATGCTGCTGCTGCTGCTGCCGCTGATGATGATGATGATGATGATGATGATGATGATGATGAGTATGACAACGGTTAGCATGACGATGCTGATGATGATGATGCTCCAGATGATGATGATGATGATGATGATGCTGAGGGTGTGGATGATGATAATGGTGTGGATGATGATAATGATGATGCTGATGATGATGCTGATGCTGATGCTGATGCTAATGCTGCTGATGATGATAAGGCTGATGATGATGATGATGATGATGATGATGATGATGATAATAATGAAGATGCTGCTGCTGATGACGATGATGCTGAGGGTGTGGATGATGATAATGATGATGCTGCTGACGATGATGATGATGATGATGATGATGATGATGATGATAATGATGATGATGATGATGACGAGAATGATGATGAGACGATGATGATGATTCTGATGCTGATGTTGATGCTAATGCTGCTGCTGCTGCTGATGGTGATCATGCTGATGATGCTGCTGATGCTGATGCTGATGACGATTATGATGATGATGATGATGATGATGAGGATGTCGATGATGATGATGATGATGATGATGATGATGATGATGATGATGATGATGATGCTGATGATGCTGATGATGATGATTTCGATGATGATGATGCTGATGATGATGCTGCTGCTGTTGAGGATGATGATGATGATGATGGTGATGCTGCTGCTGATGATGATGACGACGATGGTTGCTGATGCTGATGATGATGCTGATGCTGATGCTGATGCTGCTGATGATGATGATGATGATGAGGATGTCGATGATGATGATGATGATGCTGCTGATGATGAGGATGATGATGCTGCTGCTGACGTCGACGATGACAACGATGATGATGATGCTGATGCTGATGATAATGCTGATGCTGATGCTGATGGCGATGACAATGGTGATGATGATGATGATGCTGATTATGATAATGATGGTGATGATGCTGATGATGCTGATGCTGATGCTGATGCTGCTGCTGTCGTCGATGATGATTCTGACGATGACGATGACAATGATGATGCTGATGTTGATGCTGATGATGATGATGCTGATGATGAGATGATGATGATGCTGATGATGAGGATGATGATGATGATGATGCTGATGATGCTGATGATGCTGATGCTGATGCTGTTGACGATGCTGATGCTGATGATGCTGATGATGATGACTCTGATTCTGATGATGATGATGCTGATGATGCTGATGCGGATGATGACGAATATGATGATGAACATGATGATGATGATGATGATGATGATGATGATGATGATGATGATGATGATGATGATGATGCTGTTGATGATGTTGCTGCTGCTGCTGCTGCTGCTGCTGATGATGATGATGATGATGATGATGATGATGATGATGATGATGATGATCATGCTGATGAGGATGATGATGCGTGCCTGAGAACTGAGGAGGAGGTGAAGGAGGAGGAGGAGGTGGATGGGGGAGGCGGATATAGTGGTGGAGGAGGATGAGGGACAGGAACATACGGAGGAGGAGGAGGAGGAGGAGAAGGAGGAAGGAGGAGGATATGGAGGAGGAGGATAAGGAGGAGGAGGAGGACCAGGTGGAGGAGGAGGAGGAGGAAATGGAGGAAGAGGAGGAACAGCAGCAGCAGGAGAAGAGGAAGATGAGACGTCGAGGAGGAAGAGCAGCAGGAGGAACCCAGTGGCCATGTACCAGTGGAGCGCAAAGAGCAATCTGAGCAGACCAGTGCCTGCCGACTCTGCAGGAGCAGGGGCTGGGTGTTGCAGCTTTGGGAGACGCTGGCGATAGATCACTAAGACGCCGATCATGTCCAAGCCAGTTCGGGCGGTCAGGTCGAGGTGGCTGCGTTGTGCATTTTTGGCGCCCTCCCAGGCCCCATCGTTGCAGTCTGACATGACGACGCTGACGCTGAACGACGGACGCCAACGCCGACGCCGACGCCGACGCCGACGTCGACGTCGACGGTCGACCGTTGACGACGACGGCGACGGCGACGACGATGAAGACGACGACGGCGACGACGATGAAGACGACGACGACGACGGCGGCGACGACGACGTCGACGACGACGCCGACGCCGACGCTGACGACGACTCAGACTGGCGGCACCGCTGCCTGCGCCCAGGGTGCTCATGTGAGCCGCGGGTGGGGTGACCAGCGCCGTGGCTCGGGGCGGCTTGACCGCCGCCTGCGTCGCGGGCCTCGAATGTTTCGGATCATGTCTGCGCTGAAGGTGTCCGATGATCCCGAGAGCGTGCGTTGCGGTCGGGGACGTCTGCTCAGCTTGTCGCGCCTCCGGTTCTGGCGCCCACCACGCTTCGGCGCGGCTCGGTGAGCACGTCCCAGTGAGCATCAACGTTTCGAGCTTTTCTCAGCCTTCGGTCCCACGAAGCAGTGTGGCACGTCATCATCTTGCAAGGCACAGCGTGTCGCAGGGTCAACCGCCGCGAAACGCTGGGCAGAAGTCCCTGACCGCAGCCCAATGTGTGCCTACCTGAAGTCGGGCATGTCCCTCTACAGGAGGAATATTCAAAAATAGTAAATAAATAGTCAGGGGACGATTTTTCTATTACTTTTGACTACGTTTGAGTATTTCTTTGGCTACTTTGATTTTTTTCCTCCCAGATCCGCCTGTAGAGGGACATGCCCGACCTACTGCTTGCCCCGTGCAGCTCTACCCACAACGCGCAGCCCTGTGTCGGCCCTCGTGGCACTGCCCGCGTCGTGCTGAAGGCCCTCGGGTGCGCTGGCACACGTTGGCGCTGACACGCTCTCTGGACCATCAAAAGCTACTGCTTGCTTCTTCGAAGCCTCCTCCTCTTCCTCCCCTCTTCCTCCTCCTCCCCTCCCCGCCTCCGAGGGAAAACATAACCGACGCGAGGGAGGTGAGGAGAGGAGGAGGGGGTCCAGGTGGCCCAGCCCTCTCTCTCCGGGACAAAGAGGACGCGATTTTTCAACACCTCCTGAATCGCGCCCCTGGGGACCTCGGCCATCGGGCTCCGCCTGGATTGTCTTCGGCCACCCCCGCGAGCGCTCTCGCCTCGGCGCCTGCCATGCTTCGGCGGCGAGCGAGTAGGGGAAGTGAGGAGGAGAAGGCCTTCTCAGAATGCTCGAGAGCCCCACGGCCTTTCGAGCTCTCTGCGCCGTCCCCGAGGACACAGCCCGCTTCCCTGGAGGCGCGAGGGCTTCCGAGAAGCCCCCCCCGCCTTCTGAGAGGGCCTTCTCCCTCCGACCTTCCCCCTCCCTCGCCGCCGCCTGCTCCTTCCCCGCTCCGCACGGCCCGACCGGGCTCCGCCGCCCGCCGCTGCCCGCCCGGAGCTTTCTGGCGACGGGCCCCTCGGGAGGGAGAGCTGCGAGCGCAGCGCGCCGTGCCGCGGCTCCTCCGGCCGTCGGCTGCGCGCAGGGGGGGGGGTTGCCGGACGGGGCCAGGACGAGGACAAGTCCGTTCCCGAGCGTTCTGGAACGCTCTCGTGGCGTTCTGGAACGCTCCGAGAAGGCCGCGGCGCCCGAGACGTTTGGCGGCGCGCAGAGGGGGGCAGGGCGAGGGGGAAGGCTTCTTAGAAGCACCCCTGCTTCTTAGAAGGCGCGGGCAATGTCTGTAAATGTAAGGCCCGCGGTTTCTAAGAAGCAGCCTCCTTCTAAGAAGCCTTCCCCCCTCCCCCCACCCCCCTCTGCGCGCCGCCAAGACATCCTCAGGAGCCGCCGGATCTCAGAGATTTCCGATTTATCCTCACCCGATCTCATCCTCGTCCTGGCCTCGTCTTGGGCAAGTAGGGGGAGGGGGGCAGGCTTCCAAGAAGCCTTCGCCCCTCCCCCTACTGGACGTAAGGCCCGCGCCTCCTCCTCAGACGCCTCCCCCCCTCCCCCTACCCCCCGGTGTGGGCCGCCAGGGCAGGCCGAGGGCAGAGGCACGTCGCATCGAGGAGCTCCGGGGCGCTCTCGGCCAGGCGCCGACAGCTGGCACGCAGGCCCCTGCGACGCTCGCAGATCTTGGGCGGGATTCTCTGTGTGCGGGGGCCACGGGTGTGTGCTGTCTGTCGGTTGGGGGCCCCCCGCTCGAACGGCAGAGGCATGCCGCATCGAGGAGCTCCGGGGCGCTCTCGGCCAGGCGCCGACAGCTGGCACGCAGGCCCCTGCGACGCTCGCAGATCTTGGGCGGCGGGTTTCTCCGTGTGCGGGGGCCACGGGCGTGTGCTCTCGGTGGGGGGCCCCCCGCTCGAGCGGGAGCCCCTCCCTCGGGGCACGGCGGCCCTGGCTGCGCCCTCGCCGCCTCGACCTCTCCCATTCCTCCTCCCTGGAGGCTCGGGTGCGTGTTGGATTGCAAAAAAAAGATTGCAACAAAAACCCGAAGGATTGCAAAAAAACCGAAGGATTGCAAAAAAACGAAGGGTTTTTTTGCAATCCTTCGTTTTTTTGCAATCTTTCGTCCCTCGGGGCGTTCCGGAGCGCGCTGGAGACGGCCGCGGCGCCCGCCGCGCCCCCCGAGCCCGCCAGCCCGACCTCTCCGCTGCGTCTGCAGGGTTTGGCCCTCGGCGGCCGCCCTCCCCCCTCCGAGTGCATGGCAGGGCTCCACGCCTGCTCGGCTGGCTGGGCTGGCTTGCCGCTCGGCTGGCTGGCCTGCCGTCTACGCAGACGGCTGGCAGTCTCTCTCGACTGCTTGCGGCGCGCGCCCGCGATAGTGAGCCAGGGATTGGCCCCTGGGAGTGCTCGCCTGTCGTGATTTGCGCGGGGTTACGGCACTGGAGGCGCGAGCGTGCGACAATTCGTGCGGCATCGTAGCCTCGGCGGCGCGGATGCGTTGTGATCAAAGAGGGGCCGTGGTTTACCGTGATTTACTTTGGAGGGATTGCGGCCCCAGGAGCGTGTACCTCTAGCATGTTCTTGTGTCCCAGGGCATCCAGGAGCTGAGAGAACCCGGATTCGATAGGGCAACGGATCCTTTCTCCGCTGGGAGTGCCGCGCGTTCTGCAGACTTCCAACTTCGGAACCATGAGCCATGATCTACAGTCAGCCCGCATAGTAAGGATGAGAAACTTTCCAAGGTTACCCTTGCATCTCTCCCCTTCGGCCCACCCTTGGCCGCTTTCGCTGACCGCTCCCCGCTCGCAAAGCGTCGACGTGGCCTTCCAAGGGCCTTGCATCCCTATCGTGCGTCCTTCTTATACGGACTGGCTGTATAGTATCTGACACCCTGGAACAGAGGAGACTGGCGCTGGAACTGGCACGGGATCCAGGGAGCTGAGGACCGATTGGCTGCAGACGGCAGAGAGGCTGCGGCTGTGCTGCCTGTTGGCCCCCAGGCGGCCCGGTGGGTCTCGCTCCGATTAGATCGTCGTCTTGGTTTCATCTCGGGCGTTTCTTTCCCCTTCCTGTCCAAACTGCGTCCCTCGCCTCTGCCGACTGACGGCAACAGGGGACGGCTCTCGCACTCCCTGCCAGCTCGCATGCCCCTTGTCTCGCGATCCTGCCCTCTCCCGCGTCTCACGTCTCCTGCTATCGCTGGCAGCCGCCTCGAGTCTGAAGCATGCAACTTGGGCAGAGCATTAGTCGGCGGCCTCTGCGTGGTAGGCACAGACATGATTGGTGGTGGTATCAAATGTAGCGGGAAAAGCTCTGGCCGTGCAGGGCGCGCCGGTCGGGGGTATGGGCGCGAGCGCCCAGGCGCGCGGGCGCGGGCGTGCGTGCGTGTGTGTGTGTGTGTGTGTGTGTGTGTGTGTGTGTGTGTGTGTGTGTCAGTGTGTGTGTGTGTGTTTGTGTGCGCGTATGTGTGTGCGTGCGTGATCTGTGTGAGTGCGTGTTTCCGACCCGACCCTCTCACGCGGCTTCGCCGCGCGGGTGGCGGCGTCGCGCACAAGTGAGCGCGTGTGTGCGCGCGTACGGTGGGCACGTGCGGTGCGCGCCCGTGTGCGTGCGTGCGCGCGCGCATGGCGCATCTACCGCCTGCCCGTCCTCCCCGAGACGCACGGCGGAGTCCGATGGGCTCTCAGCCCTGCCGCTGGGGTGCCCCCCCACCCGAGGGGCGTCTTTCGTGCATCGCGGGCGGGCCCGCGGTGCCTGCGCTGCTCGGGCGGTGGTGCGATCGGATCCTGGACGCCGTCGAGCGCCAGGGCTGGACGGGGAAGGTGCAGCGCAGGGAGGGAAGAAGGCCCGTTTCTTCGCTGCAGTCCTCAGCCCTCTTGTGCCCGCAAGTGCGCTCGGGGCCCGAGCGACGATGCAGACTGGAGGACGTGCGTCTGCGCTGGCTTGCCTGCTTTGCTTTGTGTGTGTGTTTGTTTGTGTGCAGCTCTTGCTCCATCGCCATCGCAATCACTCTGCCTAGCCGCCGACGCAGAAAGTGTGTGCAGCTCTTGGTGTCCAGTCGCTGGGCGTTCTGGCGCAGGGCTCGTCCCACGGCGGCCCCAGGCCAGCACTGTTCCCCGACGGGTCTGGGCAGGGCAGGGCTCGAAGAGAAGAACGAGAGCCCCCCCCCCCCTGGATCACCTCTGAGTGCCCCCCTCCTCCCTCCGCCTCCGCGGCCGCCCTGTCTGTCTCAGTCTCTCTTCTTGCATGCTGTGCAACTCGCTCTTCGGTAGCCCCGTTTAGCTCGACCGCCGGCGCAGTACACCTCTGCCTGGCCGCCGACGTGAAACTGTCTGCAAGGGCCCCGTGCAACTGTCGGAGGCACGTGTGGTCGCATCCGGACCCATGAGGCGGTGGCTCGCGGCCTGTGGTCTCCCGTATGGTCTCCCGCAGTGTCTCCTTCGTGGTCTCCTGCGGCAGCGCCCCCGCGAGAGGGGGTACGGGGGAGTGGTGGAGTTTCCAGCGGGAACGCCGGAGGGCGTCGCCATACCTCCCAGCCGCCTCCGCGCCATGCAAACAGAACCCGAGACTCAGCACAGGCAGGGATCGCCATCGGATGGGCAGCCATCGAGCGCACGCCAGGTTCGCGACGCCGGCGAGTGCGCCCGGGGCGCCAGAGGTGCCGCGCGCGCCAGGTGCGCCAGGTGACTCAGGGACCCAGGCGTGCCAGGCGCGCCTCTGGCGACCAGATGCGCTGCGTGCGCCCAGAGCGCTACGTGCCTCAGATTCGCCAGGTGCCACACGTTTGCGACGCGCGCAGCGTGCGCCAGGCGGCGGCAGCGCCAGTGCACTGACAGCACACATCAGGCAACATGTCGACACCACCACCGCCGCCACCGCCGCCACCACCGCCACCACCACCGCCACCACCACCACCAGCACTACCACCACCACCACCACCACCACCACCACCACCACCACCACACCACCACCACCACCACCACCACCACCACCACCACCACCACCACCACCACCACCACCACCACCACCACCACCACCACCACCACCACCACCACCACCACCACCACCACCACCACCACACCACCACCACCACCACCACCACCACCACACCACCACACCACCCAGCACCACCAGCACCATTACCACGAGCACCACCACGAGCACCACGAGCACCACCACCACCACCACCACCACCACCACCACACCACCACCACCACCACCACCACCACCACCACCACCACCACCACCACCACCACCACCACCGTCCATGCCAAAAACCACTGCAGAGTGGCGGTGGGGCGGGCTAGCATGGTGTATGTTGCGTGCGCGCGCGCGCGTGTGTGTGTGTGTGTGTGTGTGTATGTGTGTGTGTGTGTGTGTGTGTGTGCGTGCACCCGGAATCAGTTTGCATTAAGTCTCCATACGGATGCGAACAGTGGGGGCGAGTGTGCAACGGACAATTCTGCGCACAGCACGCCTGCCTTCCCTGTCGCGGCCACTGCAGCGCGCACTCTGCATCGCTTCTGACTCGGACGGTGTGGAGATGCTCTCGCTGCTCCTGGCAGCCGCCCGCTCGCGTGGGGGAGGGGTGCCTGCTAACGGGGAGCAGTGGTGACCCTCTCCGACGGGGAAGACAGGCGGCCGGAAGAGAGAGAGAGAGAGAGAGAGAGAGAGCGAGGGCCCCTCAGACCGCCCACGTCCAGATGCTTCTCAGGACCTGCAGCGAGAGGGGCCGCCTGCGTCCGGATGACTGTCGGGACCCCTGTCTTTCGTGTCAGGCCTGGCGCCCGCCTCGCATCCATCAGGCGATCGCAAGCATGGATCAAAGGGGGCGTGGATTAGCGACGGGTCTCGTTCCAAGGGGAAATCGCGCACTCCCGCCGCCGAGCGAGGCGGCACCGGCCACATTCTGGGGAGCACACCTCCCCCGATCCATGGATTTGGCGTTCGCGCGCCAGATCCACGGATCGCTAATCCATGTCTGCGCCCCCCCCAATTGTCTTTTTCGTATCGGGCCCGCTCCCACCTCGCACGCACCCTCGCCTCCGTCCGCCGCTTCCGCCCGAGGCCCCGCCGCCGTGCCTTGCTTTTGCCGCGCGGCGTGGCCAGGAGCCCTGTTCGAGGCCACTTTGGCGCAAGCCACCCTCGCCCAAACATCGGTGTGATCGAAGTGGGGACGGAAGCATCAGGCCCTGTGCATTTTGGGCAGGACCTGCTGTCGGCGTTGCCGCGGACGCCGTCCGCGCGAGGCAGGAGAGCCAGAGCCTGCCAAACAGCGGCCGCTGTCGGTTCTGGATCACGTCTGCTGCTTCGACATCGCGCCAATTTTTTTCGGATGCCCGTTTCGGGCGTGCCAGAAGCAGCCGTCACTCCTTGCCGCCTCGGCGCGTCACCATGCAGCCGCACGCCTCGGAAGCGCCGACGCCCGCCTCAAGCGCCGTGCGCTCGGCCGGGTCGCTGGAGCTAGTGCTGGGTGAGGTCCCGAGCCATCCCGAGCTGCCACCAGAGAGCCCTCAGGCGTGGTCGCTGCCGCGTACTTTGCGGACGCAGTCGTCGGCTGGCTGGAAGACCCAGACCTCCTCGCGTCGTGCAAAGATCATGGCGGACGGGGTTTTGCTATTTTTGGCCTCCAGGGGCCCTTACCGGGCCGCGGGACCGTCCAAGAACGACTTCGGATGAAGAACCGGTTCCCAGGGTTGGGGCCGGACCTCTGGGGGTTCACGTTATGACGAAAACATTTCGTCGGGGGTCTGGGGAGAAGGGCGTGGAAGGCGGGGGGAAGAGCAGTGGGTCCGACCCGACAGGGGGGGACTTGCGAAATTGAGGGGTTGATGCATTTTCTGCACGCGTGATCGACAGGAGCATCCCAACTACCACTGGGACAGGGCACGGTGGCCGCCGTCGGAGCCGGGAGGGGCTGCTGTGGGCCTCATGGGAGCCGCCTGGGGCTTCTGAGGGGGCCTCCTTGGGGTCCTGGTGATGGTCTCGCGAATCATTTTGGGACGGAGGGTCCGACATGAAAGTTCGAGTTCCCCCTCTCCTGGGGCCCTCTTGGGCTCGTCTTGAGCCGTTTTGGGGGCCTCTTGGGCCGTCTTGGGGCCCTCGTGGGCCGTGCGGGGGCCCTCTTGGGGCCTCCTGTGCCGTCTGCAGCGTTGGACGCCTGCAAAGGCGAGGCGTTGATATCTAGAGGCCGCCGCCTCTGCCGCGGACCCCATACATAGTCCTAGTAGAAGCAAGTGTACTACAGTCGGGGCCTTGACCTAAGGAACCCAAAATAAGGAACGAGGCCCCTTTTTTCCGTAAGTTGAGCTTCGATTTCCGATCGAAAACATAAGGAAAGCCTGAGGCAAGCTGCGAAACAATTCAGGAACACCGAGCCCCCTCCCCAACGAAAAGGATTCCTTCTTCAGGGCCCCGACTGTACTAGTGACACGCAAGGTGGTGGCAAGGGCTGTCGCAAGTTGTAATCGCAACATGCAGAAAAACACGCGAGAAAGAGCAGCCACCGCAACGGCTGAGGCCAAAGATCCGTAGACATCTGAGGCGTTCCAGAAAGGGCCTTGCCTTCGGGGATCGAAGGAGTTGTCATCTCTTCCACGGCGGAAGGCGGCGGAAGGGCGGCGGAAGTAAAACGAGGCCGCCTCCGCCGGCGGAAGCCGGCGGAAAGGGCGGCGGAGGGTTGCGGAAGTAAGACATGCGGCCCCAAGAGATGAGAACGTGTTCGGGTTCAGGGTGTCCGAAATCGCCCATCTCGGTTTAGGTAAGGCCCCACCCGTGCGACTCGTCACTCGCGTCGTGGCTCCCCGCTGTTTTGGTGGCGACGTCCTGCCTGCCCGGCCCGCCTAGGTGCTGCCGCCTGGGCGGCGCCGCTCCGATGGACACGCAAGCGATGCAAGCTGTTTTTTGGTCCGACACTGCAGCGTGGCGCAGGGCTGCAACCCCACCAATCGCTCCTTTTTTTTGATTGGGGGGTGGGTTGTGGCCCTGCACTTGTTTTGTTTTATCATTTTCGTCCGTCTGCTTGTGTGTTTGTTTGTTTGTTTTTCCTCATGCTTCATGGGTTTCATGGTTTTCATGATTTCACGGTTCTTCACCGTTCTTCATGGTGTACATGGCGTTTCATGGTTTTCGTGGTTTTCATTTTTTGTCTTTTTTTGGTTTTCATGGTTTTTAAGTGGATTTCCGTGGTTTTCTTAGTTTCACGTTTTTTTAATGTTTTTCACGGTTTCTCATGGTTTTTCATTGTTCCATGGTTTTCATGGTTGCCATGATTTTCATAGTTGTCATGATTTGTCATGGTTTTTCATTGTTTTTTTTATGGTTTTCATGGTTTGTCATGGTTTCATTGTTTCTCATGGTTTTCCTTGTTTTCCTGTTCTTGTATGCTTTCTCATGGTATTCATGGTCTTCATGGTTCTCATGGTTTTCATGGCTTTCATGTGTGCGTAGTTAATGAACACCATGGTTTTCATTGTTTTCACGGTTTTCATGGTTTTAATTCCCAACCCTCCTGCGTTGGGTACTCGTTTTGAATAGAGCACTGCGGTCTCCACTCCTTCCTCCCGCCTCCCTCCACCTCTCTTCCCTCCTCCTCTCCCCTCTCTTGCTTCCCTTCTCCTATCTTCCCTCCTCCTCTCCTCCCTTGCTCCTCTCTTCCCTCCACCTCGCCAGCCCTGGGTGGCTGCGATCTGTGAAACTGTCGCCACTTTCGAGGGCTGTTGCGGGGCGAGCAGAGTGACGTCTTACGGGGCTTCAGATTAGACCTCGCCATCGCTGGGGGGCTGCGATCCGTGAAACTGTCGCCACTTTCGAGGGCTGGTGAGGGGTCCAGCACAGTGGGTACTCACCGCAGACTCAGATTAGACCTCGCCATCCCTGGGGGGTTGCGATCTCTGAAACTGTCGCCACTTTCGAGGGCTGCTGAGGGGCACAGCACAGTGGGTACTCACCGCAGACTCAAATTAGACCTCGCCATCCCTGTGGGGCTGCGATATGTGAAGCTGTCGCCACTTTCGAGGGCTGCTGAGGGGCCCAGCACAGTGGGTACTCACCGCAGACTCAGATTAGACCTCGCCATCCTTGGGGGGCTGCGATCTGTGGAACTGTCGCCACTTTCGAGGGCTGCTGAGGAGCCCAGCACAGTGGGTACTCACCGCAGACTCAAATTAGACCTCGCCATCCCTGGGGGGCTGCGATCTGCGAAACTGTCGCCACTTTCGAGGGCTGCTGAGGGGTCCAGCACACTGGGTACTCACCGCAGATTCAGATTAGACCTCGCCATCCTTGGGGGGCTGCGATCTGTGAAATTGTCGCCACTTTCGAGGGCTGCTGAGGGGCCCAGCACAGTGGGTAGTCACCGCAGACTCAGATTAGACCTCGCCATCCCTGGGGGGCTGCGATCTGTGAAGCTCGAGGGCTGCTGAGGGGCCCAGCACAGTGGGTACTCACCGCAGACTCAGATTAGAGCTCGCAGTCCCTGGGGGGCTGCGATTTGTGGAACTGTCGCCACCTTCGAGGGCTGCTGAGGGGCCCAGCACAGTGGGTACTCACCGCAGATTCAGATTAGACCTCGCCATCCCTGGGGGGCTGCGATGTGTGGAATTGTCGCCAATTTCGAGGGCTGCTGAGGGGCCCACCACAGTGGGTACTCACCGCAGATTCAGATTAGACCTCGCCATCCCTGGGGGGTTGTTGGGTTCTCGTTTTTCCCAACCCTCCTGCGTTGGGTACTCGTTTTGAATAGAGCACTGTGGTCTCCACCTTCCTCCTCCCGCCTCCTCTCTTCTCTTGCTCTTACCCCTCCTCTTCTCCTCCCTTCCTCCCGCCTCCCGCCTCCTCTCTTCGATCCTCCTCTCTCCTCTCTTGTTTCCCCTTCTCCTCTCATCTCTGTGCTACCCTTCTCCTCTCATCTCTCCTCGTCTCCTCTGTTGCTTCCCTTCTCTTCCTCTCTTCGCTCCGATCTGTCTGTCTCTGCTTGCCTTCTCAGACTAGACCTCGCCATCTGGGGCTGCGATCTGTGTCGCCACTTTCGAGGGCTGCTGGGGGGCCCAGCGGAGTGACGCCCTACGGGGACTCAGATTAGACCTCGCCATCCCTGGGGGGCTGCGATCTGTGAAACTGTCGCCACTTTCGAGGGCTGCTGGGGTGCCCAGCGGAGTGACGCCCTACGGGGACTCAGATTAGACCTCGCCATCCCTGGGGGGCTGCGATCTGTGAAACTGTCGCCACTTTCGAGGGCTGCTGGGGGGCCCAGCGGAGTGACGCCCTACGGGGACTCAGATTAGACCTCGCCATCCCTGGGGGGCTGCGATCTGTGAAACTGTCGCCACTTTCGAGGGCTGCTGGGGGGCCCAGCGGAGTGACGCCCTACGGGGACTCAGATTAGACCTCGCCATCCCTGGGGGGCTGCGATCTGTGAAACTGTCGCCACTTTCGAGGCCTGCTGGGGGGCCCAGCACAGTGGGTACACGGCGGACTCAAATTAGACCTCGCCATCCCTGGGGGGCTGCGATCTGTGAAACTGTCGCCACTTTCGAGGCCTGCTGGGGGGCCCAGCACAGTGGGTACACACGGCGGATTCAAATTAGACCTCGCCATCCCTGGGGGGCTGCGATCTG
The DNA here is from genome assembly GCA_963575745.1 of Prorocentrum cordatum. Lineage (NCBI taxonomy): Eukaryota > Dinophyceae > Prorocentrales > Prorocentraceae > Prorocentrum > Prorocentrum cordatum. Next base: position 12,897 of record CAUYUJ010019395.1, on the reverse strand, counting down.
TGAAACTGTCGCCACTTTCGAGGCCTGCTGGGGGGCCCAGCGCAGTGGGTACACACCGCGGACTCAAACTAGACCTCGCCATCCCTGGGGGGCTGCGATGTGTGAAACTGTCGTTACGTTCGAGGCCTGCTGGGGGGCCCAGCACAGTGGGTACCCAGCGGACACCTCGCCATCCCTGGGGGGCTGCGATCTGTGAAACACTTTCGAGGCCTGCTGGGGGGCCCACTCCAAATTAGACCTCGCCATCCCTGGGGGGCTGCGATCTGTGAAACTGTCGCCACTTTCGAGGCCTGCTGGGGGGCCCAGCACAGTGGGTACACACGAAGACTCAAATTAGACCTCGCCATCCCTGGGGGGCTGCGATCTGTGAAACTGTCGCCACTTTCGAGGCCTGCTGGGGGGCCCAGCACAGTGGGTACACACGGCTGCTCAAATTAGACCTCGCCATCCCATGGGGGGGCTGCGATCTGTGAAACTGTCGCCACTTTCGAGGCCTGCTGGGGGGCCCAGCGCAGTGGGCACCCACGGCGGATTCAAATGGTACCTCGCCATCCCTGGGGGGCTGCGATGTGTGAAACTGTCGTTACGTTCGAGGCCTGCTGGGTGGCCCAACACAGTGGGTACACACCGCGGACTCAGATTAGACCTTGCCACCCCTGGGGGGCTGCGATCTGTGAAACTGTCGCCACTTTCGAGGCCTGCTGAGGGGCACAGCACAGTGTGTACTCACCGCGGGCCCAAATTAGACCTCGCCATCCCTGGGGGGCTGCGATCTCTGTGAAACTGTCGCCACTTTCGAGGCCTGCTGGGGGGCTCAACACAGTGGGTACCCACCGCAGACTCAAATTTGACCTCGCCATCCCTGGGGGGCTGCGATCTGTGAAACTGTCTCCACTTTCGAGGCCTGCTGGGGGGGTCCAGCACAGTGGGTAGTCACCGCGGATTCAAATTAGACCTCGCCATCCCTGGGGGGCTGCGATCTGTGAAACTGTCGCCACTTTCGAGGCCTGCTGGGCCCAGCACAGTGGGCTTCCCGCGCGTCTTTCTCGTGCTCTTCGTTCCCGACTCCCCATGTCCTCTTCGAGCCTGTAGTTGTCGCCCCTCGTTCTTGTATGGTTCTCCTGCGCATCATGCCATAGGCGCGTGTCCCAAGTAGCTTACATATCAAACAACGGATCCTGCAATTTGATTGTCCATGCAAGTTTCGGCCAACTCCTCGTTTCCCATGATACAAATGGGTTGGGTACGTCACAGGGTAATAGTTTTTCATGGTTTTCCATGGTTATCATGGTTTTCCTGGTTTTGCACGGTGTCTTCATTGTTTTTCCATGCCTTTGTTGTTTTTCACGGTTTTTCTATTGTTTTCCCCTGGTTTCCATGGTTTTCTATGATTCGCTTTGTAATGGAGCCATCGAGCGGGCAGGGGGTGTTTGTAATTTCTTAAGGTCTTCGGACCTCCACAAAGCCTAGGGAACAGACACCAAACCCAACTACACAGACAAACAATTTAATGCGGATGCGAAATCATTATTTTCGCATCCGCATCATTTTTTCGTTTGTTAAGCGGGCGGACGTCGTGGCGGCGCCTGATCGGTCAGGTGTTTGTGCGCTCACGCGCAGATTCTTTTCGTAGCAGGCGAAAAGGCGCATATTTGTTCCTATATGTATGTATGTCTGTATGTAATGCCATGCCATGTCATGTCATGTCATGTAATGTAATGTAATGTAATGTAATGTAATGTAATGTAATGTAATATAATGTAAGTATAATGTAATGTAATGTAATGTAATGTAATGTAATGTAATGAAATGTAGTGTAATGTAATGTATTGTATTGTGAAATAATGTAATGTCTTGTAATGTAAGGTAATATGATGTAATGTAATGTAATGTAATGCAATGTAATGTAGTGGAATGTAATGTAATGTAATGTAATGTAAGGTAACGTAATGTAGTGTAGTGTAATGTGATGTGGTGTAATGTATGTATGTATGCATGCATGCATGCATGCATGTAGGTATGTATGTAGGTATGTACGTACGTACGTCTGTCTGTCTGTCTGTCTGTCTGTCTGTCTGTCTGTCTGTCTGTCTGTCTGTCTGTCTGTATGTATGTATGTATGTATGTATGTATGTATGTATGTATGTATGTCGATGTGTGTGTGTATATATATATATATATATACATAGCGGTGGATCGGGTCCGGGGGCCAGGGGCCGGGACCCCGACCGCAAATGTGGGGCCCGGAGCGCCGGGAGCCCTGCCGGAGCGCCGGGGGCCCTTCAAGATCGCCCGAAGATTGCTTCGGAACGCTCGAAAACGCGCTCCGATGGCTCCGGATGCCTTTCAAGACGACTCCCATGACGCCAAGAAGGCCCCCGAAGGCCCCGCAGACGCCCCAAGAGGCACCCCGAGAGAGCCCCAATAAGCAAACATCGTCGATTTCCCATCGGAAAACTGATGTTTTTGGCGTGTTCGCCTTTTGGGCTTCCACTGCGTCCAAGACGGCCCAAGAGGCACCCAAGCCGGTCGAGGATGCCCCCAAGAGGGCCCCAAGACGGCCCATGAGGGGGCCAAGACGGCCCACGAGGCGCCCAAACCGCTCAAGAACGCCCCAAGGCGGTGCCCAAGACGGGGACGAGGAAAAGGAAATTCGCGCCTTCTGACCCAAGAGACCCCCAGGAGACCCCAATAGGCTCCAACAAGCGCCCAAGAAGCCCCAAGAGGCCCCCATGAGACCCGAAAAAACACTAAAAGAGGCCCCGAAGACGCCCCAAGAGGCAACCCAATAGAGCCCCAAATAAGCAAACACCGTCGATTTCCCATCGGGAAGCTGATGTTTTTGGCGTGTTCGCCTTTTGGGCTTCCACTGCGTCCAAGACGGCCCAAGAGGCACCAAAGACGGTCGAGGATGCCCCCAAGAGGGCTCCAAGATGGCCCATGAGTGGGCCAAGACCGCCCAAGAACGCCCCCCAGGAGCCCAAGAGGCCTTTCCGGGGAGCCTCCACAGCGCCCCAGGAGGGCCCAAGACACCTCCCAGGAGCCCCCAGAATGCGAAAGGATGGTCCAACACGCTCCCAAACAGCCCAAGTCAGCCTTCCGACGGCTCTCGAGGTTCCAGGAGACCCCAAGAGAGGTCCGAGAGGCGTCCCGGGACGGCCCGAAGAGGCCAAAATCGTTGATTTTCACATGTTTTTTCAACGTTTTTGGCTTCTCGCGTTTTCGAATGGTCCAACCAAGAGATAAGGACGGCCCCAAGACGAGCCAAGAAGGCTCCAAGACTGCCGAAGAGGTGCCCAGGACAGCCCCAGACCACCCCAGAACAGGCCCCAAATGGGCCCAAGAGCGGGAGCAGGAGGCTTCCAGAGACCTCCGAGAGGCCTCCGGGACCCCCCAGAGGCCCCCAACACCCCGGATCCCTGAGAGGCCCCAAAAATACCCTTACGAGGCTCCAAGAACAGCCCAAGAGAGCTGCGAGAGCCGTCCCGAGAGAGCCCAAAGAGGGTAAAATCGTTGATTTCCCATGGTTTTTTCTTATGTTTTTCGCCTTCTCACGTTTTCCCGTTTTCAATCCTCGAAGATCGACATTTTTTTGAGGAAATAAAAAGGGAATTCCCAGAATTCCCCTTTTTTTTGTTCAAAGTGGGACTCCGACTCGGAGATCCCGCACATCCCCTGACATCTGGCGGGTACCGCGCCTCCCGGCTTCCCGGGGGGCCCCCAAGACGCCCAAGGACAGCCCAAGACGACCCCAAGGAGCCCCCAGAACGTAAAGAACGGCCCAACACGCTCCCGCGCAGGCCGAGACACCCTTCCGACGGCTCTCCAGGCCTCCAGGAGGCCTCCAGAACCCCCAGGGGGTCCGGAAGATCCCACACCCCTGAGGGGTTCGGCTAACAAAACCCGCGAGGCACAAACAAAAAACAGCGCCGAACAGCGCCGAGGAACTGTAAAAACGTGGAAACATTTTTTCGTTTTGTTTTCAAGTTTGGCCCCCCAGTCTACTCTTGCACAACAGACCACAATTCAGACCCCCTTCACCTCTCCCCCCAAAAAACCCAGGAAGCCTTTGAGGGCCCCAAGTCGTTAAATACCTAAAGGAAATCAATGATTTCTGCGTTTCCTCACTTTCCCTTCCATACGATTCCGAGGCTTGCGCAGGGCCTCCAAGGGAGTTCTTGGACGCAAGAAGCGACCAAAATGACATTACATGAGTTGGTCGATGAAGCCTAGCTAGAACTTGAGCGCGCGAAGCGCGCGCGATGGTTCTGGTATATGTGTATACGTGCATGTATATGTATGTGAATGTGTATGTGTTTGTGTATATGTATACGTAAGTTGATCTACATTATATGCATACATGTATGTATATATGTATGTATGTATGTATGCATGTATGTATGTATGCATGCATGCATGCATGCATGCATGCATGCATGCATGCATGCATGCATGCATGTCTGTCTGTCTGTCTGTCTGTCTGTCTGTCTGTCTGTCTCTCTGTCTGTCTGTCTGTCTGTCTGTCTGTCTGTCTGTCTGTCTGTATGTATGTATGTATGTATGTATGTATGTATGTATGTATGCATGCATGCATGTATGTATGTATGTATGTATGTATGTATGTGTATATATATGTATATATATATATATATACATCTGTATATTCCTCTTCCTATATTTTTACAAGCCCGGGCGGGGGGAACACCCGTCACCCCCCCCCACAACCGGACTCCGGGGATCTGGGGATTTGGGATCCTTCGGACGGGCCTCGAAGCAGCCCCCCGGGCCTCGCAGGGCGTTTTGCCAAGCCTTCGCAGCACACCTAGGGCGATCAGGGGGGTCATCGGAGACGTCCCAGAGAACCCCAAGACAGCACAAGAGCGCTCCAAGCAGCCGTCATACCCCGAAAGATCGCTCTAAAGCGTACCAAGAGGCCTCCAAGAGCACCCCCAAGAAGGCCCCAAGAGGGAATAATCATCGATTTGATGTGGGTTTTTAGTGAATTTCGGGTTCTCCTCTTTTTGGCTTCCCGACGCTCCAAGACAGCGGTCTTCTGGGCGTCCGAAGTGGCCTGGGAGGCTCCAAAATCGCCGCGCAACCACCCGAAAGGGCTTCCAGGCAGTCCAAGAGAGCCCCAGAACGGCACAACAGGGGTCCAAAATGGCCCTAAGAGAGCCCCATGGCGGCCCAAGATGGCCCCAAGACACTCTCCGAAGCATTCCAAATCGTGACCGGGGCGTACAGGGAGACTGCGGTTAGAGGCAGGTTGACCTTAGGAAACCGCAGAGGCCCCCAGAACACGTCCAGGAGGCCCCCAGAAGGCCTTAAGAAAGCCTGAGAACTTTGGTGAGGCCCCCAGAGGCTCTCCAAGGAGGAGCCTCCGCAAAAAGAGCTGAGGAGGATGGGGAGAATACCCAGGGCACGGCGAGAATGAGGAAAAATAAACATGGAGGATGGATAGCGAACAACATTATTATAACGGCGATGCCAGAAAAGGCAGCAAGGAGTTACCGCAAAATTGTCCGCTTGACCTTCCTGCCATTTCCGCCTGCATACCAATCTTCAAGGACCAAGGTGCATGGCGCGAAGCGCCACTGCAGTCTTGGGTATATATATATATATATGTAGGTATATGTGCATGTATATACATCGGCATATGTTTATGTGCATGTATATGCGTACATACTATATTCATTTGTGTATAAGTATATATATATATATATATATATATATATGTGTATGTAGATGTATATATATACATAGGTATTGGTGTGTACATATATGTTCATGTATGTGTTTACGTATATGGCTACGGCATTGTACAGGTACATGTATATGCATGTGTGTGTATATGTATATGTTTATGCATACGTATATGTATACGTGTATGTATATGTGTATGTGTGTAGATGCATGTTCATGTCTATGTAGATGTGGATGCGAACACGCATGCATATCCATACGTAAATGTATATGGATACGCATATGCACATGCTTTAGCATATTCATATGTATATGCATATGTGTAAATGTATATGCAGTGTCTATGCATATGCATGTGTGTATGTGTATGCATATTGATACGGAAAGATATAGTGACATGTATATGTATCCGTATACGGATGTGTATATGTACGTGGATTTGGATATGGATATGGCCATGTATATGGACATGTCTATGGGTATATATGGATGTGGATCTGGGTATTGATACAGATATGGGTATGGATGTGGATATGGACATGGACATGTATAGTGATATGTATTTGTACATGTATATGTCCATGCATAGGTATAAGCATATGTTTTTGTATATGTGTATATCTGTATAGATTATTTGTTTATGTATTCATATGTACATGATTATGATTATGTATTCGTATGTGTATATGTATGCTTGCATGAAAATCTATGTATATATACATATTTACATTTGTAAGTATTGGTATAGGTATTTGCATACGTGTATGTATATGTTTATGTATATGCCATGAATCTGTATATATAGGTGTGTGTGTGGATATGTCTATGTATGTTCATGTGTAGTTGTTCATGCTTGTGACTATTACATGTACATGTATGGGTTCATGTAGGTGTTTATGTATAGGTATACATGTTTGTATGTATGTATGTATGTGTGTAACCTATACTGAATTGGGCGCGCAATCCTACAAAAGGGATTGGGAAGATGGGGTGGTGCACGCAGGTGGGCGCGGCGAGCGGGGGGGGGGTCTCTTGGAAGATCATAGAAATTCTGCCAAACATCACCTGGCATTCTAGCACGCCTCAACGTGCCAGGGGCACGGTGGTGGATGTTGCTGGCATTGAAGCGGGAGCACGATTCATGAATCATTTGTGAGGGCATCTCAGGCGAAACCGCCGCCAGACCGATACCGGAACGGGCGGTTTCGGGCTCCGTCCGTCCTGTGGGAATTGTCAGTGGCCCCTTTTTCCAATCCCGGGAACCCTCTAGCGAACGCTGTCAGGGAAAGATGCAGCCGAGACAGGGGTGAGAGCCGACATGAGTCTGTAGCCGGCTAGGAAGCCCTGAGAGAAATACGCAGCCGGGACAGGGGTGAGAGCATGGCCACGTGCAAGCCAGTGTTTTTCTTACAAGGGATCGTGGAGTAGTCGTGGGGGGGGCTTTTGGGGCTCTCCTGCGACTCTTCTGGGGGGGGGCTTTGGGGCCTCTCGGGGCCTTACGGGAAGCAACGGGCAAGCCCTCTAACATCTAGTGCAAACACGTTTCAAGTTGCGAAGGTGCCAGGTTCCCTCCTCCCTGTTTTTCAAGGTTTTCTGGCAGTGCCCCCCCCCCGGCCCATCGCTGGGGCCCTCGCCTCCAGCATGCCCTCCTGTGGGGCCGCCGCTGGGGCTGTCGTCGTCGTCGTCGTCGTCGTCGTCGTCGTCGTCGTCGTCGTCCTCGTCGTCGTCGTCTGCTACTCTCTGTGGCCCTTCCTGTCCAAGCTTCCTTTGGTCAGCGTGGCTGCGATGCAGTATGTTAGGAAACAAAGTTCCCCACAGCGCCGCGCTCGTCTGCACTGCTGTCAGCAACTATGGAAAGGCGAAGCAGTGGATCCGGGCACTGGAGTCCTTCCGAGATGCGCTTCGGTCTTGTATGCAAGCGGATGTCATTCTGTACAACACCGCCATCAGCGCCTGCGGAAAGGGCAGCCAGTGGCAGCAATCGCTGCTATTGTTGACCGAACTGGGCGAGGCATCGCTGCAGCCAGACGTCATCAGTTGCAGTGCCGGGATCAGTGCCTGCGAAAGAAAAGGACGGTGGCAGCACGCGCTGTCGCTCCTGAGGGAGATGTGGGAATCAAGCCTGGAACCGAACGTTTTCAGCTGCAGTGCAGGAGTCAGCGCTTGCGAGAAAAGCACGCAGTGGCAGCACGCCATGTCGCTGCTGACGGAGATGTGGGAAACAACTATATTGCCAGATGTTGTCACCTACAACGCTGTTATCAGTGCTTGCGAGAAGGGTGGTCAATGGCAGCATTCGCTGTCGCTGTTGGATGATTTGTGGGATGTGAAGCTTGAGCCTGGCGTCATTAGCTTCAACGCTGGAATTAGCGCATGTGCTCGTAGTGGCCAGTGGCAGCGGGCATTATCATTAATAGATCATATGGTGGGAGCAAGCGTAGAGCCAGATGCCACCAGCTACAATGCGGCAGTCAACGCGTGTGGGAAAGGCGCACAGTGGCAGCAGGCGTTGGCGATGTTAAGGGAAATGTCGGAATTGAAGTTGGAGCTTGATGCTTTCAGTTGTAGCGCTGCTATATGTGCATGTGAGAAGGGTGATCGGTGGCAGCAGGCGCTTTCGTTGCTCAGGCAGATGCAGGAGGCCGAGGTGTTGCCGGACGGCTTCAGCTGCAGTGCTGGAATCAGCGCGTGCGAGAAGAGCTCGCAGTGGCAGCAGGCGCTGTGCTTACTGACACATCTGGGCAGAGCGAAGATGGAGCCAAACCTCGTGTGCTGCAATGCCGGGATCAAGGCGTGCGAGAAGGGCGCGCGGTGGCTCGAGGCCCTGGCCCTGATGCGGGGCATGCTGGCGCTGAGGCTGCAGGCGGACAGCATCAGCTACGGCGCAGGGGTCAGCCTCTGCGAGAGGTGCGGGCCGTGGCAGCACGTCTTGTCGCTGCTGAGGGAGATCACTGAGGATAAAAGAACCCCTGACCTCAATCAGCGATGACGACGTAGCCTCACTCAGGTCCCTGTCTTCGCATTAGGGATCAAAAACAAAACAAATAATTGTGGGCTGTTTGGTTCGATGCGCCTGCAGAAAAGGCTCCTGCGCCTGATGTTCCTGGCCCTCCTAATTTGGGTCCCTTCCCAAAGGGTTAGAGGTCCTTTTCCCAGACATGCGATGTCCTGATTGTTTCAGGACGGCGTCCCCAGAAGTCCAGACCCTTTCCCCAGGGCCAGATTTTCATCCCGAGTCGTTTCTTTGACGCTCCTGGGGCCCGGCGAGTGGTCCCCCAGGGGCGGAAAAGAGAGCGACGCACTTGCCGTCCTGATCCTGCAGCGACACGACCCTGTCTGGGCCTCGGCCCCTCAGGAGATGTGCGAGGCCGGGCTGCCGCTGGACCCCGCCTGCCGCAGGCGCATGAGCAGGAGGAGGAGGAGGAGGAGGAGGAGGAGGAGGAGGAGGAGGAGGAGGAGGAGGAGGGGGAGGAGGAGGAGGAGGAGGAGGAGGAGGAGGAGGAGGAGGAGGAGCAGGAGCAGGAGCAGGAGGAGGAGGCCTGCCGCAGGGCCGGTGTCGGCGCCTGCGAGCGGGGCGGGCAGTGGCGGCAGGCGGCGCCGCTGCTCGTGGGCGCGCCGCGGCTGCTCGCCGCCCTGCGCCCTCGCCGCGGCCTGGCCGGCGGCGCGCGGAGCCGCCGCCCGCCGGCGGGCCGCGGCGGCCGCGCGCCCCGCGGGGGCCGCGGCGGCGGAGGTCCCCGCCGCGCTGCCGTGCCCCCAGCGGGCCTCCGAGGGCGCGCAGCGAAAAATTCGAAAATCCCCCCGGCGGGCGTGCCCCCGGCGGGCCTCCGGGGGCGCGCAGCGTGCCCCCCGGCGGGCCTCCGGGGGCGCGCCTCCGGGGGCGCGCCGTGCCCCCGGCGGGCCTCCGGGGCGGGCCTCCGGGCCTCCGGGGCCTCCGGTGGGTCAGGTTCTGGAGTTCGAAAACGGTCGGAGGTCGATGGAGGTTCTGCCCTGACGCGTCGAGGAGCGACTTGGCCGTCTTCGGTTCGCGGGAGGGCGTCGCGGCCGTCATTTTTGCGGGTCCAGGGCCGTCGCTTTCGGCCCCAGGCCGTCGTTTTCACTAAAGGGCGGTTTCGTAAAGGGAGGTTTGTCCACCGCCGGAAAAAAAAACCAGAGGAGACTGTTGCTTGAATTCAGCAACCAGCGAAGGAAGCTTCTTGAGTTCAAGAACCAGAGGAGGAATAATAACCTAATTATAAGGGGAACAGTGCCCAAAACGGGGAGAACGAGCGAGGGGTAGAGGGTATACCTCTACCCTTCGCCCGTTCTCTCCTCCTTGGGCCTCCTGGGCGGCCCTCGCCACCACCGCCGGATTCGCCTTGAAGTTTTGGTCAGAACGCACCCCGGGGGAGGTCCGGGGAGGAGCGGTTTCGGTACCTCTGGGCTTCCCCAGGTGGGGCTTCCCCCGGGGCCACGTCCGAGCCCCGAGCCCCGAGCCCCGCCGAACGGCCCCTCGCGTTCGGTCGGGCATGTCCCCCTGCAGTCGGATTTTGGAGTGAAAACAAGGAATAGCCAAAAAGGCTTCAAACTGAAAACAAGACCTGAAGAAACCCGTCCCCAGAGAATTTTGTTGAACAGTTTTTGAATATTCCTACTGCAGAGGGACGTGCCCGATTTAACCCTCGCGGAGCTTCGCGCCGCGGGGGCCTCGTCCGTTCCCGCCGCTGCCGGTGCCTGGCCCCCCGTCCGAGGAGCGGCCCTGGCCCGAGGCGCTGCCGGCTTCTCCAGGGGGGCCAAGCCGGCCTCACGGGGTGCCCCTCTCACGAGTCGACCAGACGTAAGAGTGACCTTTCGCCGGAGTGACCTGAGGTGCGGGCCCCGCGGGGCCCCCCAATCGCCGAACGCGATGCGACGGCGGCGTCTTGCGCGCCTGTGTGTGGTCCCCTCGCGGCCCCAAAGAAGCTGCGCACCAAAGGTCACTCTCACCCAGGGTCACTCTTGCGTGTAGCCGAACGAGGCCCACGGGGCCCCAGAGGGCTCCAGAACGGCACGAAGAGCAGGGGGGGCACGTTGGGCCAGGGTGACCTCTGGCAACCTCCCACGGCCGTCGTCGTCCTCATCCTCCCACCCCCTTCTCCCCATCGTCGTCCTCCTCGCACGCGGCTGCTCTTTCCCCTCCTCCCCACTGTCCCGTTCTCCTCCTGCCGCTGCTGCTGCTTGTTCTCCTGATCCTTCCTCCCCCATCCGCCGCGCACCTTGTTCTGCACCTCCCTTCACATCTGGAGCGTTGGCTCCCAGCTACGGGGCGATATACTCGATCCGTCTTTCTCAGCTGGCATCAGATCCGGCTTCATTAGCGAGTCGCAGTCCAATCCTCCTGCTCTTCCCCCTTCTGCCCCTCATGGTCCTGCCTTTCGCATCGTGGGGTTGGCCAGGTTCGCGCCCACCAGGGACAAGAAGACCAAGGGAAATCAGACGACGGGCAAGGAATTGGGGGACACCAGCTATCCACCTGCAACGCCGATCCTGGCCAGACCCGCCTTGGGCACAGGATTTGCCTAGCAAGGATTGGCGTACTCAGACATCAGACGTTGTGAACAAACACGCGACGACGTGAAACAGGCGTGTTTTTATTGGTGTTCGAGCAGGACAGACCCAGTCGGCCAGGGCTCTGAATGGGGCGGACACGCCAGCCGTTTTTTTTTTTTTGTTTTTTTTGTTTGTTTGTTTGTTTGTTTGTTCCTTGTTGAACTTTCATTATTGAAGAATGATTATGGTTGATCCCCCCCCCTCTGGTGACCACTTTTTTGGTCAATTGACGTGCTTCCCCCGGGGCTCGCACCTTGTTTTTTGTCAGGGAAAGTCACTAGGCTCAAACTTCGTTGTTGGCCCCCGGATTGCAACAACAACGACTTCCGCCGGAGACTTCCTCACGGTTTAGCCAGGACCCCCGCTCCCGTCTGAGACATCCTCGCATTTTACTAAGAAATCGCGCTCTCGCTTGGGACTTCCTTGCAATTTATGCAGGAATCGCTCTCTCGGCGTCTGGAGTCGCGCTTTCGCTGGAGACTTGCTTGCAATTTGCTAGAGAATTTCGTTTTTACTCTGAATTTCCTTGCATTTTGCTTAAGCGCCACGCTCCCAACACTCAGGCACCCCGGAGTCGCGCTCACGCTTAGGACTCACTCACAGCTTATTAAGGAATCGGGATCTCGCTGCCTTTCGTGGCCCCGTTGCAGCCCTTCGTGGCTCCCTCGCTGCCTTTCATGAACCCGTTGTAGCCCCTCGTGGCCCCTTCACTGTCCTTCGTGGCCCCGTTGCAGCCCTTCGTGGCCCCCTCGCTGCCCTTCGTGGCCCCGTTGCAGCCCTTCGTGGCCCCTTCGCTGCCCTTCGTGGCCCCGTTGCAGCCCTTCGAGGCCCCCTCGTTGCCCTTTGTGGCCCCGTTGCAGCCTTCGTGCCCCCCTCGCTGCCCTTCGTGGCCCCGTTGCAGTCCTTCGTGGCCCCTCTCTGCCCTTCGTGGCCCTGTTGCAGCCCTTCGAGGCCCCCTCGATGCCCTTCGTGGTCCCTTTGCGCCCCTTCGTGCCCCCCTCGCTGCCCTTTGTGGCCCCGTTGCCGCCTTTCGTGGCCCCCTCGCTGCCCTTTGTGCCCCGTTGCTGCCCTCAGTGGCCCCGTCCTGGCCCTCTGCAGCCCCCTCTCGTTCGCGCCCGTCGTGGCCCCATATGTATTCGCTTCTTGGCCCCGCTGTCGCTCTTCGTGGCCCCCCCTTCGTTGCCCCGTTGCTGCTCTCAGTGGCCCCGTCCGGGCCTTCTGCGGCCCAATATACGTACGTATGCCCTTCGTGGAAGTAGTAGTAGTAGTAGTAGTAGTAGTAGTAGTAGTAGTAGTAGTAGTAGTAGTAGTAGTAGTAGTAGTAGTAGTAGTAGTAGTAGTAGTAGTAGTAGTAGTAGTAGTAGTAGTAGTAGTAGTAGTAGTAGTAGTAGTAGTAGTAGTAGTAGTAGTAGTAGTAGTAGTAGTAGTAGTAGTAGTAGTAGTAGTAGTAGTAGTAGTAGTAGTAGTAATAGTAGTAGTAGTGGTAGTAGTAGTAGTAGTAGTAGTAGTAGTAGTAGTAGTAGTAGTAGCAGTAGTGGTGTAGTAGTAGTAGTAGTAGTAGTAGTAGTAGTAGTAGTAGTAGTAGCAGTAGTAGTAGTAGTAGTAGTAGTAGTAGTAGTAGTAGTAGTA
>CAUYUJ010019394.1:734774-791462 GCA_963575745.1 Prorocentrum cordatum | reverse complement strand
GGCCGAAAAGAAGCATATGCCAACATCCTTCAACCACCTTAGGAATACCAGCGATTTTGGACTCTGCGGGCCCTCGTGGAGGACCTCCTGGAGGCCTCTTGGGCCGTCTTGGAGGCATCTTGGACCCTCTTGGACCGTCTTGGAAGCCATCTTGGACTATCTTCTGCGGACTTGGAAGCCATCTTGGGCCATCTTGCCCGTCTTGGAGGCATCTTGGAATCAATTTGGGATAATCTTTGGTATGAAAGGAATTGCCATGTGCAGTTTTGGGTCTCTTCGGGTGGCCGGCGCGACGGGCCGACGCCCCATTGAGTTTTCTAAATGACTCAAAACCGTCTAGGATCTAGCACGCCAGGCACCCCTTTGGAAGCGCCTACGTGGCCGAACGTTGAAGCCAGACCTACCAAGCTATCGGACCATGTGTTCTCCGAATCGGTTTGGAACGCCTTCGGGGAACACGTGGGCATCTTGAAGATCATCTTGGCCGTCTGGAGGCCATTTTGACCCTTTCGGGCCTTCTCGGAGGACATCTTGGAGGGCTCTTGGGCCGTCTTGGAGGCCATCTTGAGCGTCTTGGAGGCCTCTTGGGCTGTCTTGGGGGCCTCTTGGGGCCGTCTTGGGCGATCTTTGGGGGCACTTGGGCCGTCTCGGGCCGTCGGAAGGCCGAACAAAGAGCAAATGCCACAATCCTTCAAAAACTCATGGGAAATAAATGATTTTGGCCTTTTCGGGCCTTCCTGGAGGCCCTCTTGGAGGCCTCTTAGACCGTCTTGGGCCATCTTAAGGCCATCTTCGGCCGTCTTGGTGGGCTCCTGGCCCGTCCGACGCCGTCGGAAGCCGTCTTGGAGACCTCTCTGAACCGAGTTGGGACCTTCTTGGGGCGCCTCAGGGCTGTCTTGGAGGCCATCTTGGGCGTCTTGGAGGCCGCTTGGGCCCTCTTGATGCACTCTTGGGGGCCTCTTGGGAGCCTCTTAGGCTGTCATGGGAACATCTTGGAGGCCTCTTGGGCAGTCTTGGGGCGATCTTGGAGGCCTCTTGGCCCGTCTTGGGCCGTCGGAGAGCTGAAAAGAAGAACATGCGAAAATCATAAAAAAGGAAAATCAATGATTTTTGCATTTTCGGGCCTTCCTGGAGGACGTCTTGGAGGGCTCTTGGGCCGTCTTGGAGGCTTTCTGCGGGCCTTTTGGGCCGTCGTAGACCATCTTGAGGCCATTTTGGGCTGTCTTGGGTGCATCTTGGAACCATCTTAGCCGTCTTTGAGGCCATCTTGGCTGTCTTGGAGGCATCTTGGAGGCCATCCTGGGCCATCTTGGCCGTCTTGGAGGCCATCTTGGGCCAACTGGGGGCAACAAAGGCATTGACAGATGGATTTTCGGGAATCTCCCAGGACCCCGGCGGGACGCGCCGGAGCCCCAGGGGGAGTTCTTTTGGAAAAAGAACCAAAACCCAAACCGAGAGAATTCAGCACGCCAGGCACCCCTGCGATGAATCAACAGGGGGCGGCGGATGACGGAAAGCGCGCGTTAGCGTGCGGTCCGTTAGTCGGAAGAAATTGGACTTGGGGGAGTTCGAGGGGTGGCATCGCCAGACCCGGATCTAATTGCCCTCCCGCCTCGTTTTTTATCCAGTAGGACGGCCTTCGGGGCTTAAAAACAGCGTTTCGCTCGAGACATCATCGGAAAACGTTTCTTGGGCGCTTCTTGGGCCGTCTTAGGCGCCTAAGACAGCCCAAGAAGCGGCCAAGACGGCGCCCAAGACGGCCCAAGACGGCCCGTCCGTAGCCATTTTGGCTCAAGCCATCTTGGCTCAAGGCAGTTTTAGAATTACTCTAACTGTTGCATCACATTAAGACAGGAAGTGTTTCACATGGCCTCTGCTTTCTACACGCTCAGATGTGTGGGTTTGCTTTTGCGGATCCATGCTGCAACGTCCTTGAGCCAGATTCTTGCTCAGGAACAAGTAGCGCTGGATAAGCTGACGCGGACAAGCTGGCGCCCGTTTCAATCCGTATTGATTGTGGGATCTTCCGTTGATCGGAACGCAGTTTCGAGCAATTACCCGGGCGACACCTTCACTTTCAAGCAAGAGAAGGTGCAGCACAATGTCGTGCTTCGACCAGGCCCGCAACGTCAGCATCGCGGTCTTGTGTCATCCTGGCGTGGGCCTCAACGGCGATTTGGATGCGCCATTCTGGAACCCCAGCGTGACGCACGAAATGACGCAGGCACATAGTAATGGACCGCCTCGACGGATACCGAAGAACACCCTGCCCGACCATGGGGGCAACAATGGGGCACATTGGAAATATGAGCCCACATGGAAGATCATCGAGGACGCACCGAACTTCGGTCACATCACTTTCGGGCCACAGCCACCAGACCTGGTTGTGGTCGAGAGTTCGCTGTGGGATTTGGCAAGTTGGTGGCAGCTCACGGGCCATCAAGCCACGCCCGAGCGACTAGAACAATGGTGCAATAAGGATGTGCCATATTTGCTGAAGAAAGTGACGGATGCCTTTCCTAAGAGCCAGGTCGTCTTCCGGACCGCGCCGCAGGTTGCTCCAGAGAACAAGGGCGCCGAGAGGTGGACTCACGCGAACTTCGAGACGATGCACGATTGCGTCATGCGGAGGTCGGCCGGCACGGGCAAGGTATTCGAACACGTCGGCGTGATCGATTACCACGAAATCATGGACAAACTCATATCGAGCACGTCCGACGAGAAGCTCCGCCGAGGTCTCTGGCTCGAAGACGGCTATCACCCAAGCGACGTGCCCGGGCGCCTCTACTTGAACGAGATATTCAAGCTCCTCGGAGCGGAGCCACTGCACGTTCCGCCGCAGGCCCGTGCTAAACTCCCCGTGGAGGACGGGTACGATCTCTAGTTTCAATATTTTAGGGCAAGCTGGCACACAGGGACAAGCTTTTTATTCATATTTATTTCCTGCGCGCGTTTGGCGCGCCGCGATCCAACTTTATAACCAATTTCCCCTACGCGCCGCATGGCGTATTGGTTGTACTTACTGGCACAAAGGAGCGATGCTGCACGCAGCCCTGCCCCGTGATGAGAAAAAAAAAAACGGCCCAAGACGGCCCAAGAAGCGCCCAAGACGGCCCAAGAGCGCTCCAAGAGAGCCCAAGACCGCCCAAGGCGGCCCCAAGACGTCCCAGGAGGCCTCCACGACGCCCCAGGAGGCGCCCACGAGGCGTCCCAAGAGGGCCCCAAGAGGCCAAAATCATTGATTTTCCTAAGGAAAACGTGCATTTTTAGCATATACGGCTTTTCGCCTTTCATGGCGTTGAAGACGGTCCAAGAGGCCCCCAAGACCGCCCCAAGATGTTCCCAAGAGGCCCCAAAAATAGCCCAAGAGGGCGCCAAGACGGGCCAAGAGGCGTCCAAGACTGTCCAAGAGGCCCCCAAGAGCCCCCCAAGAAGGCCCAAGAGGCCCCCAAGAAGGTCCCAAAACGGCCCAAGAGGGCGCCAAGACGGCCCAAGAGGCGCCAAGACGGCCCAAGACGGCGCCAGGACGGCCCCAAGAAGGCCCCAAAAGGCCTCCGAGAGAGCCCAAAGACGGCCACAGGCAGCCTAGTCCCTTCACCCCCGCAACCCAAAAGCTCCCAGGAGGCCCCCAGAGGCCCCCGAAAAGCCCCAACAGGTCCCCAAGAGGCACCCAAGAGGCTCCCCAAGAGCCCCCCAAGAGGCCCAAAATACTCCCAAAGGCTCTTAGCACCGCGGCTCCCAAGAGCGAGCGGTGACGTAATCGAGCTGATAAGACCAAAGCTCCCAACAGAGAGCTGCGGCGTAATGAGTTCTTGACGCCAGGGCACAGGGACGGGCGGCAACGCGTGGACAACGAGCGGTCCACGCAAGGAAAACTCGGGGTTCTGGAAAGCTGGCAGCCTAAACGCGGAAAACGCAACGCGACCCGACCGCCCCCTCCAAAACAAGAAACGCGCTCAAAGAAAGCTCCGCGACTCTCCGAGGCTGAGATAGGACAAGAGCGAGGGGAAGGGAGTCAATAAGAGGTGTAAGAGCGGACGAGCCAGCGATCTCGTGCGCTCTGAAAGTAAGTGCACTTTCCGTCCCCGTGCCAAGCAGGTCTATTGGCCTTCGGCCCATCCCGCCACCGTGCCTGGGTGGTGGATCAGAGGCTTCATGGATGTTGGTTGGGCTCTCGTGGTTGGCCTCTCGTGGGCCTCTGGGAAGTAGTTTGAGGCCTCTTGGGGGCCGGGTTGGGGCCTCTTGGGGGCCGGGTTGGGGCCTCTTGGGGCTTCTTGGGGTGCCTCTTTTGAAAACTCCATCCTTGCAATAGCTGCAAGCTTCTACGACGAATGTGCGCGGCATTGAGGCAAGAACTCCATTTTGACAATGCCCCCCTGCCATCCTTGTATGTGCTATAAGCTTTTAAGACGTTTGAAGATGCTGCCCCGCAATCGTTGCAACATTTGCAAGTTTTTACGACGAATGTGCGCTCCGCTAACGGTTCGACATCTCCATTTTGGAAAGACCCGTCCATTCTGGCAGTTTTGCAAGCTTCCAAGACGAGTGCGCGCTGCGCTAAGGCAATAACTCAATTTTGAACACGACCTGATCCATCCTTGTAATGATTGCAAACTTCGAGCTTCAGTTAAACAAGTGGAAAGGAAGTCTCAGGCGAAGCGCTGGGTCCCCCCTACTGACACGTCTGGGGGTGCGATGGGGATGTTATCTAGTGGAAGGGGACGAGGAGGAGGAGGACCAGGAGGAGGAGGAGGAGGAGGAGGAGGAGGAGGAGGAGGAGGAGGAGGAGGAGGAGGAGGAGGAGGAGGAGGAGCGCCCCAAGAGCGCCGCAAGGCAATTTTGATGGTCCCAGAGGGGTGGCAGCGGAAATCGAGAACCCCCCCTCCTTTGATCGGTAGCCTCCAAGATATCCCCAAGAGGCCCTCCAGGGCCCCCAAGAGGGTCCCAAGAGAGCCCCGAGAGGCTCCCAGGAGTGCTCCAAGACCCCCACAAGAACCAAAGATGGCCCCAAGATTCCCCAAAAGAGTCCCAAGAGGGCTCCAAGAAGCGATTTTGAAAGCTGGGGCCTCGTCCTCGTTGTCCTCCTCCTCCTCCTCCTCGTCCTCGTCCTTGTCCTCGTCCTTGCCCTCATCGTCTTTCTTTTCTTTTTGCTTCTCTTATTCGTCGTCGTCGCCGTTGTCGTCGTCGTAGAGGTTTTTTGGAAGAGGAAAGAAAGAACTCGCTAGACCACCTTGCCCGAAAGGCTGGTGGGATTAGGGAGGGAGCAAGAAGTGAGGAGGATGCGATGAGTGTGGCGGTGGGTCCCGTCAAGCGCTTCCGCAATGCCGTCAGCGTGTCAGTGCCGCGCTCACGATCTGCCAGTCTTGCCCCTGCGCGTGCAGCCCGGAACGACCCTGATGTGGGATGAATTGTTGTTATTCTCTCGTTTTTTTTTTTTTTTTTTTTTTTTTTTTTTTTTTTTTTTTTTTTTTTTTTTTTTTTTTTTTTTTTTCTCTTTCTCTCTCTCTCTCTCTCTCTCTCCTGCTCCTCTGTCCCTGTTCATCTGTCGCCGCGCTTCGCCCATTTCCGTACGCGACTTTTGGCACCTGTTCTTTTGCTCATGCGCCAGACGGCGTACGGCGAGTGAGTGTGAGAGAAGGTTTCCCACGTCGTGAACTACGACCTGCCAGGGAACATAGACGACTACGTGCATCGCATCGGTCGGACTGGGCGCATTGGCAACAGAGGCTCTCGGATGAAGGGGAGGGCAGGGCTCTTTGGCTAAGGCGTCAGGGCGGGCTTCCCTCTCGAGCCCTGGGTCTAAGACTTGTCTGTTCTCCCTTCGTTTCCCCCTTTCCCGCTCAGGGCCTCTTTCGATTCGGCCGATCCGATTCGATGCCGAGCTCATCCAGCTCGATCCGACTCGATTTCGGGCTCCTGGCGGTCCTATGCGGCCCGATGCTTGCACAGGGAGTTGTGTAGCCTGGCGCTGCCGATCCGATTCAATTTCGACTCAGTGCCCAATGCATCTCGATTCCACGCACATTCCGATCCGATCCGATTTCCTGGAACGATGCGGACTGATCCTGCTCTTTCCTCCCCCTCTCTTCTCCCTGCCCTGTTCTCTCGTCTCTCCACTTCCGCCGTGGTTAATAACCACGGCGGGAGTGAAGACGAGATGACAGGAGGGGGAGTAGGGTCGGACCGAGGTATATGATCGAGGTCAGTTCGGGGTGGGTACCCTCATGTTCTTCGTGCTTGTCGGATGTTCTTCTGCATCCCGGGGACGGTACCCTTGGACGTGTGTTTGGCCGGCGGATGGTCTCTTGTTCTAGGAGGATGTTCTTCTGTCCTAGGTCTGGCCGTGATTCCAGTGGATGTGCGCCAGAGTGCGCGCAGTCGCCCATCGCAAGGAACGGGGAGTGGGGTGGAGCGTCACCCAGGTGGCATTCCGCTCGGAGACGAGGAGGCATGGTCACCCGGGATCTCTGGGGAGGGGGGGGAGGCGTGTTTTTTACGGTCGGACCGAGGTATAAGATCGAAGTCGGCTCGGGGAGGGTACCCTGATGTTCTTCGTGTTTGTTGGATGTTCTTGTGCATCCTGGGGGAGGGTGTCCTCGAATGTTTTTGAGTTTGGCTCGCGGATGGTCTCATGTTCTTGAAGGATGTTCTTCTGTCCCAGGTGCGACCGTACTTCGTGTTTGTTCACTCGTGAACTCAACATAGCGCCGAGAGAATGTGTGGGACCTTGTGCAGTCACGAGGGCAAAATTACTGCGGATCTGGATCTCGAGCGGAAGCGGAGTGAGTACCTTGACATGTTCATGCTAACCACGAGGGACTGGAGAAGTAGACGGATGATCTTACGTCACCGCGACGGCCAGGAAAGACACTAGGACAAGCGCGATGCAGCCGTGACGACGCGAGATGTGTGCCAAGTCGTGGGTGTCTAACAGGATTATTGGTAGTGTACGAGATTTCTCTCTGCCTATGACGTCGGGTCGTGTCCCACGTGTTGCAGTTGTCGTTGATGCATTCGTGCTCCGTCTTCCGGTGCACATAGTCAACAGTCGTGCACTCGAGCCTGAGGCCATCTGCTCCTTCGGCTGAATAGAGCTAGCTCAAGCACCATCAAGAGTTGGCTGGTTTATCTGTGATGATTCACGCCAGTACATTGCCAATGATGTTGTGCAGTCGTCATATTGCTTCGGCGCTCTTCGTCCTCATACGGCACCTGTGCACCGTCACCGACTGTCCGACTATAAACTCTGCCAGCATGCTCAAAGCCTTGCCGTAGTACGGGTGAACGCCTGTTCTGCTCGCTGGTAGGATGCGTTAAGCATCCGCCATCGTGAGGGGCTGTTCTGTGGCCTCGTTACGCATTCGGAGCGACCAGACACGATCTCGGAAGCTCATTCTGCATCCGCAGCTGTCCGCTGTGCGCCGCCACCAGCAGCAGCGGGTTGCTCGGTGACTGCTGCAGCAGAGGCCCCTGTTGAAGCCATCGCTTATTCAATTAGTGGCGCCTGGAGCGCACTGGCTCCGCTATCAATGTTGACGCTGGGTGGCAAGAAGCATAGACATGGCGCGACCCCAAGCAGGGGTCTTCTTTCTTCCAGGTCAATTCAAAGCATACCTTAACAATACAAATGAATGCAATGCAAAGCATTTCTTTGCATTGCTTTGTACTGCTTGGCGTTGCTTGGCGTTGCTAACAAATGTTGCTTGGCATTTCTTCGCTTTGCTTTGTTTTGCTTCACAATGCTTGATATTGTGTGGAATTCATTGACATGGCCCCGCATTGCTTGGCGTTGCTTGGCATTGCTTGGGGTTGCCTGGCATTGCTTGGCATTGCTTAGCATTGCTTGGCGTTGCTTGGCATTGCGCAAGCAGGCAACCTGGGCGCGGGCAACACCAGGCAACCCCGACAACGGGACAATCCGGCAACGGGACAACCCTGGGAGCCCTGGGGGCCGCCTCTGAAATTCCCAGGTCGCCCCACGGACCCAATTTGCCTTGCAATCACAACACAGCATGTCACTTCTCAGCTCGGGCTGTGCAATCAGGCCCGAGTGCATCATTGGTAAGTTTATGCTGGGCAAGCGGACCTGAGCGTGGGACTTGTTAGCATCGGCCTGGCAAAACGACTCGAGCGTGTCACGATCTTCGATGGGACTACTACCCAACAGCAAATGATTGTAGGATCTCATTGCACGCTTGGCATTGCGTGCTTTTGCTTTGCATGGCTTGGCACTGCGTGGCTTTTCCTTGCATTGTTTGGTGTTGCTTGGCTTTGCTTTGTATTTTGTGGCTTGGCTTTGCGTTCCTTGACATTGCTTTGCGTGGCTTGGCGTTGCTTGGCATTGCTTTGAGTTGCTTGGCGTTGATTGCCGTTGCTTGGCATTGCGTGGCGTTGCTTGACGTTTCTCGGCGTTAGTTGGCATTGTTCGGCATTGCGCAATGGGGCAGCCCGTGCCAGCGAGCACCCCTGGGCAACCCCGAGGAACGCAGGGCAACCGGGCAACGGGGCGACCCGAGGAGCCCTGGGGTTCGCTTCTAGAATTACACGTCGCACCCACCGGGCTCCTTTCACAGAGAAGCAATAACCTTTTAGGCAAGCCTATTTTGGAAGCAAGTGCGACGCTGGCTGGTCCGAAGCTCAAGCACACGAAGTTCCAGCACAATGCTATGATGGTTGGCTCGTAATCGAGTGCAGGGGCGCTTTTTTCCCAAACAAGCAATCTGCAAATTTGCCCCATCGGCTGCAGGAAGCTCGGATATTCGGTGGCACGACGACGCACTGCAATGCTCACGGCAGATCCCTGTTGGCAGGAGAGGAGCATGTGTGGACGGAGGGTTCGAGGGAAGGGGGTACGGTAGGTTTGCGTCGTGTCGACCAGCGGCGACCCCAGGGCGGGCGTTCAAGGTTGAACGCCGCCGGCGACCCAGAATCGATCGATGTTGAACGATCGGACGTTGCGGCAGCGGCCGATCGTTCAAGTTTGAACGGTCCCTGCGGTGTCAAAAACCAACGCTGGGGTTGGCACGACACGAACCCGCCGTAGGGGTTGGAGGAGACGGAGGGACGACGCTGCCAGCGCTGCCGCAGGTTCGGCAGGTTCGCGTCGCGTCGACGTGGCGTCGACCGCCAGCGCGGGCGCTCCAGGTGGAACGCCGCCCGTGGGTCGGCCGATGTCGAGGGATCTGCGCCATCGGGCAGCCACGAGGAGGAGGAGGAGGGGGAGGAGGAGGAGGAGGAGGAGGAGGAGGAGGAGGAGGAGGAGGAGGGGGAGGAGGAGGAGGAGGAGGAGGAGGAGGAGGAGGAGGAGGAGGAGGGGGAGGAGGCCAGCCACGACCGTTCCAGGTCGAACGATTCACGCGGTGTAAGGCATCACCGCGCAGGTCGCCACGGCACGAACCCGCCGTGGGCGGTGGGGGGTCGGCCCAGCGAGGCTGGGCGACCAGCTTCTACGTGCCCGCGTCGGACGGGCAGCACTCGAACGCCAACATCCTCAACGACCTCCTCTCCACGCTCACTGGCGCAGGCAAGGAGGCTCCGTTTCCCCCCCCCCCTCGCATTCCCCCCGCCCTCCTCTTCCCCACCGTCTCCTCTTCCTCCTGCCCCTGATCCTCCTTCTCCTCGTTCTGCTGCTGCAGTTCCTCCTTCTCCTCCTCTTCTCCCTTCTCCTCATCCTCCCCCCGCCTTATTCGATGCTTGGCCTGGTTCATGGGGCGCAGGCGATGATCAGGATCAGGATTGAAGGGTCCCTGGGCGGGTTAAATACAGCGAGATTAACAGTTACCCTTTGCCGAGCCACATCCTGCTTGCTATCCAGTTCGATTATTCACGCCATTCCTCTTTTCTTCCCCTCTATGTCTCATCCGCGTAATAGCCCCAAACAAATGAGGGGGAGATGATGATGATGCACATTTGAAGTTGAGGAAGGGAAGGTAGACTTGGAGGAGGAGGAGGAGGTGGAGGAGTATTGATACAACTTACCCTTGCGACGGGCCCAACCCAATGCAGCTGCTTGTAGCGCACAGGTCGTGACCCTCATTCGTTTTCTCGGCTCCATGTGGCAGTGCGGAGATGGGACAGCAGAGCAAGCGAGCATAGGTGCTGAACTTGTGGGGTGAGAAAATGGGCGAGGGGCGATGGGGCGTCCAGCGTGATGCATTCGTGGGGGACGGGGAGCGAGGGGCGATTAGCAATATGCAACGAGGTCCGTGCGATGCTATTGATGATGATAATGATGATGATGATGATGATGATGATGATGATGATGATGATGATGAGGATGCTGATGATGATGATGCTGCTGATGATGATGCTGACGATGATGCTGCTGATGATGATGGTGATGATGATGATACTGCTGATGAGGATGACGATGCTGATAATGCTGATGATGCTGGTGCTGATCACGATGCTAATTCTGATTCTGACGATGCTGATGATGTTGAAGAGGAGGAGGAGGAGCAGGATGAGGATAATGCTGAGGACGATGATGAGGATGACACTGAGGATGATGCTGATGATGACGATGATGATGGTGATGGATATGGTGATGGTGATGATGGTGATGATGGTGATGCTGATGGTGGCGATGATGCAGATGATGCTGATGTGGATGATGATACTAGTGATGATGATAATGAGGATGATGTTGTGGATGCGGATGATGACGATGATGATCCTGATGATGCTGCTGCTCATGAGGATGCTGATTCTGATTATGCTGATGCTGATGATGCTGTTGAGGATGAGGATGACCAAGATTATGCTGATGATGGTGATGATGATGAGGATGATGATGCTGATGAGGCTGATGATGATGGTGATGATGCTGCTGATGATGTTGTCGGCGTTGTCGACGGATATGATACTGCGGATGCTGCTGACGGTGATGATGCTGGTGATGATGACGATGCTAATGATGATGATGATGATGATGATGATGATGCTGATGCTGACGATGATGATGATGATGATGATGATGATGATGGTGATTATGATGATGATGATGATGATGATGATGATGATGATGATGATGATCATGCATATCATGCTGCTGGTGATGATGCTGCTGCCGCTGGTGTTGCTGCTGCTGGTGCTGCTGCTGCTGCCTGTGTTTGTTGTTGTTGTTGTGGCTGTTGCTGTTCTGTTGCTGTTGCAGATGTTGCTGTTGTTTTTGCTGCTGCTGTAGTCGTTTGTTTGTCTCCATTTCCAAAGAATAAGTAGGATTGGTAACTTTCTCAGTTCAAGGGCCTCTCGCGGGGCTCGCACCTGGTTTGTATCAAGGAAAGGTTGGTGCCACCAAGCTGTGTTGTTGGGAACACTGACGGCCCCCGCCGGATACTTTTTCACAATGTATGCCGAAATCGCGCTCTCGCGCGGGATTTCTTCACAAATTATGCAGGAATCGCGCTCTCGCGTGGGACTTCCTCACCAATTGTTCAGACGCCGCGCCCCCTCGACACTCAGGAATCACGCTCTCGCTGTGGATTTTCAAGATTCATTAGGGGATCGCGCTATCGCTCGAGCCTTCTTCGCGAACCATGCAGGGAACACGCTTTAACGACCCGCCAGCTCGACCTGGCCGCTTGGGCCCGCCTCCTGATCCGCCTGTGAGGATCTACACGCCCGCGGTGCCCGTCTGGTTCTGCCACGTGTTTTCTGCTCCTAGCCCCTCTCCTGCTAATCCCGTTCTCCATCTCCCTCCCCCTTCCATCCGTCCTCTCTTACCTTGTTTCAGGGGCTGCACCAATTACTCGCGGCAGGTAAGGACGATATACCCCCCGGGGGGGGGGGTACGATCGGAGACGAAGAGGGCGGGTACCGAGGGTTTGGGGTTTACGTGTAGAATGGCACGCAAGCAGGTAAGAGCGAGCTGTAACATTATTAAACCGATTGTGGTTGTTGCTGTTGTTGTTGCTGTTGTTGTAGTTGTTGTTGTTGCCGTCGTTGTTGTTGCTGTTGTTGCTTATGGTTGCTGCTGCTGTTGTTGTTGTTGTTGTTGTTGTCGTCGTTGTCGTTGTCGTTGTCGTTGTCGTTGTCGTTGTCGTTGTCGTTGTCGTTGTTGTTGTTGTTGTTGTTGTTGTTGTTGTTGTTGTTGTTGTTCTTGTTGTTGTTGTTCTTGTTATTGTTGTTGTTGTTGTTGTTGTTTTTGTTGTAGTTGTCGCTGTTGTTGTTGTTGTCGTTGTTGTCGTTGCTGTTGTCGTCGTCGTCGTCGTCGTCGTCGTCGGCGTTTTTTTTTTGTTTTTGTTTTCTCTCGTTAGTCTTTTGTGAGCTCTCATTACAGAAGAATAATTATTCTTGATCCTCCCCCTCTGGTGACCATTCAGTTTTTTCAACTGACGTGCTTCCCCCGGGGCTCGCACCCTGTTTTTTATCGGGGGAAGTCGCAAGGGTCAAACTGCGCCCCTGGCCCCCAGGTTACAAAAACAACGGCTCCCGCCTGATACTTCCTCGCAATTTACTCTGGAATCACGCTCTCGCTAGGGAGTTCCTTGCAATGCTTGCAATGTATCCAAGAATCGCGCTCTCGCCTGTGACTTTCTTGCAATTCATTCAGGCGCCACGCCCTCGCCATTCAGGAATCGCGCTCTCGCCTGGGACTTCCTCATAATTTCTTAGGAATCGCGCTCTCGCCCGAGACGTCCTGGCGAATTATGCAGGATTCACGCATTCGCGTAACATACGTGCTTTTTAAATTGAAGTGCCCGTCCAGGGGCTCGCTGTGTTTTTACCCGGGAAAGTCTTCCTGCTCAAACTGTGCCCCTGGCCACCGGTTTACAACAACAGCGGCTCCCGCATGATATTGTGAAGGCCTGACGGCCGGTGCCGCCCACCCTGAAAGACGTCGACGACGACCAGGTGGGGGAGGAGGAGGAGAAGGAGGAAGATAAGGAGGAGGAGGAGGAGGAGGAGGAGGAGGAGGCGGAGATGAGGAGGAGGAGGAGGAGGAGGAGGAAAAGGACTCCCCCCTTGGCCCCCCCTTGGGAGGGGGACCGGAGGAGGACCTGCGTGAGAGACGGGACGGGAGGGGGAGGAGGACCCCCAAGGACGGATACGTATTTGACTCCCCCTCCCCCCCTTGGGATTGAGGCGATGCGAATCTGACCCCCCCTCCTCCCTCGGGACCCCCCCTCGCCGGGGCAGGGACAAAGGGAAGGGGCTTCACATTGACGTAAGGAGGACGTGGATGGAATTCCCTTCAGCTGCGAACCCGTTCCCCGAACGAGGAAGGGTGCTCTCTCTCTCTCTCTCTCCTCTTTGTCCCTCAACGGGAGAGGAGGATGGGAAGGAGTGGGCGAAAGAAGGCTCTCCGTCGACGGGACCGGACAGACACCCCGCACACGCCGCCAGGGTCGGCGGAATTTCCCACAGTTTATTTCCAAATCGCGCTCTCGCGAGGGGCTTCCTCATAAATTTTCATTCATGCATGGATCACGCTTTCGCGTGGGACACCCTTGCAGTTTATTCAGACGCCGCGCTCTCGACGCTCAGGAAGCACGCTATTGCTGTGGATTTCTTCCAGATTTATTGGCGAAGCGCGCTGTCGCTCGAGACTTCCTCGCGACTCATGCGGGGCGCACGCTTTGGCAATCCGCCTGCTCGACCTGGCCATCCAGGCCCGCCTTCCCGACCTGCCCGTCAGGGTCTACCCGCCCGCTCTGCCCGCCTGGTTCTGCCACGTGTTTTCTCTTTCTGGCCACCCTTCTGCTGTGTTCTCTCGTGCCCCATCTTCCTCCCTTGTTCCTTCCTTCCATCCATCCTCTCTTTCCCTGCCTTGGGGGCCGAACAACATACGCGCGTTGCAGGTAGGAAAGATACACCCCGAACGAAGGGTTTAGGATCGAACATTAAGAGGGCGAGTATCGAGGGTTTGGGATATATGATATACGTGTTGAGTGGCACGCGAGCAGGGAAGAACGATCAGTCTTAAAATGACTGTTGTTGTCGTTGTCGTTGTCGTTATCGTTGTCGTTGTCGTTGTTGTTGTTGCTGCTGCTGTTATTGTTGTTTTGTTGTTGTTGATGAAGAGGATGATGATGCTGATGCTGTTGTTGTTGTTGTTGTTGTTGATGATGATGATGATGCTGCTGCTGCTGCTGATGATGATGATGATGTTGTTGTTGTTGTTGTTGTTGTTGTTGTTGTTGTTGTTGTTCTTGTTGTTGTTGAACATTATTACTTCTAAAGAATAATTATTGTTGGGGCCCCTGGTGCACGACCCCCCCGCCGCGCCTAGGCCGCAGCCTCATTTTCATCATTTTCGTGAGGAAGTCTCAGGCAAAACGGGTTGGTCCGGATCCGGTTGTGTTGTTACGATCGGTTTTCCCTTGCAAAAAATAAGCTAAAGTGGACATTTCTTGTTCTAACATAACCAAACTTCAAGAATCCCTTGCAAAAAATAAGGTAAAGTGGACATTCGCGCGCGCAAGACGAAATCCTTCCAAAACCTTAGTTTTCGTAGCGATTTTAACATAAAAACATCAAAAAACCAATGGTTTTTCAAAAAAAATTGTCAAAATTCATCCCGCGCGCTCTTGCGGATTCGTAGGAAACCCAACACTTTTTAAACATTTCTGTCAAACGGGCTTTTGCGAGCAACTTTTTCGAACTTCTGCAACAACGGTTGCGCACCTGCCAGGGCCATCATCCCTGTCAAATAATACCATGCGGGACACATTCGTTTTTTCTTCGCGCGCGCACGCCGTCGTCGTCGGCCGCGGGGCCCTGAATAGTAGCCACGGTCGTCCGCATGCCACGAAGTGAAGTGTCCGAACGTCATAGGGCGGGAAGCTGGGTGTGGGTGGTGGCGAAGAGTCGTTTGGAAATTTGGTAGAGCTTGAACCGGCCCCCCCACAAAGTGGGGGTATTGCCCGCCTCCTATGAAAACCCTGGCACTGGTGAGAACGGAGTGTCCCCACGTGCTAGTAATTGTTGTTGTTGAACATTATTTATTCTAAAGAATAATTATTGTTGGGCCCCCTGGTGCGCGCCCCCCCTGCGCCGCCTAGGCCGCAGCTACATTTTCATCATTTTCGTGAGGAAGCCTCAGAAAAGAGGGTGTGTACAGGATCCGGTTGTTTTGTTGTAATCCGCTTTCCCTTGCAAAAAACAATAGAAAATGACATTTCTTGTTCTAATATAATCAAATTTCAAGAATCCCTTGCAAAAAATAAGGTAAAGTGGACATTCGCGCGCGCAAGACGAAATCCTTCCAAAACCTTAGTGTTCGCAGCGATTTTAACATAAAAACATCAAAAAACCAATGGTTTTTCAACAAAAAATTGTCAAAATCTCATCCCGCGCGCTCTTGCGGATTCGTAGGAAACCCAACACTTTTTAAACATTTCTGTCAAACGGGCTTTTGCGAGCAACTTTTTCGAACTTCTGCGACAACGGTTGCGCACCTGCCAGGGCCATCATCCCTGTCAAATAATACCATGCGGGACACATTCGTTTTTTCTTCGCGCGCGCACGCCGTCGTCGTCGGCCGCGGGGCCCTGAATAGTAGCCACGGTCGTCCGCATGCCACGAAGTGAAGTGTCCGAACGTCATAGGGCGGGAAGCTGGGTGTGGGTGGTGGCGAAGAGTCGTTTGGAAATTTGGTAGAGCTTGAACCGGCCCCCCCACAAAGTGGGGGTATTGCCCGCCTCCTATGAAAACCCTGGCACTGGTGAGAACGGAGTGTCCCCACGTGCTAGTAATTGTTGTTGTTGTTGTTGTTGTGGTTGTTGTTGTTTTGTTTTGTTGTTGTTGTTGTTGTTGTTGTCGCTGGCGAGCATTCACTCTTGAAGAGTCGTCATTGCTAATCCCCCAACCTGTGCACATTGTATTTTGTCTAATTGAAATGCCCCTCGGGGCTCGCGCTCTGTGTTTGCTCAGGGAAAGTCTTTCTGCTCAAACTGTGCCCCTGGCCCCCGGTTTACAACAAGCACTGCTCCCGCCGGATTTTCCTTCACGATTTATTCCCAAGTCGCGCTCTCGCGCGGGACTTCTTTACAAATTCTTGACGCTTCGCGTATCCCCACCAGCCCAGGGCAGCCGTCGCCCCTCGCCCCCTGGGACGTGATCGTTCCCGTCGACGTTGCGTGCACACGAGAACCGATGGCCTTCAGCCAAACGGGAAGACGGGGAGACACGTTCAACCCCGCGAGACACACTGACATGGCGACCTTCAGTCGCTTCCCTGGGATTGACATTGACAGGAACGACGCCCTCCCGCCGAGCCTATCTCCCTCCCTCACCCCTACCCTCCCCCTGCCCATGGCTGGGCGCCCAATTTCCTTCTTTCCTGGCGGTGCAGGGCAGAGCTGGATCGCACACGGCGATGCCAGGATCACGGGGGGCGAGGGCCCCACTCCAGAACAATCGAATCCCCCGACGGACCCAGGCCCGCACCGGTCGCGAGGGGGCGACCGTCAGAGAGACGCCCCCGACGACTGGCCCAGGGGCCTCACCGACGAAGACGGGGGGATTAGGGTTGGTGCCTCCCCAGAGGGTGACCGCGGTTGCGACAGGAGGGGAGACGGGCAGACGCCTGCCCTCGGACCCGACTCGTATCCCAGTGGCTTGCGCCTTCACTCCGCCGAACGTCCCCCCTTGGGCGCTTCAGTGCCGAGAGAAGCAGCCTTCAGCTGCGAAGGGGCCAACCCTGCCACCGCGGAGACCCGTGTCCTTGCCGCGCAGCCGATTTCCCCCACGGACGTTGACAGAGGGCTTGACGGCTGTCGCCACGCACCCGCCGCCCCCCACGGATGCAGCAGAGTGGACATAGAAGATGGGCCTTCAGCCCTTGGAGCGCCCTGCGAGACAGCAGATTTGAGGGGGTCTGCTGCCGGGGACTCCTCAAGCGGACTGGTGGGCGCTGACGGCGACGCGGCGGCCAGTCGCCCCTCTGGTCACTTCCGTAATCCCGAGGGCTCTCGCCCGCCTCCCGCCCCCCAGTCTGGCAGTCTCAGACGGGGCGAACCCCTCGCTCGGGGTTCTCACACGGAACGAGCCTTCAGCTCGAGGCTCCAAGGCGCACCGAGCAATCTCAGAGGTGACGAGCCTTCAGCTCGAGAACCAGAGACGACACCAATGGACGTCGGGAGTGCCGCAGGAGATGTGACCATGAGTGGCGACGGGTGTCGCCGCGCGCCCGCCGCCCTTCCTGGAGACGACAGTACGGCTCACGCAGAGAATGGGCCTTCAGCCCGTGGAGCTCCCAGCGAGACAGCAGATTTGAGGGGGTCTGCTGCTTGGGACGCCGCAAGCGGACTGTTTGGCGCCGACGGCGTTGCAGCGACCAGCCATCTCCCTGGGCACTCCTGCAACCCCGAAGACTTTCGTCAGCCACCCGCCCCCCAGTTGGACAGTCGCGGATGGGACGAGCCTGCAGCTCGGGATTCTCATGCGGAGCGAGCCTTCAGCTCGAGGCTCCAAGGCGTATCGAGTAACCTCAGAAGTGACGAGCCTTCAGCTCGAGATCCAGAGACAGCGCCAATGGACACCGAGAGAGCCGCAGAGGCCGTGACCACGAGTGGAGACGACTTCGACCCTCCTGGGATTCCCGATGCATCCGCTCTGGGCCTGCCCCATCAGGTGGACCCTCGCGCCAGCTGTGGGCGACCGACCGACCCCGCCGACGTAGACGCAGACGGGGCTGGCCCCGCAGCGGGACCATCCCTGAGAAGGCGCGTCGAAGACCACGCGGCAGGCGCAGCCAGCAGTACAAGCAGATCAATCGGCTCTCGCCCTGACCCCGCCGCCCCCCTCCCTGGAGACACGGGCGCCGCCGCAGGAGCAGCGCCCAGCCTCCGCGCCGCCGACCTCATAGACGAGACTGGCCTTCAGCCAGGAAGAAGACAGCAAGAGACGGGTGGGCCCGGCAATAGGGGCCACAGAGAGGCACGCCCTTCTGCTGAGACGACCGACCGTGACCGACCTTTCTTGGGAACGACGACGGGGTTGCCCGTGGGGCGGCTCCACGCGCCCGATGCCAACAGGGTCTCCGCTGTCCCCGCCGACGGGGCAGGTTCCTTGGTCGATCGGGTCGATCGCATCGGACCTCCGATCGTCGTCGCGGGATCGCCTCGCGTCTCCCTTCCCTCGCCCACCCGCTCCCCTCCCATCCACTCCCTTCCCGGCCCACCCCCTGGGCTTGAGCATCCAGATGGCCCCCTGTGCGGCGCTGGCCGCGGCCGCGAAGACCCGCCTCAAGGTCGGGGCCGGGGGCCCCTCATCAGGGCGGCCTACGGCCCCCCTTTCGTGTTGAGATGCGCGGCCCCCAGAGCTCCCGTCACGCCCGGCCCGCTCTCCTACCCCTCCCCCGACCTTGCCCTGGAGGAAGAATTGCGGAGGGAAAACCAGACCGCCCCCTCGGAAGCCGAGGGCCCCAGCCAAGCCCATGGAGACAGAGGGCAGTGCGCTACCGACCTCCACGCTCGATGGTTGGACGCCACTGGGCATGCGAACGCTGACCGGGCAGCCAGTCGGGGGGCGGGCGGACCCATGCGTGGGCCGCGCGTGGCGGACCCTAGGGTCACTGGCAGGGGGGGCACCATGAATGCCCCCCGCCGCCACCTAGTGCGCATCGACGGTCCCTGACGCGAGGTCCCCGATCGAGGGGCGCCGAGGGCGCCGCGCGAAACCAGGAACCTGGGGCCCCTCACGCGCCACGCGTGGAGGGGGCACCGCCCTGGTCACCCAGGCATGCGAGTAGGCAGCCCCCTGCGTGCGGCTCCAGCAGAAGCCCTCCTCCCTGGACTCGGTTCGCAACGAGCCACCTCGGCCCCAACCCTCGCCATCCTGGACCTCTCCTGGCTAGTCTGGTCTGTCACGGGAGGAGATTACGAAGGGCGCCTCGGGGGTGCGCAACCAGACCCGTTGCAGGTCCTCGCCTTTCGCTTTGCGAGCATCACCCATGACCCCAGTATAAGGAGGGATATACTGGACGCAGATGATCCTTCCGTAGCGGAAAGGCAACTAGCGCGTCTAGAATACGTGGCCATGGTCGCTGCAGCACACTACTGCGACATAGGTGTGGAGCTCCCGAATGGATTCGACACAGACAGGATGCTCATGCCCACCAGGTCTCCCGGTGACGCAGTGCCCCCGCACAGTAGCGGCCCTAACCGACCAGACGGGGCCCAGGACCCCATGGACGACGAAACCAGGGAGTATGCGCATAGAGTCCTAATTCATGAGCGCAGACAGAACATAGTCCACTTTCCGGACCATGGGGCATCAGACAGTGGGCCATCAGGAGGGGCAATCTCGAGCAGGTTGGGGACGACGTACACTCGAGACGACAAGCAGGCAGAGGCCCAGTGCCATGGGTAGAGCCAGCCCGTACAGGAGTAACTGCCAGCTCAACGGGCAATCCTGGGGTGCCGATCCAAGGTGGCGACAGTAACGACAACGCATGGCCCTGGTCTACCACAGCGCACCGCCTACTGCTGCAGGACTTCTTCTGCCCGACACAACGATGCGACTTCTGCGGTTCCTGGATGCTTCGAGACCCCACGGGCCGACGCTGCATCACTTGCCACAGGTTGGCCAACCCATGGAGCTATAACCAGGGCGAGCGGCAATCAGGCGACCTCCAGCAGGGTCACCCAGACGCAGAACTGGAACAGCCACTCAACAGGCATGTACCCGACCTTCTGGACACCATCTTGCCGTTGCAGCTTGTCAGGGCGGGCATGCGGTACGCCCCAGTCGCAGAGCACCTCTACTCCCCAGCCCAACCTGGCCCCTCCGACTTCACCCCGACCTGGCTCGTGGGCGAACTCCTGGGAGCCTGGAGACATATGGTTGCCCAAGCCTCAGGCCTTGCTGAGATCTGGGCTTACGAAGGCACCATGGGCCTTGAAGACTTTGGAGGCGATTGGCAACTTCGTGCAGCAACGGTTTCCCTAGCCTTACTCTGCTCTGCGCCAGACTCCTGGGCCCCCAATGTCTGCCAAAAAATACGCCGTGTCCTCAGGACCTGCCCAGAGGGACGACTTGACGGCTGGTTCCCCCCGCAGCTCTATCACGAGGACTCGAACACGTACCCACCACCGCGCTGGATGGGGTCCCCCATCGAGTAGGCCAACCGCGACTATCGCGATAGGACCGAACACCGTGGTACACCTGGGTGATCTCCGTTGGCTAAGCGCCACCATCGGCGGGGACCACCTAGACCGAGCCATAAGCGACTCACGAAACTGCATGGTCCTCAGCAGACGCTGGTGGCACAACAGAGACAGTCCACACGCCCAGGCAGCCGAGGTTATGAGAGGTGCGCTACAGGCAGCGGCACGCACCGACTGGCGCCCAATACATGCCCAAATGGGGCAAGGTACCCCCCTGGGAAACCTTGTCACAGACGCCGTTATCCGACGCATAGAGTCAGACAGTGGTGCCCATGACCACGAGCGTGCTGAACGACCCAGTGGTGGACGCCCCCCCATGGACGTAGACAATCCCTGGCGCGACGGAAGAGGCCCCACTGGCGGAGAGGGGGGCAGGGCGACAGCCCCCCACAGACCTCCCCCAGACCCCGTGCAGGACCTATCCCCCGCGGAGCGTTCCCAGCGAGAAGCCTTCGTCGACGAGGTGCAGCGAATCAGGAGGATGGTGGCCAGTAACTCCGTCACCCCAGGCATGCGGTGGAGTAGAATCCTGGTCCCCTTCATATGGGGCGCTGCTACGGACAGGGGCCGGAACGGGTTCGAGCAGGCATTCAGGACCACCAATATCAGTACTAACATCATCGACCAGGCAGCCACATGGTGGAGAGCGCGTGGCGTCTTCTCATCCAGGGACGCCCAGGTAGTCCTTGCTTCAGAGGCAGACACATCCTCCAGGGCCGCCGGATCTACGCTCGAGGCACCCGAAGTGGGCAGCTACATAGCGCCACTGCTGCAGGAACGGATGATGTTGCAACTAGACGCGAATGGCTCCCTTCAGACCGCCATCCTGTCAGGGGATCGGCAGGCAGTCGAGGCGGGAGCGAGGTTGCGAGCGGAGCAGGCCAGGACCGAGCAGAGATCGAATCCAAGAAATCACTGGCCCACGCACGAAGAAAGGGCGCGCCCTGGAGCAGAGGCCGCTACTGCGGAAGCCGCGAGCACAACCACTCCTTGGCACGCGGACATACGACAGTTGCTCAACCGAGCGAATGTTGCTATCCCCCAGGGCAGACTACCACCAGGCAGCACGAGAGAAGAGCACTTGGACAGACTCATCCGCGCACTTGACGCCAGGCAGCGAGACTAGGAGGGTGCAGGCAGGGGGGCCATGCCCGCCCCAGAAGGAAGGACTTCCGTCAATGGCGACCAGGCGCAGTGCCTGGCTCAGAGCATGCTGTTAGACCACAGAGCCAATGGGCAACCAGGCTCCTGGATCTCCAGAGCCCTGTGGCTCTGCCTGGCGCCACACTACTTCCCCCTACTGAGGCCAGTACTGATTGTGCGAGCGGTGGACTCCCGGCCATACGACGTACTCTACCGTTGGATGACGAGAGCAGAGATGCACACACCGGAGGACGTGGTTACCTGTCTCCGCAGGGAGGTGCCAGGAGCCAATCTAGCGCCATACTCTGAGCTCAGTAACCTGCAGATCCAAGCCCTCATTTGTCACCTCGGCGAGGCGGCCAGCCTGGCGCATCTTGACGCTAGTGTCTCCGCCAGAGCCCTCATCGAGAGCCTGGGGGACGGCCTTGCCCGGATTGGCCACCCCCCCAGAGACAATGCCAGACTTCCCCCTGAGAACATGGACGCTGTAGAGGTCCCCCCTTGGGACCTTGACGTAGGGGCTCCCCTATGCATGATCTGCGGCGAAAACATCCTGGGCACTGCATAAGTCCTGATGCCATGCGGTCATTTGTTCCACGCCGAGTGTCTGAGCCAGTGGAGGGTGAGCCAGCCGACGCAGGCCCACACCTACGGAAGATGCTTCCCAGTAAACTGCCCCAACTGCCGCTCCAACGACAGGGGTAGCATCACCGTAAGACTGCCAGGGCGAGTCTGCGACGCTGATGCCGCTGCCGTGGCGATGCCACCAGACCTGCTGCAACTGCGGGGCGGTACTCTAGCCCCGCTGCAGCCTTTCCTGGGTCTCCACGAGCTAGCCGAGGTCGTCAGGCATCTGCCACCAGACCTGGACTGCCTCAGAGCGCAGACGCTATCTATTCGACGGCCCCATACATGCGTCACGCTGGCGGACATGCGCAGGGCCCACGAGCGTGTGAGCGGGGGGAGGGCTGCACTGGAAATGGAACAGACCCCGATGGACGTGGACGGAACCCCGCCCGACGGTGGAGACGGCCTGGACCCTGATGACACGCAGAACAGCTCGCAGAGCCCTGGATCACCGCTGCCACCACGACCCCTCGGTCCCACCAGAAGGGCAGACAGGATACGGCAAGCTCCGAGGATCACATTTGGAAGATGGGCCCTACTTCTCGGACGGAATCCACCAGAGGACGAACCCAGGAGGAGAGGACCTATGCGGTTCCCTGTGGGCCTACTAACCACGGCGGTCCGGGACATTGCAGCCGATCTGGTAATCTCCAGAACTGCGTACGTTGGCGATCGAGTAGCCGATGAGACTGGGGTCGCGTTTGCCCTCGCAGGCCCCGACGCTTGGGAGCAGATCAAAGCCTTGGTCACGGAAGGCAGAGACCAGCCTCCTGGGAGCGCCGCCCCAACGATCTTCATGGTAGACGCGCAAGCTGCACAGATGGACGCTGCCCTGGCGGCAGCTTCTGCAGCGGGATGTCCGTGCTGTGTTCTCGCCCTGGCCACCGAGGGAGTGCCATCCCCTGGAGGACCGGGCCCCATCGAGCTCGCGACCCTGGCAAACGCGCAGTGGGGGTGCAGAGCGACCAGCAAGATCATTCACCTCGTCCCGATCGGTTACCCCTACCGAACCGGCAAGCCCAGCCCACCAATGCAACAGCTTTTTGCGGCACAATTCGACATAGCAGGCAGGGTACTTCGCACAATTCTGCCCCCGTCAATAGTCGTACACTGGGGAGGGAGATCCGGGGGCACCTCCGACGCTCTACACATCCTAACCCCCGAGAGCGGCAACGACGGCGTCGTCGCGCAGATCATGCGGTGGAAGGAAGAGCTAAGACAATCCAGCAACGGTATGATCACGGCCGAGTGGGTCACCACGAGAGTTCAGCTCCCCAGGGGCGAACTTCTAAGGCACCAGGGACTCGAGATGCTCTTCCATCATGTACTTCGCTGTCGGGCAGCAAGGCCCATGACTGGAGAGGACGGCCTACGTGCCCCTCTGGACAACTTACAGGCGGCAGCTCAAATTACCACGCTGGCCCACCAGACTGCGTGCATCTGGAGAACCCACGAGACGAGTGACTCAGTGCACATCCCAGTTCCCCCCAGAGCAGTATGCTTAGCCCACTCCATTGCTTCTGTGACAGCCGGGGCCATGGGACGCAGAGTGGGCATTTGTGGGATAGGACTTCTCCTTCTTGCTACTCCAGAAAGGATCGCCGCCCCTGTCCTGAGGCACCTCCGTGACGAGCTCCCGCGTATATTTGGAGACGGATCCTCCTCACCAGCACTAGGACGCATCCTCCTGGAAGGACCCTGGGATGGTGGACCCTCATTTGTACGCCTCTCCGCCTCCGAGGACGGCTTCCACCTGCGGTGGAACCTGGCAGACATGGGACAAACACGGCCGGCTGACGTCATGCAAGCCGTAGAGGCCACCACCGGACCTGACACTGTCGAGCAAGTCTCCACTGTGTACGCCTGGTTCCCTGACGTCTCTGACTACAGGTACATGACACAAGTCCGCATACGCCTGGCGGCGGCAGACGCCATGGCAGCGGCCTATGTAGGCACCAGCTGCATAGTAATCGGAGCCCAGACAGTCAGGATCTTCCCCGCGACGCCGAGCAGGGATCCCATGCACAGAGCGGCTGCGGTATCCAGACAGCAGCAGGAGCACGTGGACGCCCTGGCCAGCACCTTCGTCCGACAAGCCCCCAGGCGCGCCATTCAGCCCCAAATACTTGAGATCACCACGATGGACAGACACGGCGCTCAGCTTGGAGAAGTCCGCCTTCGTAGCATGCGCCCAGGCGCGTGGCTCCCCGGGCACAGCACGCTACGGCTCTACTCAGCCGCTGTTGGCTCGGCGAATGCGCAGATACTAACTCGACTCTGGCCACTACCAGACGGCCCGGACGGTACCTCACACCCTGTTAATACCAGGGCCGCCCCACCTGTCATCACAGACGACTGGCTACGGGACAATGCCAGGGCAATGAGCAGGAGTGCGCCCAACACGGTACCCAACGAGTTTCACGGAGAAGGCCTGCGGGACTACGAGACCGTCCTTCAGCCCGGAGAATACCTGCTCGCGGCAGTGGCGGCCGGTGGAGCCGTTGAGCTTACCGCGAGCGGCGAAGCTGGTTTCCTCTTCACCTCAGTCCCTACCTGGGTGACGATACTCCTCCCCGCAGACGCAGACATTAGAGCAGCCGCAAGAGGTGCAGACAGACCACAAGCCAGACTGAAGCTACAGCTTGCGACTGGTCCAATACACGTG
The DNA here is from genome assembly GCA_963575745.1 of Prorocentrum cordatum. Taxonomy (NCBI): domain Eukaryota; class Dinophyceae; order Prorocentrales; family Prorocentraceae; genus Prorocentrum; species Prorocentrum cordatum. The sequence goes on along the minus strand of CAUYUJ010019394.1, from coordinate 766,913 downwards.
GCACGCCTGGACTCCGCTCCCGCGGCGACCCCATCCCCCGCCTCCGTGGGACTGAGGGTCAACGCACCTTCGCAGCAACCTCTCCCCAGGCGCATCACCGCTTCCCTCAACCCACTCCCTGGACCAGCCAGGCCCACGCACTTCCCAGAGCTAGCCGAAGTTCTCGTGAGCACATGCAGACCCTCCCCGGGCGACCTGGTGCGAGCAGAAGAGGACGCTGTAGGCATCGCGCGAGGCATGTTGGGTAGATTCGCTGCAGTTGTCCCTGAACAAGCGGTCCACGACATGGCACGGGGCGTGCAGCGCCGGAGCGCTCTCGAAATCCGAAGGCACCTGGAAGGCCAGCCCATGCAGAGGTACAACTGGGACATGTTTGCCGCAATCTGGATCCTGCAGCTAGCCAACCCGGGGAACCTGGGCCGTGACCACGTGTGGCAGCTCATCCGTGAACTCGGAATCCGAGAGGAGGTCTCGAGACAGCTACCTTTCACGCAATGGCTCGCGCCTGAACCCGACGCCACTTATTCGGCACACCAGCCATGGCTCGAGGTTCCGGGGTCTAGAGGTTCAGACGTGGACGCCGCCACCACGCATCCCATCCCAGAGAATGTTACCAGCGCCCTGGACGCCCTGATCAACAGGCTCTCAAACCTCCACTGGGAGGAGCGGCAGCGCCACGATCCTGGTAGGGTGACTAGGGGGCGGAGAGGAGGCTCCCAGGCAGCCAGAACCACGGACGCGGGGGACAGGCCTGTTGATCCTCCAGGTATGAACGAGCGCAGAAGCCGCAGCCGGGCGAACCCCGGGATGGACGTCGCAGGCACGCAAGCCAGCGTCGAGGGGCCGTCAGCCACCCCAGGTCCCGGCTCGACAGCTCTCCCAACAGGCCTAGGGTTGACGACAGCGCCGACAGTGCAGACAAGGACAGGCCCCAGCGGTGGGTCTAATGACAGCCCTGTTATGAACGCGAGTGGGACACAACCACAGACCTTGGTAGCTGCACCAGACCAGGGTGCGGCACCACCATCTCTGGCCAGGTCGCCAGGAGGCAGAGAGGTGGGCAACGGCGAAGGCCGCGAGGCTAACACCAGGCAAGGGCCCCCGCGGATGATCCCGTTGAATCCCGCGACACCCAGCGGTGGATCTGCGCAAGCCCGTGCCCCGGTCGACGAAACGAGACCGAGCCTTGGGGTGCGCAGACAACCCCGCGCCAATTGACACCCCTGCCGAGCCAGCAGGAGTAAATGGAACGGGCGCCGCAGGCAGTCTCGAGAACCACACTAACGCAGGTGCGCCCAGGAGCGAGCAGACCTTTCCAACAGGCGCGCATGCCAACCCGGATCAGTCCACGGCTGGGAACGGGGGGGCCGCGACTCCGGCCAGCACCAGAGACGTGCAGCGTACGCCCGCGGCCACCAGGGCAGCGAACAACGGAGGGGAAGGATCCCTGACAACCGCACCTCCACGGGCCCCAACAGACTCGGCACCAGCCCAGAGCAGGAGACCGCCTCCATGCACGGTGCAAAGCTGCAGTAGCGATCCCCTGGGACGAGGAGATACGCCGAGAAGCGGGCCTGAACTCCCTCCGTGCATGGAGGCGGATTGGAGACGGGAGTGTGAAGCCATGGCGTGCACGCTCAGACAAGCACAGGTGCACGCCACAGACGGCACAGGTAGCCCTCCCACCGTGGACGAGTGGAACCGAGTGCTGAGCGCGATAGCCTGGGCTGCTGCAATACCACAACTCGACGAAACCGTACGGGACGGGACCTACATGAAGACCTTGGCCTAACAATGCGAATTCCAGACGCCTTCAGCGCCTATTGGGGCACCCATCCACCCCCTGGGACGCGCAACCCCATGGGTAGGAGAATTCACGCACGCGATGCGGCGCTAACGGCAGACGCAGCCTGTGCCCAGCTAAGGCAGCTCGCAGACAGCCCTGCGGCTCGTTCGGACTGCGTGTCGGCACCCGAGGCCCCCTTCCAGGGCCTGACGCCAGCCATGCTCCGCACCATTCTGCGCGCGGGAGCCGGCGCACCATTCACTGACGACAGAGACCAGGTCCTGAGTGAAACAGTAGAGGCCTCTGCAAGGAACCTCCGCAGATCTGGAAACACCGCCCGACGCGCCAGCACGCCCAGACGCGCTCGCGCACCGGCCGAGACTGTCGTAAACACAGCAGGGACTGCTGTTGCCAGGCGTGGCCGAACCAGAAGCGCGGCCGGACCGCGACTGCCCGAAGCCAGTGCCCAGCCGCGCAGCACCGCCGCTGACGGGGCGCACAGAAGCCCGTCCCGCCGAGCTCCCCGGGGCAGGGCGGAGGGCGCACGTAGGATATTGCCGCGAGGCACGGCTCGAGCCAGAACATCAGGCAACGCCAACAGGGAAAGGTCCACCAGACCAGGCACCAGGGCACCCAATCCTAGGACCCTGGTCGACCTCTGGGAGCGCTCCCGCCATAGAGCAGGCGAAGGCACCCCCGCCGGTGTCGCAGGCCGCGGCATCACAAGGCAGGCTTCCAGACCAGCAAGTGCAGAGGACGGCCGGACGCGCAGGGCGCGGCCCCGACCAGCGGGGTTCACACCAGACGAGGCCACTGCAGCTCCCCAGCCTGCCGATGTGCTCCAACAGGTATGGCAGCGTCACAGGGGCGAGCGGACCGGCCTCTCCCCAGTCGCCCCTGCTGACACTACGCTCGCTGCGTGCCAAATCGCAGGTCTGGACAACGCGCAGATCATCAGCACGCTCAGGACTCTTCAGCAGGACGGCATTGTTTCCCACGGCCCCTCCGACGACACCTGGGACATCTCGGGGCACCTCAGGCTCCATACAGACGCCGACCCCAGGCAAGGGGACGACTGGACGCTCGATTTCACTCAGCAAGCGAGAGCCCGAGTGGTCGACCCCAGACCGAGCCCGAGTGCTGCCTTGGGACCAAGCCTACACCTCGTCTCACTCTTCGATGGATGGGGGCTGGCGAGACTAGCGATCGGCGACCTCATGGTTAAAGTCGCCACTGTTCCACGCTTCAGATCCTCCGCCTTTGTCGAAATAAACGAAGAAGCGGCATCTCGAGTTGAGAGGCGTTGGGACCGTGACAACGCTACACGCTTTGACGGGGGCCCTCCGCACGAGAGACTAGGAGTCGACGTCTGGGACCTATTAAGAGGAGACGATGGTCAGAATCCCTGGTCCGACCACCTGAGAACCCTGGATCCTGGAAGCCTCCTCGTCATCATGGCCGGGCTCCCATGTACAAACCTGTCCACAGCCAGCCAGCACGGAGGACTGGACGGGCTTGCTGGCTCCCAGTCAGTGCACTTCTTTGCCGTGCCGCTCCTATGGAACATCGCGCGTAGGCTTCGGCCGGATGTACGCGTCCTAGTTTGCTGTGAAAGCCCAGCCACGATTTTAGCGGCACACAAGCAGGCAATGTGCACGGCCCTGGGTGAGTTACCACCCGACTGGGCGGTCCGCCTAGACGCCGCCCCCTCAGTGGCCAGCCCGAGAGATCGCCTCTGGCGCAGCAACTGCCCTCCCGCCGAAGATCCCGTCACGTATCCCAGACTCCCAAGTCCCTGGGAAAGACGGTGGACATACAGACCAGACGGACGCATCCCCACCTGGACCCAGTCCAGGGCTCCTGCCAATGCCCCCGAGGCCATAGTTCCGTGCAGCTACCAGACGCACCCACTGTGCCTCCTGTACAGCGAAGACAGCAGCTACAGGTGGCTCCTCCGCACTTTCGCCGACACCAGGAACGGCATTAAGAACATCCTCGCGGAAACTGGATGGAGCCGAGCGAAGCTTCCAAGGCTGCACAGAAGGGCTGGCCCTCGTCTGTCAAGGTAGATAGCGGGAGAGTTTAGCCAGCGAAGGAAAGGTGAAGGCTTGGGCAGGATGGCTGCTCGCACACGGAAGAGAGCATGGACTCAGGATCCCATCCCCCGAAGAGCGGGCTCGAGCTGTGGGCCTCGGGTCCTACTACCAGTCGTTAGACATTAGGGGGGGAGGCTCTACGACGCCGTAGGGATCCATTGCGACCCGAGGTGCCTCCAACGCAGACTCGTTCCCTCCATCCTGGCGTGGAGCAGGAACGAACCCATACCCGGACAGCAGCATGAAGCACCGACCGAGAGGCACATGTGGACCGCATGGAGAAAGGCTCGCAGCTTCGCGGACAGAAACTGCCCTTGGGCACCGCTCACCGAAAACCCTTTTTTTCAGACGACATAGTACGAGCCATGCTGCAGCAGCAGCATGCTGAGCACGGGCCGCCGCTTCCCTAGACTCGCCTGAAGACCCAGGGTCGCTGCGCCGCGCCCTCGGGTCTCCCCCGTTCGCGAATCTCGTTCCGGGGGCGAGAACTAGAGCTTGGCAAGCGGCCAGCTCCTCCCTGGGGCGCGCCTTGGCGCTGCACTGTAATTACACCGTCCGGCGGCCGCGTTCCCTCTGGGCCTACCTGCATGCAACCGCCTGGGACAACCCCACGTGGGCGGACTTGTGCGGGGACCATTCCTTACGGACCTTGGTCGACACAATCGCTAATGCCACTCAGCCCGGCACGCTCAAACTGGGCTGCTGGAACGTCAGATACCTCAAGAGCACCACTGCACACAAGAACATGATCAAGCACGCCTTCCTAACGCAGATGACCACCAACGGGAGGATCGGACTCATACAGGGGACCCACTGGACTGAGCACGAAGCGGCCGTCTGGTTCACCATGTTCCATGCACGCACTCCTATCGCATCACCGGCCTACATCGGACCAGCTGGTGGCCGCGCCGGCGGAGTGGCAATCCTCATCCCGCATGGCACGGCGCTTCTCCGGACCGAAGACCTTGTCCCTGGGTGTGCCGTCGCAGCCGCGATCAGACGAGGTAAAAGCACCTACCGCCTGGTATCGGTGTACCTCGCTCCGTCCAGGAAGGCCGAAACCATCGATGCCATTCGCCAGGCCATCGAGAGATGGGATAACACCCCCCGCGTATTGGGGGGGTGGCATGAACATACAGATTGACAACCCCAGAGATGGCGAAACTGACGAGGCTGCGGCACTCTCCGACCTATTCGCGCAGACCGGGTCAAGCGTCTGCCACTGCGACGGGCCCACCAGGGTGGACGCGGACAACGAGTCGCAAATCGACATTGTCGCGTGCCCCTTCCGACAGCTTGGGGCCTACGGAGTCAGGAAGGCATGGGAACCGTCAGTTTCTGACCACGCCATCCTGTACCTGGAACCACAGGGCGCCCCCAGAACTCGCAGAGACAACACCATTCGGGCCGGTGACTTGCGCCTGCTCCCGAGCGAGGCGCATGCGGAGCTAAGAACCCTCGACGCCTTCCTCGAGCGCACCTTCGGACTGCCTGACATTGACCTGACCGGCCTCCTACAACCCGCTGACTGGGTCCGTCCGGCGGCCCCTGGGCAGTTCCCTGCTACACACAGTGACAACGACGACGGGGAGGGAGAGACAGAACAGGAGCCTTCAGCTCCCCCCCCGGCGCCCAACCTGGTGGACGATTACACCGTTCCCCTCATGCCCGCCCTTCTCACTCTTGGTCGCCACGCCATGTCTGCGGCCATACAAGACTGGTGGAGGAAGTGGCGCAGGAGCAAAACCAACCACTCACCAGGCACCCTGCTCGCTGCGGCGGCGAGATCCGAGTCCAGCACACGCCCAGTGGGGACGCTCGCGGCCTGGCTTGCCGAGTACGAGTGGGGCGGCAATGACCTGACCCCCCAACAGGCCGCCCTTTGGCTGCGGAAGTGGGACAACGACACTGCTCAGAGACGGGCTGCCCGCCTCACCCCCGCTCAAAGGGGCCCCGGTGTCGAACGCCCCCCTCTCGCCTCCCACTACCGCACGGGCCGTGAAATCTTCGTCAAAACGCACGCCATCCTGGGTGTGCGTGACCCTGATGGGAGGTGGAAGGAACGCACGAAAGAAGTCGACGACGTCCTTTGGCGGAGCCGGAGTCACATCTGGCAAACCGCTCCCCCCCTCCCCCCAGCTGCGGACCGAATCCTTGACGAGTACTTCAGGCACAAGGATCTTGGGCAGTTCCCGGATTCCCCCAACCCGCAGTGGGGCAGGATTGCCTCCCTCGTCCTGGGTCCAAGCGGCAGCGCTCCTGGGGTAGATGGAGAACCGTGCGAATTGTACCATCCTGGGGACCGCTTCGTTGCTTGCCTGCTCGCCCAAACCTGGTACGCCGCGGATTTGAATCCAGAGCTCATAGACTTGGTTCTAAGCCCCTCCATCGATCTTCTGGTTTGGATCGGCAAAAAGGCAGCCGCGGAGCTGCCCAACGATATGCGACCCTTGCAGCTCCCCACCTGCCTACGGAGACTGCACGGTGCGACCGTGGCCGACCACCTCGGCCCCGTGATCGAACCCAGGCTCAGCCCTAACCAAGCGGCCAAGCGGGGGGGGGCAGTGTGGTCCCAATATCACATCCGCCACTAAGCACCTCGCCCTGGATCCGGTGGCTGACACCGAACCCGGGCCATCGTGGGCGGCCCTGCTTGGAGAGCACCAAGAGGCCGTGGACCAATACATGCAGTGCGCCACAAGATACTTGGGCCCTGCTCCCAGCACTGCCGTCCTCTTCTGCGACCAGAACAAAGCCTTTGAGCGTATATCCCTGCAATGGATGGGGCAGCTGACGAAGCGTTGGCAGCTCCCCAGCTGGCTCCTACACTCTGTGGACGCCCTGGTCAGCAGCAGGAGCGTGCGCACTTGCAAAGGGAAATACAAGAGCAGGATAAGGAGGCTCCTCCGATCCATCGGAATGGGAGGCACCGCCTCCCCGCTCCTCTGGTGCTTGGGATACGACCCTCTCATCAGCGCCCTTGCCAACATCACTGGGGCGGACGACCCGACATACGTGGGCGACCTGGCCGCCCTTCTAGGCGCCACTGCCCAAACACTCCGTGCCGGCATGGCGCTGCCGTGGCTCGCAAGGGCGGCGGGGCTCCTGGTTGAAGCCCACAAGTGCAAGGGAATAGTGGCGCCATCCGGAATCGACGTCAGGCAACATCTTGCCACTGCCCCCGTGGACTTCACTGATAATGGCACCGCGACGACGGTCACGGGCCTTCCGGCGGCACTTATCCTGGAGATGATCAAGCGGACCTGTGGACCGGACAGCGCCGCGCTGTGCATTCCCTGGAGCTGCCCCTGCAAGTGCAACTTCACAACGGCGCTGGTTCCAGCCAGCAACCACGAGTGGTGGAGACGTGCCATGGATTATACTCCTTTCGGCTCCTCCGCTGTGCGGCCCCAGTGGCCCTACCTCGGCGCCTGCATTGTATCTCGGGCTGCCGAAGGAGAGATCCTGCCGCCCCGGGGCGCAATGACCCGATGGCAGCTCGACGCCCTCGTCGCGGGCACTTGGGGCAAATCTCTCCCCGAGCTCCGGGATCGAGCCATGGCCCTGCACCTCGCCAATATGTCACCCACCAAGACTGCCCTTGCCTGGAACACTTATCTCATTGCGCTCATCCCCTGCCCCTCGCACTACTCCCTTCCCGACACCGTTCATGAAAGGACGCTCCGGGCCCGCCTTAGGGTCGCTCTCGGCCTTGCATCCGCTTCCTGGATTCCCGTCAACATTCTCACGGGCCTGGGCATCCGCTCCCTGGTTCCCGGCTGCCCCAAGTGCCCGGTCGCCACCTCGCGCGCAATCGCGGCCAGGGCACACGCCCTGGACGACCTGTGGGGCCCGCCACAGGCGCGGCACAAGGCTGGGAGAAGGTGGAACAAACTCGTGAAATGGGCTCGGGAATTTCCCCCGCGGCATGAACCCCATAGACCCGGCTCCAAGGTACTGACCGACTCCAGGGCTGCTGACTTAATCAATCGTGCGGTGAGAGAGCCCCCCCGACTGCGGGCTCGCTACTTTGGTCGCGTGGTCTATGTCGCGGCCTGGACGCAGCTCCACGGGCACATCGTCAACAGGTGGTTCACCACAACCAGCGACGAGCGCAGGTGGGCACAGACAGACGGCGCGGAATGGTCCCTCCTGGGACACTGTGCATCCTTTACTGAGGCACACCACGTCCTCCGGCTCCTGGCCAATGGGCTACCCGGGTCTGCGCGCCACAGGATCCCCCACCAATGCAGCTGCGGCAGGCCGGCCAAGAGAGTTTGGCTCACGGCCGGCCAACGAGATAACGGACAGGCCAGGTGTGACTCCTGCCTCGGGCCCTGGAGTGGTGAGGCCGCCCTCTGGCCTCTCCTAAACGACGACGCCCTCCCCAAAGATCTGCGCCCACTCGCTGCAGAGCGAAGAATGGACCACGCCAGCATTAGCGTCCTTATGCGGCAAGGACTCTACGGAGCCTGCCCTCTCTGTGGTCTTGGGGAAGCCACAACCGAGCACGTATGGTGCTGGTGCCCCGCGGCTGCCCTTGCCTGGGAAAACGCTCGAGGCCCGGACCACCCCAGGGACCTAGCCACGGCGATGTGCACTAGGGGGCAACACCAGAGGCTAGTTTGCCGCCTATTACACCAGATCTCCTTCAGGTACTGTGTGAACCTGGACTGCACTCCCACTGGCGCCGACGAAGCCGCCAGGCTCATCGTCCAGGGTATCGCCGTGCCCGACTCCGACCTCCAGGAAGACGACGAAGCGGACGATGACCTGCGCGAAGGGCAGCCTCCAGTCGCCCCGGCAGACGAAACCGCTGTCTGGGCCCCTATGCTCGACCCCTGTCAGCTGTGCAATCCCCAAGGGCCGCACCTACTGCGCATACGCGGGGCCGCCGGACCACATCTCGGCAGACAAGCACCACGCGCCGGAGGGGAAATCCGACGCCTCCCTATCACAACGAGAGCCACACGTAGGGGGGATAGGCTCGCCGTTCTCCAAATTTGCGACCCCAGAGCGGGGTTGATGCCTCCTGGGGTGGGCTGGTTCCCATGCCCCAGGACAGACAGGGACCCCAGTGCCCTCTGGACCAAAGCTTATTGCACACTCTGTGGCCAACACACCCTCGTGCTCAGAGCCGGCAGGGATATGGACGCTGGCGAGGAAATCACTGTCGGGGACTCCCCTCTCCCCGCCGCCGACTCTGCCCAATGGCTCTATGAGCTCACGTTCGATGGGGGAGCGCGCCGAATAGGAGAGGGGGACAAAGTCTCCGGTGCGGCTGCCGTCCTTTGGAGACACGACCCGCGCCACGGCTACCCGCGCGTCGTTGCGGTCGCTGTGGTTGCCCTCCCAAGCTGTGACAACGCACAGACGGCCGAGGCCTCAGGGTGCAGTGCTGGCCTCGCCCTGCTCCCCCACGTCGAAGGCTCGCTTCGTGGTGTCAGAGTGGTCGGCGACAACCTGGCTGCCATCCGATACGGGGCCGGCACCGGACGCTATCGACGGCTCCATCTGGCGCAACAAATGGATTTTGCCCTCAGGCAAGCCAGTGAGTCCGGCTGGACCCTTACATGGCAGGCGGTACGACGCCGCCTCAACAAAGCGGCCGACCGCCTCGCGACACTAGGGGTCTTTTGGGCCAACGCCCTCAGGCACGCCGGTGACCGCGCGGTCACCACCTGGGTCGTTTGGGAAGGTACCCATCGCCCCCCTCCTCCCCTCTTCCCCGCCGCTGGTGTCGACCTCTGCGACTTGGACCGGGTTGCCCTGTTCGTTGACGCTCTCGAAAATCCTCCTCCTCCTCGTCTCCCCTGATCGCTCCCGCCCCGACATACTAAGGTCCCGACAGCCCGCAGCCTTCAGCTGCCGCCCTGGGACCGACGTGACGCCCTGGGATCATGACTATGAACAACCAAGGCCCCATCCGTCGGTGGCCCTCCTGTCTACCGCACAGTGAGGACGGGCCGCCTTTCCGTTTGGGCACACGCGTCTCCCTTGCCCGGTTCTGTCCCTGGATGCGTTGGGTCTACTTCAACGGCGGGTGGCGCCACTGGTGCGAAATCTGCCAGGAGCCCGTGGACGACACACAGCACATCCTAAGCACTACAAGATGTCGGAAGCGCGTTACGGAGACGGTTGGCCCGACCCAAACACCTTTGTCACTCCTGGGAATTTGTGGAGCAGTTGCACTGGTTCTTCCTGGGACTCAAGTCACCGTGTGTTTATTGAGCGAAAGCCCTGGCCTGGCTGGAGGCCCGTCCAACCCTCGGTATCCCAAGACGGTGTGCGCTTACTCCCAGGTCTCGTGATCCCAGAAGACGCGCTGCACGTGCCCACCACCTGCCCTCTCTGGGACGACGAGCCAACGTACAACTGCCCTGGAGGTACCGGGTCCGACCCAGAGCAGGTGAGGACACACCTGATGGACAGACGTGAGGCTACAAGGACGGGCCTCGGACAGCCCGACCTCGGTGGCGAGGCCAGGGCGCGAGCAAAATCGACCATCGGACCTCTGCCTGCTGCGTCTGGGCAACCTACTGACGCCTCGGACGGACCTTCACCCCCGCCCCCGCCGCCCCACCCTCCGCCCGCCTGGGGCCCGCCCAACCAGCAGCGAAGGGCGATGCTTTCCAAGGAAGTCGATGTATCACCAACAAGCCCTTCGGATCAGCAGCTGGATGATTCGTTGGCTCTGCAGGCGGCTGCCGACCTAGTCAGTCTCTACTCTGTACCACTGGACTCTCCGCTTTCCAGGGTCCACCCCAAGGCGGCACTTGGGGACCTGCCCGAGGCCGTTCGACTCCCCTCACAGTGGCCCGACTCTCTTCAGGATCGTGGACAGACGCTACGGAGGATCGCCTGGGTGGAAAGCCAGGCCTCTGTCGAGACGGTAGACAACGGAAAAGACGCCACACGCGAAGACCTGGCCAGAAAAGGTAATTGCGCGCTCGATGTCCGTATCACTAGGATCGACGCTCACTCGGACCTGGGCGACCTAGACACCTTTTGGCTACGCAACGCGATGGACCTCCAAGAAGGCAAGGAACTCTACCTGCTGGAGTGGCCTTCTAAGTACAAAGTGGCATACAGGACCCAGGAGGGAGACAAGGAAGGCAAAGAACTGTACATTTCCGTCACGGGCCCCACTGTCGACAAGATCGCAGACGTCACGATCTGGTGGCCCCCCTCCCTGGGAGGTGCCATCCACCCAAGAGACGCCCAAGCGCTCGGCCTCAGCACGTCCACCGGGTACCCCTCCGACAGGTGCATAGTGCTGTGCAACAGTGGGAAGTGGGGACCTCTCCATGAAGACGAGACCAAGGCGAAGCGTCCCCCAAACGAAGACGCCCCCTGGTATCGAGTAGACGAGGCACCTTCCGACATCCAGTTCTGGCGCCAGTGCTGGGCTCTCGACCAGATCTACCACCTCCGACAGAACGCCGCGGACCTGTTCGCCCACCAGCTGTCTCCTCTGACTTTCCTCTCAGCTTTCTTGCACGCCCCACGTGCCGACCGACTTGCGGCAAACGACCTGAGGCGCACCTGCTCGTTGGGCCTGAACCTGAGGGCCAGGGCTGCCGTCACCCTGGGCTTCTTCGTTCCCGACGCCGACCACGCGCAGGCTGTCCGATGCGGCCTTCGACCACAGGCACCCCCGCTTCCCTTGGGTTTGAAGGCTTTCTCCGACGACGAGATCTCGGACGCGACAGGTTCTGTCTTCCAGAGGGTGCGCCCTACTCCCAGCCTGGATACCTTCCGCGACAGGGTGGACAAACACAAGCCGAACAGCGACGCGACCAAGGCCCTTCAGGCCACCTTACATCAACACGCCGTACTGGTGCTCGGGCCCCCTGGGACAGGCAAGACCACCTTCTCTGTAGCTTGTCTGGACATGTGGGGATGCTGCTTGCGCCCGGGGCAAGTAGTTGCGTTGGCCGCCGGTTCTAACGCAGCGGTCGACCAACCAGCCCTGGCGATGACCGAAGCACATCAGCAGCACCGCCTCGATCCCGACACGGGGTTCCCTGGGAAGTTCGTGCGCCTGGCAAGGAAGGAGCGTGTCAACGAGGCACTCGTCGACCTGACACCTGAGGGCCACTACAAGAACGCTCACGGGGAGTTCCCGTTCCAGGACGGGGACAAGAGCCAGGACTTCAGGCCCTACAAGGCGAGCCTGCTACGAGACGCCAGGGTAATCATGTCCACGCGCGAGGCGGCCGAGGCCCTCGGACAGAAGGACAGCCCCCACATCGTCCTCCTGGTAATCGACGAGGCTGGGCAGGCCACGGAGCTTCACGCGCGGCGGAGCCCTGGTCCTGGTGGGCGATCCGAACCAGTTGCCCCCTACGGTGCTCTCCAAGCTTGCGAACGACCTGGGACTCTGTGTTAGCATTTCCGACAGGATGTTCCACGCACTCCGCGGCCAAGAGTCGGCTGTGGTCCACCTTTCGATCTGCTACCGCATGCATCCGCAGCTACTTGCCTTCCGAATGCAGCCTACTACGGCCAGGGCATGACGCCCGGCATCATGGACCCGCTCAGGGACAGGCCTATCGTTGAAGGCATCCCATGGAGAGACATCACACACTGGGAACCCGGACGACTGACTCAGCTGGTCACCCTCGCCGGTTCCGACGAGAACGGCCTTCGCACGACCCTTGAGCAGTTGGACCCTCCGCAAAACGGAGACAAGCACCGTTTCCTGCTGGTCGACACACCCTCCTGGGAAGTAGCGTCTAACCTCCAACCTGGCTACGCCAACCTCCCCGAGGCAGCACGGGCCGTGGACATCGTGCGGGCACTTCTGCCCGAGCTCGAAAAAGGCACCTCTGTCAGAATTGTGGTCGGCTACCAGCTCCAGACGGCTATCCTCATGGATGGCTGGCCGCAGGGCCCCCGCCATCTCTGCGGTGTCCTGCGGAACTCCAAGGGTGGCAAGAAGGGGAAGTCAGGCAAAGGGAAAGGCGGCGCCGCTCGCGAAGGACATGACACCCCCGGCCCCGGACCCGTCCCTCAAGGCCACGCGGTGGACGTTCTCCGGTGGGAAACCGTCTTTCGGGAAGACCGCAACGCCCATGCGGCCATCGGCGCTGCTTTCCCTGGACTCAGGCAGGTGGCGGGCGAGCACATGAAGAGTGGGGCGCTCAAGCTCCCCACCATCGACTCCAGCCAGGGTGGGGAGGCGGACAGCGTAACTGTACTAACAACGAGGAGCAACGGGAGTCACAATTGGGGCTTTGTCGACGACGCCAAACGCCTGAACGTGGCTATCACCAGGGCCAAGCGGAACATCCTGATGTTGGGAGACGGGCGCATGTTCGCCAATGCCACCTGGTCCCAGCTGCGTGTGCTCTCTGAGTACGGGCGCTTGACCCGCCTCTGGGTTCGATTCGGGGGCAGTGCCCCCGCTGGCCACAGGAAATCCCTGGTCATCGACGAGAGCTTCGACCCGCTGCCCGCCCTTGCCACCTGGGTACCTTCACTTGTTGCCTGGAGCTGCGACGCAAAGGGGGAGAGCGGGCGAAATGAGCTGGATGCGGCCAAAGAGAAAGGACGTGACGCCCAGGCGAACGGTTTCGCCGAGCGCTACAACACTCCCCTGGATGAGGACTTCGACTGGGATTCCCTGGGTAAGCTCATCGCGGCCGGCCTCAACGAGATTCTCTCGACGCCTGCCTTCCACGTGCTCATCTATCTGGTGGCAGGACTACACCCGCGCGAATTCTCGCTGGCGGAAACACCGCGACAATCGGGCAAGCTTGACCGCACCTGGGCTTCCTGTTCGACATGTCCCTGGGTCTAGACGCAACCAATCTAGTCTACAACATGCTCTGGGCCGCAATTGTGTGGACGCTCGGCCTGGGCACTCCCTGGCATGACGCGAACTACGCTATCCACGACGACTCCCTCCCACCGGTGCCACACGTCAAAGGAAGGCGTGTAACACTCTGTGGGCGGCGCCAGTGTACCCCCAAGGGACTCTTCCGGCAGGTTCCCCAGGCGTGGAGCGCTGCAACCAAGGACTGCTGCAGGCACAGGAAGCATCCTGGAATGGCCGGGCTACAGGACATCCTCCGTGGCGCTTCCGACGACTCTAAGCGGGACCAGATCCGCAAGGAGATTATAGACACCGACGGCCTGCCTCCCCATGGAATCCTGCAAGGCCCGGTCCCTCTTGGTCGTCATGATGCTAATGCTCCGCGAGCCACGCGTGTTCCTGTGGCCCTTCTCTCACCCAGAGCAGACCGGGGACGTCATCGAAGCCATCCTGGGTTTCTGTGTCCCCTGGCAAGAGGCGCACCGAGGGTTCCGGCACCACTTTGCACGAACCTGGGGGCTCACGTTAGACGACCTAGCCGACCTCCACGGCCGCGTCGAGGCAATCCTGCCCCGCATCTCCAAGCTCGTGGCGGTGGCGCACCACCACCCGGATGCGCGGGCAGCCGGCTGCCCGCAGACCTGGAGTGAAATGGACAGGCAGGACTTTCAGTTGAAGGCGCCGATGCTCGTCCTCGAAAAGATCGTCCCAGCCGCCTCTCTGGCTTCCCTGGGTGCGCACCGCTGCTCGGTGTGCGCGCTACACGTCGCGCTGGCGGGATCCGACGCCTCCTTGGGTGACGACGATCGGCTTGCGGGCCTCGCATACATCGGCGGCGGATTCGCTCTATCCAACACCGACCTCAACGCCCCCTTGCCGTCCACCCCCGCCCCAGGCACCAAGCAGGACCCTCCGCACATTCCCGACGACAGGCTGACACCCGAGCAGAAAAATGGCAGGTTCAGGTGCGACAGCTGCGGTAGGGACCAGCTACGCTCCACCGATGGCACGTGGATCTCCGACGACACGCGCCTGATGGTAGCACAGAATAGGCCCCAGGCCCACCTCAACGGTGCAAACATGGGGTGGCACTGCGAGACCTGCTGGATCCGATACCTGGAGGATCAGGGCATTCCAGCACCGACAGGCGCGACAATCGCCGACAAGGTCAAGGAGCACGAACAACAGAGGACGGGTGCCGCAAGCATCGACAAGGCGGACGCTCTCCCCTCCCTGGGTCACCTCCCACTTGGCTTTGGATGCAGCCCCCAGGCGGACACGAGGTCGCCACCGGACCTCATCATGACGCCGACCGGCATGCAGATCCCTGAGCGCGCCAACACCACCATACCCAGCCTACGGATCCGAGACGAACGGTTCGGCCTCAAAGCTGCCCAGAGCCAAATCTACTCCGCTCGGTGCGACACATGCCCCCCAGGGGCTCCGCTCCTCGTCTGGAACACAGGAGCCCCGCCCCTGGGCTGTTTCATATGGAAGCCAGCGGAGGGGGTAGGGGTTCCCGAGCAGGCCGGGCTGCCTCCCATCGACAGGCGAGCCATAGCCTGGTGGGAGCGCAGCTGGAACGCCACCTGGTGCTGCCGACGCTGCCTGGTCCCTGTCTGGAATATCGGTCCTGCTACCCCGGACCACATCCTTGATAGGGAGTTTAGAGCGCTATACCCAGCCGAGGCCCCTGTCCTCCCGACGCTCAACAGCCAGATCGGAGCTGAGGTACCAGTGGACATATTCAGGTCTCTCCCATGGCTAGGCGCGGACGCCAAGGCCCAAGATCGCTTCGCCAAGGCCGGAGCGACATGCTTCCCTGGGTCTAGCGCCGCGGGTGGTGCTGCCTCCGCTGCCGAGCGAGCCCCCATGTCCCTAGCACAGCTCATGGAGCTCCTGCCAGAGCTGCCAGTCCCGCAGGGCCCGCTCCTGGACAGCAGGGGCGTCAACAACCCCACGCTGAGCCCAAGCGACCCCAGGAGCGGACCGGGCAGCGGAGGCTTGTCCGCACAGCGACTCCTGGTGACCTACCTCCGGGACCTCCACCCTGGGTTGGACTACACCTGGAGACAGTTCTGTCTCACTAACCGCGACAGCAGCATCCCAGAGCCTAGGACTGACGAGGCCTCCTGGCCGGACGGACGTCTGACGGAGTTCCTCAGGACGGCATACGGCGAATGCATCCCTGAGGATGGTGTCCCGCTCAACCAGCGCTGGGAGGGTAAACGGCTGGCCGCGGCGCGAGTCGTCGCCCACCTCACCAACGGCGAGAAGCATAAGGAGTCCTGGGAGAGGCACGCCTCGATCCTAGCCCCGGCGAGTGGCCTCAGCCCTATCAGACACGAAATGGACACACTGACGAGTTTCCTACTCAGCCTCAGCGCCGATGCCCTCGCCTCGACGACCATCGCTGCCCTGGCCGAGTCACACGTGCAGACCATGAATGAGGACAGACCTGGCACTCCTACGGCGGCCGACGCAGGCAAATCCCTGGGTTCGAGAGACGACGACTCGCGTCTGGGTCTCCCGGACCCGCCCGACCACACGGTCAAGGACGAGAGCGGTGAAGACGTGATCCCTCCTACGGAGAAGGTAGAATCACCCGACTTTGGGAACCCCCACGAGTCTTCTCCTCTTGTATCCTGCTCGGGCTCTGCCACGGAGGTCGACGACAACGGCCCAGGCGACAGGGCGCCTCAGCGGAGCACAGCGGCAGACAGCTCGGAACCCAGCTCTGACCGTGACCCAATCGCCGCCTGGGGTGGCCCGGTTAGCACCGACCAAAATTCCAGTGAAGCCAGGGGATCTGATTATGATGAGAGCGCCCGCGACAGGGGCGACGTGCGGAGCCGTCGTCCCCCACTACGCAACCCACAGGTCCCTGGACATGGACCTACCTACCCTCGTTCAACGGAGCGCCACACACAATCAACCTGTTGACCGACTCACACGGGGGCCCCATGTACAAGGTCTGGCTGGGCACAGTGGACTTGGAGCGCCGCGGGGAGCCACCCGCCAAACGCCTCACCAGGTACCAATCGGAGTTAGGTGCAGTATTCTGCGCGCTGTGGACCGCCTACACGCAAGGCGTTCGGCTCCCTGGATCCAGGGAGCCCAAATCGGACCCAAGGCTGCACACGGACGCGACCATCAACAAGTTTCTAGAAGACTGGAAGGGCTGCGGGTACAACGCCTACTTGATGGACACGAGGTGCGACTCCCGCATTGATTGGGCCAAACTGCGGGCCGAGTACCTGCGTCACACCCGGCCCGACGGCAAGGGCAAAGGCAACTACCAGCAGAGCAGCTGGCGCGACCGTGCGACAAGCTCCTGGGGCACCTGGGGCACCTGGCAGAGCGACTAGAGTGACGGCTGGCACGACGACCGTTGGCAGACGGGAGGCAAGCGTGGTGGGGGCAGACCTGACGAGCGAGACGAAAAGAGGCAGCGATGGGGAGACGCATCTCCCTTCCCATCCATCCAGCACCTAGACGGGCAGAGATGTCAACCTTATTACACACCATGAGCGGCCTTCAGCTGCCTCCCCTTCTCTCTCAACCGTGTGGCAGCCTCGCTGCCTCCTTCCCTGGTTCTCACACTCCCTGCCTTTGGACCCGAGCGTGTCGATCAGCAATGCCATCTGCTTCGCTGCGCGGGGGAGCGTAGCGCGCAGACCGTAGTTGGCCCCTGGCCCCGCTGTAGTGGCTCTCACCCGTGGCCCGAATGGTCCTGTGCTCGGCTATGCTGCTTCGGGGCCGACCGAGGCCCACTCCCGAGACGTGTTTATAATCCCTGGGTTTCTCTATCAAACAGCGGCCTTCAGCCGCTCCTTGGACTACAGACCCACCTTGCGGCATCCTGCCGCCCTTCCTGGTACGTGCACTTCCTGCCTTTGGATCCAAGTGTGTGTGCCTGTAATGCCGTCCGCATTGCAATCGCGTGTTGCGTGTGGCCATAGTGGCCCCTGGCCTCACTGTAGCTGTTTTCACCTTGCCAGGCTGCCTGGCACGCAGCTCTGTGGCCGACGACCTGGTGGTTTTCGCCCCGTCCCCAGATCTGCGCCTCTACTTCCTGGGCTTGTCAAGCTACTACGGCCTTCAGCCGTGCATCTCTACATCTCCTGGGAGCGACGCGGGGCTCGGAGGTGCAGGCGGTCCTTCGTCGTGGGTCGCCCCGCCGTGCTGGCGGAATGCCCACCTGGTCCGCTTGCGCCCTAGTCTGACTTGGCCGATGAAGTGACCCCTCAGTGCTGCCTCCCACTGTTGCCTTGCGTTGCCACCCTGTGGACTGCGCTGCACGGTCTCGGCGTATGACGGGCATTCGGTCTCCCCTTCGTCGCTCCCACGCGCATTCGTTGTGCGACCACTCCCTGGGACTTTGTGACCGTTAAGGGCTTGCTGTCTTGGGTATGCGACAGTCTCTGTCCTTCGAGCGCATTCCTCGACCTGGTTGCCTGGGTCGCATGGCGCTGCCGTCACTTAGTCGTTTGGTGCGCGTCCGCCCCGATTGACCGTGTGTTCTTCACCTGGTGGGTACTCGTGTACTCCTGCACTGCGGCGCACCAGATCCCTGGCCTCCTGGGTGCAGGCGCATCTCTCAGCAGCTGTTCGGCGTTTGCCTTAGATGCTTTGGCCTCTGGCTCCCCCTGCAGCCGCGGATGCGTTTTCTGAAGCTGCGACGGTTCGCTGGCGCTGTCAGAATCCCCCTCCCTGTAGAACGACGTCAGCCAGCTTCGGTCTGCTCATGCCCGTCAGACTCCCTGGGCTGACTTTCTCGCACGGAGTTTGGTTCCCACCACCACGCGGTTGTCACGTCACGACCACGACTGGGAACGTACGGCGCGCCATTTTGGCCGCGCCTGGCTTGCTTCCTGAGTGACTGACCCCTCAGACTCCCTGGGTTGCAGCTTGCACGACCGCCTTGGGTGACTGACCCTCAGACTCCCTGGGTTGCAACTTGCACGACCGCCTGGCCTCTCAGACGCCCTGGGTTGCTCCCCCCCCCCGCCGCCTGATCCGCGGCCGCCGCGCGCGCCCGGGAATTCGTCGCGGCCGCAGCCCGACCGTGACTGCTCGCCGCCGGCGCTTCCGCCTGCGGCTGTACAAAAAAAAGTATCCCCACCAACTCCTTACATAGGTGTCACCTAGTTGCTTAGTTGCTTCCTTGTACACGCCCTGTCACCTTCGGTTGGCCGTCGTGTCTCTCGCCAAGGTCGGGAGCAGGTGTACCTTCCGCACTGCGTCACATCATGTCGTTGATCTTTCGCGTGCGAACGCATTCTTCCGCAGTTGGTTTGAGGGTCGACTCCGGTTGTCACTGACTTCAGTCGTGCCTTTTCAGCCGCGTGGATGCGTACTCTGAAGCTGCGACGGTTCGCTGGCGCTGTCAGAGTCCCTCCTTCCTGCTGAACGGCGTCAGCTCTCTTGCCTACGGTCTCGCTCATGCCCGGCAGACACCCTGGGCTCTCTGACACTATTCCTGCACGGAGGCAAGATCCCCACTGCCTTGAGGTCGTCGGACCGACACGATCCTTGACTGGGGGTGTTCGTCGCGCCATTTTGGCAGCGTCCTCCCTGCTTCCTGGGTGCCTGTTTCCCTTCAGACTCCCTGGGCTGCAGCTTGCACCGCCGCCTGATCCGCGGCCCCCGCGCGCGCCCGGCTAATTTGTTACGGCCGCAGCCCGACCGTGACCCGCCGCCGCCGGCGCTTCCGCCTGCGGCTGTAAAAAAAATATCCCCACCAGCTCACACCGCCCTCTGGACTTTTCCTTGCGGGCAGCGAATCAAAAAAATATCCCCACCAGCTTGACACGCCCTCTGGACCTTTCCTTGCGGGCCGCAGCTTAAAAAGTATCCCCACCAACTCATCCAGAAACGACGCCCAGGCGAGTAGAGGTGATCATGGAAGCGGGGCAGCATATAGAGGAACAAGGGGCTGGGGAGGCCGTCGTACCCCAAGGGGGGGGATTTAGGAGGAGTCGGAGGCGGAAGAGGAGTAGGATGATGAGGGTGGGGAGGGAGGAGTGAGGAGGAGGAGGAATAGGCGGATGATGATGTTGATGTTGATATTGATGATGCTGATGATGACGATGATGGTGGTGGTCTTGACGATGGTGATGGTGATGGTGATGGTGATGGTGATGGTGATGGTGATGATGATGATGATGATGATGATGATGATGATGATGATGATGATGATGATGATGATGATGATGATGATGGTGATGATGATGAGGGGGAGGAGCAGGAGGATAAGGGCGATCAGAAGAGTCAAAGGCCTCTTGAATGCCTCGCGGAGTCTCTTGGGATGTCTCTTGGGATACTCTTTGAGGTCTCTTGGGGCGTCTCGGGGGCCTCTTGGCGGTCCCGGGAACTTCTTGGACCGTCTTGGGTGCCTCGGGGTGGCCTCTTGGGGCCTCTTGGGGGCCTCTTGGGGGTATTTTGGAGGACTGTTGGAGGCCTCTTGGGGCCTCCTGGTCGCCTCTTGGGGCCTCCTGGGCGCCTCTTGAGGCCCTCTTGGGGCGCTCTTGGGAGCCTTGGGAACGCTCTTGGGGCCATCTTGGAGGTGATCGATCAAAGGAAGGGGGTCCCTCAATTAGCACCCCCCCTCGGGAGCCTCTAACATCGGCCAAAACCATAGTAAAACCGATGATTTTGGCTTCCTCGCCGAGGCCGTTTTGGACGCTCCAACTACCAGCGAACCCCCCCGTCCAGGTCTAGGGGAATGGGTTGGGGGGAGGGGTAAACCCCTCCCCGAAGGGGAAGAAGGAGGGGTGGAAGAGGAAATTCCCTAAACCACCTACGCCCAGAGGGCTGGTGGGATTATGTAGGAATTGCGCTCTCGCCTGGGATTTCCTTGCAAGTTATTCAGACGCCGCGTCTTCGACATTCAGGAATCACGCTCTCGCTTTGGCTTTCCTGGGATTTCCTGGGATCCGCGCTGTCGCTCAAGATTTCCTCGCGATTCATCGATTCATGCAGGACTCACACTTCTGCAGCCCGCTTGCTCGACCTGGTCGCCTGGGCCTGCGTTCCCGACCCGCTCTCCAGGGTCTGCCCGCCCGATCTGCCCGTCTGGTTCTACCACGTGTTTTCTGACTCTAGCACCCCTCCTGCTAATTTCTCTCGTCCTCCTTTGTTTTCCCTCCTCCTTCCATCCGTCCTCTCGTCCCGTGGCCTAGGGGCTGCGCAAACTTCATTTGGCAGGTAAGGAAGATATACCCCCAAGGGGGTACGATCGAAGACGAAGAGGGCGGATACCAAGGCTTTGGGATATACGTGTTGGGTGGCCAACGAGCAGGTAGGAGCGATCAGTCTTAAACTTATTGTTGTTGTTGTTGTTGCTGTCGTTGATGGTGGTGTTGTTGTTGTTGTTGTTGTTGTTGTTGTTGTTGTTGTTGTTGTTGCTGCTGTTGTTGTTGTTGTTGTTGCTGTTGTTGTTGCTGCTGCTGTTGCTGTTGCTGTTGCTGTTGCCGTTGCTGTTGTTGTTGTTGTTGTTGTTGTTGTTGTTGTCGTTGTTGTCGTTGTTGTTGTTGTTGTTGTTGTTGTTGTTGTTGATCTCTCATTCCTGCTAATTATTGTTGATCCCCCTTCACCAGTGCATGCGGTTTTTTCTCAGTCAAAGTGTGCCCCTCGACGCTCGCACCCTGTTTTTTGACAGGGGAAGTCTTGATGGTCAAACTGTCCCCCAGGCCCCCTGGACTACAACAACAACGGCTCCCGCCTGAGACGTCCTCACAATTTATTGAAGAATCTCGCTCTCGCTTTGGACTTCCTGGCAATTTACCACCGAACCGCGGCTCCCGCCTGAAACTTCCTGACAATGTGCAATAGAATCGTATTGTAGAATCGCGTTCTCGCTTGGGACTTCCTCGCAACTTACGACCGAACCGCTTCGCTGGATATTGAATCGCTTCGCTCATTCCGCCGGCCCGTATTGTGCCATCGCGGGGTCTTGGGGGGTCTTGGGAGCCTTTGGAAGCTTCGTGGGAGCTTCTTGGGAACTTTGGGAGGCCTCGTGGATGGCTCTGGGTGGGCTCTCTTGGTGGTCTCTTGGGGGGGTCTGCCTGGCCTCTTGGGGGCCTCCTGGGAGCTTCCTGGGGGTCTCTTGGGGGCCTCTTGGGGCTTTCTTGCGGCCTGTTGGGGGCCTCTTGGGGCTCTCTTGGGGGCTTCGTGGGGCTACTTGGGGGCTTGTAGGGGCATTTCGGGGGCGTGTTTGGGCGGGAGGCTCAAAATTTCCGTTCAGGTTGCCCCTGTGGACCTCAATCATGGGGCCGTCTTGGGGCCTCTTGGACCGTCTTGAGGGTTTCTTGGGCCTTCTTGGAGCGCTCTTGGGCCGTCTTTGAGCGGTCTTGAGGGTCTCTCGGGCCGTCTTGGGGTGATCTTGGGGGCCTCTTGGACCGCCTTGAAAGGTGTGAGAGACGAAGAGGCGGATATGTTAAAAATGCACGCTTTCCTAAGGGAATGAGACGATTTTTGCTTGTGGGAGCCCTCTTGGGACGCCGCTTAGGGACCTCTTGGGGCGTCTTGAAGGCCTGTTGGGCCGTCTTGAGGCCATCGTAGGCGCTTGGGGGTGATATTTCGGCGTCTCCCGGCTCTCTTGGACCGTCTGGAGGGCTTCTCGGGCCCCTCTTGGACCGATTTGGAGCCCTCCTGGGCTCCGAAAAAGAGTTCTTGAGGGTTTCTTGGGCCTTCTTGGAGCGCTCTTGGGCCGTCTTTGAGCGGTCTAGAGGGTCTCTCGGGCCGTCTTGGGGTGATCTTGGGGGCCTCTTGGACCGCCTTGAAAGGTGTGAAAGACGAAGAGGCGGATATGTTAAAAATGCACGTTTTCCTAAGGGAATGGGACGATTTTTGCTAGTGGGAGCCCTCTTGGGACGCCGCTTAGGGACCTCTTAGGGACCTCTTGGGGCGTCTTGAAGGCCTGTTGGGCCGTCTTGAGGCCATCGTAGGCGTTTGGGAGTGATATTTCGGCGTCTCCCGGCTCTCTTGGACCGTCTGGAGGGCTTCTCGGGCCCCTCTTGGACCGATTTGGAGCCCTCCTGGGCTCCGAAAAAGAGTTCTTGAGGGTTTCTTGGGCCTTCTTGGAGCGCTCTTGGGCCGTCTTTGAGCGGTCTAGAGGGTCTCTCGGGCCGTCTTGGGGTGATCTTGGGGGCCTCTTGGACCGCCTTGAAAGGTGTGAAAGAC
The DNA here is from genome assembly GCA_963575745.1 of Prorocentrum cordatum. NCBI lineage: Eukaryota > Dinophyceae > Prorocentrales > Prorocentraceae > Prorocentrum > Prorocentrum cordatum. The sequence goes on along the minus strand of CAUYUJ010019394.1, from coordinate 744,025 downwards.
GAAGAGGCGGATATGTTAAAAATGCACGTTTTCCTAAGGGAATGGGACGATTTTTGCTTGTGGGAGCCCTCTTGGGGCGCCGCTTAGGGACCTCTTGGGGCGTCTTGAAGGCCTGTTGGGCCGTCTTGAGGCCATCGCAGGCGTTTGGGAGTGATATTTCGGCGTCTCCCGGCTCTCTTGGACCGTCTGGAGGGCTTCTCGGGCCTCTCTTGGACCGTTTGGAGCCCTCCTGGGCTCCGAAAAGGGACCTTGCCGGGAGTCTGCCGAGAGTGTGCCGGGACCTTGCCGGGAGTCTGCCGGGACCTTGCCAGGACCTTGCCGGGACCTTGCCGGGACCTTGCCGGGGTACTTTTCGTCCGGGGACCCCCAGGGCCCGCCCCGCGCGCGCGAACTAGAAATATTGTTGAGCAGTTACCGGAGATCTTAGCACGCCTCTGGCCCGTTGGGCCAGCGAATTTCCCTGATAATTTATCCAGATGCCGGTCCTCGACACTCAGGAATCGCGCCCCCGCTACATTTTGCCTCGTGGTTCAAGCAGGACTCACGCTTCAACGACCCGCCCGCTCGACCCGCCCGTCGGGGCCTGCCCGCCCGACCAACCCATTAATGACTGCAGTCGCCGCTCGCTGCCCGTATTGGTTCCGCGGTCGCCTTCGCCTTCGTTCGCTGCCCTTCGTGGCCCCGTTGCTGCCCTCAGTGGCCCCGTCGCTGCCCTTTGTGGCCCCGCATTCTATGCCCTTCGTGGCCCCCGCTCGCACGCGCCCGTCGTGGCCCCATACGCATGCCCTTCGTAGCCCGCTGTCGCCCTTCGTGGCCCCCTCGCTGCCCTTCGTGGCCCCTTTGCTGCCCTCAGTGGCCCCGCTGTCGCCCTTTGTGGCCCCTTATACGAATGCCCTTCGTGGCCCCCGCTCGCTTCCGTCGTGGCACCATATGCATGCCCTTCGTGGCCCCGATGTCGCCCTTTGTGGCCCCCTCGTTGCCCTTCGTGGCCCCGGTGCTGCCCTCAGCGGCCTTGTCGCTGCCCTCCGTGGCCTCGGATTTTATGCCCTTCGTGGCCCACGCTGGCTTTTCTCACGATTTACTTGGGAATCGCGTTATCGCTCGAGACTTCCTCACGATTCATGCAGGACCCACGCTTCAGCAACCCGCCTGCTCGACCTCGTCGCTTGGGCCCGCCTTCCCGACCTGTCCGCTATGGGTCTGCCCACCCGATCTGCCCGTTTGATTCTACCACTTGTTTTCTGCTCCTTGCCCCCCTCCTGCTAATTTGTCTCGTGCTTCATTCTTCTCACTCCCCTTTTCACCCGTCCTCTCTTCCCTTTTTGAAGGGGCTGCATTAAATAGACGTGGCAGGTAAGGAAGATATACCCCCAAGGGGGTACGATCGAAGACGACGAGGGCGGGTACCGAGGGTTTGGAATATACGTATTGATTGACACGTGAGCAGATAGGAGCGAACAGTCTTAAAATGATTTTTGTTGTTGTTGCTGCTGCTGCTGATGTCGTCGTCGTCGCTGCTGCTGCTGCTGCAGATGTTGTTGTTGTTGTTGTTGTTGTTGTTGTTGTTGTTGTTGTTGTTGTTGTTGTTGTTGTTGTTGTTGATGCAGTTGTAGTTGTAGTTGTAGTTGTAGTTGTAGTTGTGGTTGTAGTTGTAGTTGTTGTTGCTGCTGCTGCTGCTGCTGTTGTTGTTGTTGTTGTTGTTGTTGTTGTTGTTGTTGTTGTTGTTGTTGTTGATATTGAATATTCATTTCTAGGGAAAAGTTGTTGTTGATCTCCGGAAGCGGTTTCGCGCGCTCTCGCCTCGACGCCGACTACATTTTCTCCAAAAGCGAGGCTCCCGCTCGAGCGCTGGTTAGATTGTAAATGTTTGTTTGTGTATGTGTGTGTTGTTCCAGGCGGGGACAACGGCTCCCGCTCGATATTTCCTCACAACTTACCCCGAGACATCCTGGCCAGAGAAGAGAGGACCCCGAACTCAGGAACGGCGGTCTTGATTTAGATTTCCTCGCAGTTCAGTCAAGTTGGCGGAGGCCCAGCCACGACGATAAGTGCTCCCCGCTCGATACTTCCTTCCAATATACCCCGAGGCACCCTGGCCAGAGAGGCCCTCGAACTCAGAAAGAGCGTGTTCTACCGCTGCTGGCGGAAAACGGGGGGGTGTCACTGGGGATTCCCAACCCGTCCCCCCCCTCGAAAACCGGGGGGGGGGGGTCATTACCGGTTCGAACCCCTCCCCCCCCAGTCCATCATGAAAAGAGGGGGGTCACTACGGGTTCGAACCCCCCCCTCCCCGCTGGCAAACGATTCCCGCTTCCCGGGACAGTTGGACAATTGTGGGGATACTGGGACAGTGGTGGGAACGGTGGTGGTGGGGACAGTGGTGCGGGGACAGTGGGAGAGTGGTGCGAACAGTGGTGGGGACGGTGGTGGTGGGGACAGTGGTGCGGGGACAGCGGGACAGTTGTGGGGACAGTGGGACAGTGGTGGGGACGGTAGTGGTGGGGACAGTGGTGAAGGCGGTGGTGAGGACAGTGGTGAGACAGTAGTACAGTGAGGAGAGTGGTGGGGACAGTGGGGACAGTGGGACAGTGGTGGGGACAGTGGGGACGGTGGGACAGCACAGTGGGACAGCGGCGGGGGCTGGGACAGTGATGGGGACAGTGGGGACAGTGGGACAGCACAGTGGGACAGCAGCGGAGACAGAGGGGACAGTGGGACAGTGGTGGGAACAGAGGGGACAGTGGGACAGTGGGAATGTGGTGGGGGCAGTGGTGGTGGGACAGTGGTGAGGGCGGTGGCGAGGACGGTTGTGGGACAATGGGACAGAGGTGTAGTGGGGACAGTGGTGGGGACAGTGGGGACAGTTGTGGAAACAGTGGGACAGCTCAGTGGAACAGCGGCGGGGACAGTGGGACAGTGGGGACAGTGGGGACAGTGGGGACAGTGGGACAGTGGTCGGGACCTTGGGGAAAGTGGGGAGAGTGGGACAGTGGTGGGAACAGTGGTGGGGACGGTGGGGACAGTAAGACAGTGGTCGGGGCACTGGTGGGGACAGTGGGGACGGTGGTGGGAACAGCGGGGAGAGTGGTGGTGAGGACAGTGGTGCTGAGGATAGCAGTGGGGGATGTGGTGCGGACGGTGGTGGGGATCCGGGAGTCGTTTGCCGATACTGGACAGTGGTGGGAATTGTAGTGGTGGGGACAGTGGTGCGGGTACACTCCGATCCTACTGCTGAGTGGACATGTGACGGGTGACGAGCTTTATCGCGAGCTACGCACACCTAATGAGGAACATGGATGGCTTCTAATACCCCTGCGGAGATACCACACGCCATTGGGTCCTTGTCTGGGTGACGGTGTCACACATGGCATGGATTGTATGATCCACAACAGGGGATGGCACACGAGGAGGTAATAATGAACGAACATGCTGAGGACACATGGGCATGCTTGCTACCTCTCCTCTCCTGGATCCCCGTGTCGCTTTTCACAGACAGACTCGCGCGCCGCTTGTGGGCAGTCCCTTTCTAAGTGAAGGGGCCTTTGGCTTCTCAGTTCAGTGAGGCACAGTCTGTTGCCATCTCCCCCCCAGGAGTGCGTCGTCTCGTCCAGTAGTCAGTGCTGGACTAGCTCTGGGAAGGACTGTGTTTGTGTTTGTGTTCGTGTGTGTGTGTGTGTTTGTGTGTCTACGCTGGACATTCAGGGGCTGAACATTTTGTTTCAAACAGGGTGGCATACATCGTTGCTGATGTTTACTGCTGCCGCTGCCGCGCTGCCGGCTCTCCGTCTCTGTCCTGGCCAGCATTCCAGGGGGGCTCCGTCCACATGCCCTAAGCCCGAGAAAGAAAGAAAGAGCAGGAGGCGGGCCAGAGTAAGCACCACGATGCATCAACGATGCTGCAATACACCCTCCAGTCCCAGGTCCCCCTCTCATCGATCCCTGGAGGTATGCCGTTCCCCTGAGGGAGGCGACCCTCTTGAATGACAAGCGCCCAGCATGCCTACCTCTCAGGCGAGACCCTCTTCCGAAAATGATCCACCCTTTCTGTGTTTTTTTGCTAAATTCATGCAGGGTGACATATTCCCCAATTAGAGCTTGCCTCTGTAGGGGTCCTAGCGGATTAAAGGGTAAGGTGAGGTGCGTCGCCGATTTCGGTGGCCGGGCCCAGGTGCACGGGTGCCCGGGTGCCCGGCGGTGCCCGGGTGCCCGGGCGGCCGGTGAGGTGCGTGGCCGATTTCCCGGGTGCCCGGGTGCCCGGAGGTGCCCGGGTGCCCTTGGGTGCCCAATAGCCCAATAGCCCAATAGCCCAGTGGCCCTATGGCCCTATAGCCCTATAGCCCTATAGCCGTATAGCCCTATAGCCTTGCAGCCCTATAGCATTATATCCCTATAGCCCTAATAGTCTTATATCCCGACAGCCCGATAACCCTATAGCCCTATAACACTATAGCCCGATAGCCCTATAGCCCTATGGCCCGATAGCCCTATAGCCCTATAGCCCGATAGCCCTATAGCCCTATCAGGGAGCAATGGGAAGATGAACAAAATCTGATTGGGTTTTTTCTCCGGTATCATGAAAGTTCAAGGAAGTGTCCACCGTGGCCGTTTTGGCTCAAGATTTTCCTTTACATCCAGCTTGGTCTGCGAGGACTCCACCAGCGCTGCCATAAATGACGTCGGCCATGGAGCTTCCGGAGGTCGGAGGCGAGGCGAGCGGGTCGGAGCAGTTCCTGGTCCAGGACGCTCGCGCCCGGCGCTCCCCCTGGCGAGCGGCGGGCGGCGCCGCCGCGGGGCTCCTGCTCCTGGCCAGCGCAGGCGGGGGTGCGGCGCACCTTGCGCTGCGCAGTTCGGCCTCTGGCGTGGGCCCCCGCGACAGCAAGCAGCAGGCGATCGCCATTCCCCCACGAGACCAGTGCTCCAACTGGGACGAGGACTGCTTCAGCACGGGGTGCTGCAACGTGGCGGGCCTGACGTGCTTCGAGACCAAGTCAGGGAAGGGCGAATGCTTGAAGAACTGCACGCCCAGCGATACCAAGCTCTGCAACCAGCCGCAAGCGATCATGGAGCCGGTCTTGGCGGATGCTGTGTTGTACGACCCGACGCTGTATTGCTTTGCGATAGTTATGCAGGACATCGGCAGCACGAAGAAGTACTACGATCTGGAGCTGCTCCAGGGAGCGTATGAGAAGGGGATCAGTATCTTTGGTTGTGATTCTTGGGGGGTGTTCAGCGACGCAGAGGCCGATATTGCTCCTGGCGTTCCTGTCACGAAGGTGGATGACGTCGATGGGGGATTTCCATTTCGCGAAGCGGGAGGAGACCGGCACCTGGCTGAACACAGGCCTGCATTATCAGGCCTGGAAGGCCATTCAGGCGGAGGGTAAGTACGCCACTGCCAACTGGGTCGTGAAACTCGATGCGGACGCGGTGATGATTCCGAGCCGCTTGAAGTACTGGCTGTCAGACAAGTACGTTCCTCCCATGGGCACCTACCTCGAGAACTGTCAGTACGTCAAATATGGTTGGTTCGGCAGTCTGGAGATCTTCTCGAAGGCCGCGTTTGAGACGCTCCTGGGGTCGATGGCCTCGTGTAAGAACGGCGGGATCGACTGGAAGGTGGGCATAGATGGTGGCAAGTACGGGCCCATGGGCGAGGATCTGTTTGCGCAGGCCTGCCTGGACGCGAACGGCGTCAAGCGCGGGATCGGGTACGGCTCCAAGCTGGACGGCACTTGCGAGGCGGACCGGCCCCTTTCGGAAAAGAAAAGCAAGAAGTGGAAGCCCAACTGCGACACCGTCGCCACCACGACATACCACCCATTCATGAAGCCGGAGGACTACTGGGCGTGCTACGAGGCCACCATGAAGGCCTTCCGGTGTAATTACCCGCCGCCCTGATCTCGACGGTGCCCCTCCGGCGATTCGTGGCCTTTCGCCCCTCGCGCCTGCCACGGTGCAGCGAATTCGTGAGCGGACTGCGGGGCGGTCGCGCACTCCTGTTCGAGCCGGGCGCGTGGGCGCCTGTGCGAGAGCGGATGCAGTCCCTGCCCGACGCCTGCCTGTTTGCGTTGGGCGGCCGCCGCCGCGACGAAGTCAGCAAGACGGCACGGCCATTTTTTCTGCCAGCGGACGGCTCCCAGCTTGCAGCTGGGATGTCATGAGGCCGAGAGGTCGCGCCGAGCTTCTGAGCCCCTGTGACAGAGGCAAGATGGCTTGAAGCGTATTGACCCCTGGCCTTGCGCAGGAATAGTTCTAGATGGAACGTTGATGCATCTGGAGGTGGAGTCGAGTTTACGAACCGTTGTGCGAGAGGCACAGTGGCTTGTGCTTGTGCTTGCGCTTGTCACGCGGCTCTTCATGTGCGAGAGGCAAAAATTCAAGGAAGTGTCCAGGGGTAGCCCCGATTTGAAAAAGAAAAGGGTCTACCCTCCATCCGTTGAGTGTTGAACGAGAAAGTTCTGGTCATGGAATTTGCAACGTCTACGGCGACAGCCACGAAACGTGTGAGGGGTGTGCTGGAATTTGTAAGGAACTGCGTGCGACCCCTCCCTGAGGGCTTCGGTGGAGCTCTCTATGGGGCCACGAAGCGTGTGAGGGGTGTGCCGAAATGGGTAAGGAACCGCATGCGACGCCTCCCTGAGGGCTTCGGTGGAGCTCCCTATGGGGCCATGAAGCGTGTGAGGAGTGTGCCAACATGTGTGGGGAACCGCATGCGACCTCCCCCACCCCTGAGGGCTTCGGTGAAGCCCCCTTTGGGGCCACGAAACGTGTGAGGGGTGTGCCGACATGGGTAAGGAACCGCATGCGACCCCCCCTCCCCTGAGGGCTTCGGCAGAGCTCCCTATGAGGCCACGAAGCGTGCGAGGGGTTTGCCGAAATGAGTGGGGAACCGCATGCTTTCCACCTCCCTCGAGGGCTTCGGTGGAGCTCCCTATGGGACCTCGAAACGTGTGAGGAGTGTGCCGAACTGGGTGAGAGCCACATTCGACCCCTCCCCCTTTGAGGGCTTGCTTCGGTGGAGCTCCCTATGGGGCCACGAAAAGTGTGAGGCGTGCTCCGAACTGGGTGGGGAACCGCATGCGCCCCCCCCACCCCCGAGGGCTTGGAGCTCCCTATGGGGCCACGAAACGTGTGAGGGGTGTGCCGATGTTTTTGTGCGGAGGGCAAATGCAGGAATGAGAGGAGCGTGGAGGGGGCAGCGGGAGGAAGGATGGGAGGAGTGGACGCGGGGCGCTGCTCTTCAGAACGAGGACCCAATACCACAGGATGGCTGGGATAATCATATCGTTGAAGATCTGGGGAGGCAGCGGGTAAGGCGGGGCCAGCCGGCGGAGGAGGCGGAGGTCGGTGCGGGAGCAGCGAGACCTGCCCGCAAGGTTCCCGAGGCGCTCCAGCGAGAGGCGGACGCGCTGGGCTGGAAGCGGCAGGCCTCCAAGAAGGGGGGCGGCAAGGGCAACTTCGGTGGCAGGGACACGCGCAGCAGGACCCTCCCCGCACCGGGAGGTCCGTGAGACCCAGGCGTTGCAACCTTTTCCCGTTGGTCGCTTTCGCCAGGGTAGGGTTCGGGCCCACGGGACAATCTCGGATCGATCTGGCTCGAAAAAGACTGCAGAAAGACGGGGTCTAAGTCTCCGGTTGTGATTTTTCATGATGCTGGTGCGGAGGTCCCAGATCAGTGTGGTGACTACACCGTCAGGTGGGCCTCGCCATGAAACAGGTGGGTCCTGAGGGAAGCGGGTCCAGGGGGTTTTCCGCCGTCTTCGGGCTTCTCTGGGGTCCACGATCTACACATATCGATGCGAAGCGCCTGCCACACCGACCGCACAAACGGTGGATTGACGACATTGCAGTTTTTGTTCGCACGACGTGCGCAAAGGAATGGGAAGCAGTGGTATCAGGTGTTGACATGGGCAAATCCGGAAGATGCGTAAGTGTCCCGCAGAAAACGTCCAGCAGCGACACAACCACAGGGCATGGAATATGTTGGCCTGGATCTGATATGCGACGTGCGAGTGATGCCGGCGCCCCGGCGCCACCGCCTGGCCCCGCGTAGGGCCGTCCCCCCGAAACGACATAGGCGCAGCCTCAGCCTCCGGCCCAGCCTCCCATAGGCCCTGGGACTGTCAAGACGAGACCGACCCAGGATGAGACGCTGGTCTCGGGCGACCAGCCCTGGGATGCAGGACCCGTTTTCCTCGGGACCCGTTGCCTTCATGCCGAGAGTCAGTGGGGAGTCGGGTCGTTCTGCGAGGGCCTCTCGGGCGACTGGGGCCTCCAGGGTCCCACGACGGTTCGCTGACAGACCCTCTGGTGAGGTCCTCGGGGGTCTCGAGTTCACCGCACGGTCTGTCACCGCACCGCCTTGTGACCCCCAGAAACCACCAGGAGTCGGAGAAGCTTCTGGAGAACGTGCAGTGTCGCCTGCCACCTTCCCCCGTGCAGGCCGCTTGGGTGCACCTTCTGACCTGACTCGTGCGTGTCGTCTTTCCGCTCCCCCTCTTCCTCCCGCCTGTTCAGCTCGTAGCCTTTTTTTGTGGCATGCCAGTGCTACAACCCACTGTGTCAACGCGTCCCTCATGATGCTTGGCTGTTGCTTGCTTGCTCGGTCCAGGAGGTGCCTCGAGGCTTCTCAGGTCCTCAGGCCCTTCCTCGTGCGCCCCTCGCACATCCGGGCGCAACTGGAGCGAAGAAGGGGCTGCGCTACCCACCCGAGGTCCCTTCTCGAGGGACTTCAGCTGTCGCTGCCGGCGCGCACAGGGAGGGGGTGCCGACGCGGGGGAGGCCCTCTGAGGAGGCGGGGGGGCCTCCTTAGAAGGGGGAGCCTTTTCAGAAGGGCCTGGAGGCCTCTGGGAAGCCCCCCCCTTCCCACCACCGCCTGCTCAGAAGGCCGCCCCCTCGCGCCGGCGAGGGGGAGGAGGAGGAGAGGGAGGAGGAGGGGGAGGAGGAGGAGGAGGAGGAGGAGGAGGAGGAGGAGGAGGAGGCGGAGGAGGAGGAGGAGGAGGAGGGAGGAGGAGGAGGATGAGAGGGAGGAGGAGAGGAGGGGAGGAGGGAGTAGGAGGAGGCGAGCCGAAAAAAAAAAAAAAAAAAAAAAAAAGGAGGAGGAGGAGGAGGAGGCCTGCCTCGTCCGTGCCGCCAGAGCCGAGGCCAAGACGCTCAGATCAGGACCACTGCGGGCTCCGGAGGGGCTCTGGTCTTCGGGCCCCTCGCTCGGATCCTGCGTCGGGGCACCGGTTCGTGGCCAGGGCTCGCCG
>CAUYUJ010019394.1:717274-729774 GCA_963575745.1 Prorocentrum cordatum | reverse complement strand
AGGAGGAACACGAAGAGGAAGAGGAGGAGGATGAAGAAGAAGAAGAAGAAGAACAAGAGGTGGAGGAGGAGGAGAAGGAGGAGGAAGAAGAGGAAGAGGGAGGAGGAGGAGGAGGAGGAGGAGGAGGAGGAGAAAGAGCAAGAGGAGGAGGAAAGAAGGAGGAGGAGGAGGAGGAGGAGGAGGAGAGGAGGAGAGGAGGAGGAGGAGGAGGAGGAGTGGGAGGGGAAGGACCACGAGGACGAGGAGGGGGACGAATTTTCAGATGATGAGGAGGAGGAGGCGGAGGAGGAGGAGGAGGCGGAGGAGAAGGAGAGGGAGGATGGATGGTGAGATGTTCAACGCGCTGTCCTTTGCAGTGGGTCCCGTTTGGAGACGAACCTCTCCTCGTCTTTGATCTCCTCGTCCTCCGTACCATACAATTATCATACTTCCCGTCTGCCTCCTCCCTTCCGCATTCTCCTCTCCTCTTTCATATTCATTTTGCTGGCTCAGTTTTTCAGACCCCCGGGCCACTTTCGTCACACATGTTCGCTTCCTTCACCCATGCTTTGTGTTATCAAGTTATCTCTCTGTTTTTTTATATTCCTCAAACAGTGCTTGCTCGTCGGGATTATTGCATGTCTCAGTACGGATGTGATTGGGTCTGGCAAGGGTTTTCAACATGCCGCCCATGGCCGCCTCGTGGCCGCCTGGGTGGATCCGGCAAAGTTTCGCCACGTTGCCTTCTCGTTGCCACCTCGTTGCCGTCTCGTGCGCTGGGTGGGTCCGGCGAGGTTTCGCCACGTTGCCGCCCGTGACCGCTTCGTTGCCGCCTCGCTCGCTAGTTGGGTCTGGCGAGGTTTCGCTACGTTGCCTTTCCGTTGCCGCCTCGTGGCCGCCTCGTATTCTGAGTGGGTCCAGCTGTGTTTCCGCCCGTTGTCTCCTTGCTGCCACCTCGTTGCTGCCTCGTGCGCTGGGTAGGTCCTGCGAGATTTCGCCACGTTACCGCCCGTGGCCGCTTCATTGCTGCCTCGTTCGCTGGGTGGGTCCGGCGATGTTGCCACACTGCCGCCTGTTGCCGCTTCGATGTTTGCACCACGTATACTGCACCACAGCTTACACATCATAACTTGAACCACGTAGCTTGCGCCACATGTCTCACACATCCACAGTGCAACACCCTGCGTTTTAGGATCCACGTTGTCTAACATTTGTTCTGCCACCCCTGCCCCGTTTTCTCCACCTGGGTTGTGTCTTCGCCACTTATGTTTTTTTTTTTGTTCTTTGTCTGCTTATATTGCGTTTTCCATCTGTGATTATTGTTTGCTAGCCTTGTTTCGGTTTCTTCACTACGACCAGGCAGCGCTGCCTGGCGAAGCATCCCATCTGCAAGGTCCTAGAGATCCCTGACCCCTTCTTCGTCTGTGTTCGCAGTGGTCAACTAGCTCTGGGAACTTCCCCTGGCCCCAGTGACTCGGGTTCCACAGGCTCGGCAGCACCGAAGCCCCAAGCTGAAATCCCCCCCTCGTCCCCTCTCCCTCGTCCCCTCGCCCTCGTCCCCTCTCCCTCCTCCTGGCTTGTTGGCGGTGCGGGCAGCTCTGGATGCTTCTTGCGCCTCTCTCCTCCTTCTCCTCACTCCCTTCCTCCTCCGTCTGCTCCTGCTCCTGCTCCTGCTCCTCCTCCTCCTCCTCCTCCTCCTCCTCCTCCCATTCTTTGGTCCATGTCCTTTCTCCTCCTCTCTTCTCCCCCTCTCTCCTCCTGTCCCACTCTCTCTCCTCTCGCCTCCTCCTCCTCCTCGTCCTCCGCGCGCGCGCTCCCTCGTGAGGGCGACGGCGGCTGGAGCAGCCGGGGCGGCGGCTGGGGCGGCGGCTGGTAGACCAGCCCACCCTCCAGGGGCAACGCCAGGGGGCGAGAGGCTCCGGGGGATGGGGGGACGCGTCGACCTCCCATCGCCCACTCATCGCCGACAGGGGCCTGGTGGCCCCCCCCCCGCCCAGGATCGTCGGGTCTACCCGTCGGTGGCGATGTGCCGCCAGTTCCAGGTCGATGTCCCTCCCCCCCCCCCTGAGCTGGTCCCCCTCCCCTAGCGTTCCCGCTCAACTCTGGGCCCCGAGCCCCCGCAAGCCCGGGCCTCCGCCGCAGTGTTGCCCCGTGGGGAGGCTCGCAGAGCCCTGCGGGCTCTCCTGCTCCCCACCTCTGGGCCGCCTTCCGCCATCGGCCTCCCCGCTCAGCAATTGCACATTATGAGCACTACTCTCGCCTCTCCCCTGACTCTATCCCGCCCTCTCCGCGTTTTTGAGTTTTTGGGTTTGGGTTTGTTGGTCTGCACAGGAACACTGGCATTCCGTTCTTGCCAATCCGATCGTTTTCGCTCCTTCGAAATGGTGCTCGTGCTGCAGCGCTGGTCTCTTTTCCGAGCTTTCGGGAGTCTTGCTCCCGCTGCAGCGCTGGTCTCAATTGTGAGTTCTCGGTCCTTCCGATTGGTGCTCCCTCTGCAGCGCTGGCCTCATTTTCGCGTTTTCGGTCCTCCAAAATGCGACCCCCGCTACAGCAGTGGCTTCAATTCTAAATTGTTGACGCTTCGCGTATCCCCAGCGGGCAATTAGCCTCGCCCGTGGCCTGGACGTTGCCCTCGCCGCCTGACCGTCGTCTCGCGGCCGCGACCAAAAAAGTATCCCCACCGGCCTCGTTTCTTGTCGGGCCTCATGCCGACTCACACCGGGTGATCGACCTCTGCGTGTTCATGGTCGCGCCGCCGCGCCATTTTGGCTGCGCCTACTTGATGGTCGCCACTGATCCACGCCACCGGGTTTGGAGTGCCGCTCCTGGTCCTCTTTCCCTCTCGCTTGCCCCTCCCTTTTCCTGCTGCCTAGTCGCGGCCCGGCTAGTGTTCGGATGGCTGTCGACTTGCTTCGCGAGCCCGCAAACCAAAAAGTATCCCTACCAGCCTCCTTGTGCGGAATTTCGTCCGCTGCTCGTTAGCCGCGCTTCTTGACGGCGCCTGGCATTCCTGCGCATTCGCGAACAAAAAAGTATCCCCACCAGCCGTTGGTCCTCCGCGTTTCCTGAGCCGCAGCGTAGCCCGCTCCTGTGGCTCTGGTGCGTAATTTAGGCCGTTGCTTTGTTGCTTCGATCTGACGGCGCGCGGCTGTACCGTTTGCGCTCGCGACCAAAAGAAGTATCCCCACCAACCCATCCAAAAACAATCACCAGGCGAATTGTCTTGATGGAGGATGTGCAGCAGCATGAAGTCCAGGAGTGAACCACATCCGTCCTCCCTCCGAGCTCCCTCTTCATAGGCTCCTGCACGGTTCATGTTCACTGAGGGACATGCCCCGTTTGAAGACAACCGCTTGAAAATCCAGAACTGTGCCAGAACACCCTTCTTGGGACGATCTTGAATCGTACCATAATGCCATCCTTGTGACTTCAACACAGCGAATCAACGTGACTTCTGCCCCCCTGACATTCCGGCGTCGTGCTCAAACACCATTTCTGGGACGTTGGCCACGAGAATGTTTGAAGCTTTTGCAAATTCTGAAACGAATGTGTGCGGCTCTGAAGCGAGAGCCGCATTTTGAAAACAAGCTGCCCTCCATCAGTGGAACTCGTTTGCTAACTTTTAGGACGAATTGGTGCGGCGCTCAGGCGAGAACCACACTGTGGAAACGGGCCGCTCTCCATATTTGAAGCTCTTGCAAACTGTCAAATCGAAAGCCACATTTTGAAAGCGGGCCGCCCTCCATCCGTGAAGTCGTTGCAAGTTTCAAGCTTCAGGACCATGCGTTGCGAAGAAGTCTCAGGTGAAACGCCTGGCCCTCCCTTTCGGCCGGTCTCGGGGTGCGACAGGGAGGAGTTATCAGAAAGGAAGAGGAATGGAAGAGAAGGCGGAGGAGGAGGAGGAGGAGGAGGAGGAGGAGGAGGAGGAGGAGGAGGAGGAGGAGGAGGAGGAGAGGAGGAGGAGGAGGAGGGAGGAGGAGGAGGAGAGGAGGAGGAGGAGGAGGACGGAGGAGGAGGAGGAGGAGGAGAGAGGAGGAGGAGGAGAGAAGAGAGAGGATATAGGATGAGGAGAATGAGGAACATGAAGAGAAGGAGAAACAGGAGTCAGGAGGAAGCAGGAGACGCATCGGTGATCCGCGCGGATCACCAGAGCACTGGCGTTTCGACGACGAAGCAGACGACGGCGGCGGAGATGACGACGACGACGACGACGACACCATTCGCTCTGGGAGCATCTTGCAGGTCTCTCGGGGCAATGGTGGGGCCCTCTTGGGGCCATCTTGGGGCCATTTTGAGCGCCTCTTGGGCTCTCCTGGGGCCTCCTTGGGACTCTCGGGGCTCTCTTGGGCCATCTTGGAGCCATCGTGAGGCCTAAGGAACCCATCGGAAGCGAAATGGCGAGAAGACAACACACATAGATGTTCCTCAGGTGTTGGAAGGATTTGGGCCTCTCGAGGGCGTCCCCGCGAGGCTCCGTGGCCACTCGAAGCCGTCTTTGGGCGGTCTCGTTGCCTCTTGAAGGCTATCTTGCCCTATCTTGGGCTTTGTTGAGCGCTCTTGGAATCCATCTTGCGCTGTCTGACGGCGTTTCAGAGCCATCTTGGGCCAAACAGCACCCGCAGACACCTGCGGTAGGGGGTAGGGGATAGGGGGAGGGGTCAAGCTATCCACACGCCACATGCCGTCTCCCACTCCCACCCTCCCTCCAACACACATGAGCAGCACCCGAGTCTCAGCATTGACTGGGGCCGCCTTCGGCAACCATCGGGCACCAATGCAGACGCCAGCCAGATGTGCGACGTCCGCGATGTGCGCCGGGCGTGCCAGGGCGCCCCCATCATCCCTGCCCACTGAGAATGCAGAATGATCGCGGGGCGCCGGCGCATAGTCCATCATTTTGATGCAACGTGTGCTTTACATTGGGTTTTGGAAGGGATGGTCGGCCTGCACACATGGGGCAATATGCCGCCCTCCCCTCGTCCACGTCAAACAAAACACATCAACCGATCGCGGGGAGCCCGCGCCTGATCCAGACTTTGCCGCAAAGTGCATTTCGTGTTATTTTGTTGTCACGGATGGCGGGTTGGTGTTGCCAGTGTCTTTGGTTTGTCGCCGGTCGGGTGAGGGAGGGGGTCTTTTGAATAAGGAGCGGAGATCCCCCCCCCAGAAGGGGAGGCGGGGGCTTGGAAGATGAGGCTTCTTAACCACGTGACGCCCTGGAGGCCTGGTGGGATTTTCGGTAATCCAGCATCGTGTTCTGGCTGCACCGTGCATGCAGCCATGGCTTGAAATGCAATGATACCGTAGCACCCCGCACCCCAATGCAATGATGTGCGAGACTCTGGAGAAGCCCGCCGCAGGCGCCGAAGTTTCACACATTTTACAACGAGCCCGCCGCAGGCGCCGAGTGCTTCGTTAAACCAATGTGGGTAGGTCGCGGGTTGGTCGCGGGTGGGTCGCAAATGGGTCGCGGGTGGGTCGCCGGTGGGTCACTGTTGCGTCGCGGGTGGGTCGCGGGTGCAGAGGGCAGAAAATCTACCCCATAATAATCACCCCGACAAGCGAAGCCGTTTAGTAAACGCACACAAGGAATGAATCGAACAGGGCAGGGCTGTTTAGTAAACGCCCAGGGCCGTTTAGTAAACGTCAATTGTCGGGTCCAGGTGGTTTCTCCTCCTTTGAGGGTGGGTGGCAGGGTGGGTCGCGGGTGGGTCGCGGGGTGGGTCGCCGGTGGGTCGCGGATGGGTCGCGGATGGGTCGCGGGGTGGGTCGCGGGTGGGCCGCGGGGTGGGTCGCGGGTGGGTCGCGGGTGGGTCGCGGGATGGGTCGCGGGTGGGTCGCGGGTTGGATCGTGGGTGGGTCGCGGGGTTGGTCGCGGGGTGGGTCGCGGGGTGGGTCGGTGAAGCAAGCGGAGGCGATGAAGGACAAGCCATGTGAGCTCGACAGGGACGGACGCTGGCCTACCGATAATGTGATCTACTGCCTGGTGTTTTTGGAGAGCCGTGCTCAGCCGAACGCTCAGGATCCGAACCTCAACGCGACCTTCAACGATCCCATGTCGGAAACGATGGCCGCGCATCATCAATCTCTGAGGCAGCCTAGTTTTCTGTATTTGGCTGAAGATGTTGACGCAAATGTCATTCGACATCGCCCTGGGTTTGATTGCGTTGTGCAGTGCGTGTGAGTGCGAGATCGTGCAGAGCTACCGGAAGACAGGAGACCAGAGCATTGATTACGAGGCCTTCTACGCGTCCTTCCAGGTGTGCATGGGCACCGAGATCCAGGATTTCTCCGACCCTCATCCGGTGTCAGATCTCGTCGCTGCGCCATTTGGTGACCTGCCTGGCCGGGTACCTGCAGCGCTGGCCATCGGCCCTAGCATGAATGCAACGAGCTCCTGGAGATCGGCAGAAACCTCTGGCACCCTTTCAGGAGGAGAAGCAGTTTATGATCGACAGCTGGGGGGAGCTGGTGAAAGAAGGTGAGAAGGTCATCGAGGACATCCTGGAATAGCCTCGGCGAGACCGTCGAAGGAGAAGATGTCGCGCAAGGTGGAGAACCTCGGCGAGTGGGACGGTGCTGTGGGGATTCTCACAGGATTTGCCGAGAACCCTCCGCCAATGGGGGGCGGAACCGTCGCCGAGGCCATGAAGGCTGCGGTGACTATTGATCACTGCGCCGCTGCTCGGGGACTGGAATGACCTCCAGCAGAGAAGGGTGATCTACTTCTTAGAGGAAGGCCTACAAGCTGTCCAGGAAGAAGAAGTATGTCTTCAACCATATGATGAGCGAGCGCTGGAAGACTTGTCATAAGGTCGACGTGGCGAGGGACCACCTACTCGACGTCGTCTTTCACTATGACTGTCTTGGCCGCGTCGGTTCAGGAAGCTCAATTTGGGAGACCCGAGTCCCCGAAGGATCCCGTTTCACTCGTGAGCATCTCTCAGGACTCATCGTCGGTCCTCATGTCAAGAGGCCACTTGCGTATCCAAGCAGACATTGGTGAATGATGGATATGGCGCGATCTGCGCTGGGGAGATGCAGCGTGACGAAGAGCTCAACAAGAAGGAGGCACATATCGAGACTGCCTGCCACGGTACCAACTAGGCAGCACCAGCATCTATCTGGAACAAGAAGGGCCTGTTTGAGTTGATGCCAGGACTCTCGAGCCGAGAAAACGTCTACGGGATTTTCTGCGAAAGGACTCTTCTCCGTACCTCTTGCACCCGCTACGCGGTGCATGTGTCGTCTGGCGTTAGCCATGAGATGAACGTGTACTCTTGCATTTTCGAGCTGCAGGTGGATCGCCACCGTCGTGCGTGCTATCCCAAGATGCATGTTCACAGGCAGTGGTTCCAGACCGCAGGCAGCGTCTACGTCATTGCGCTCTGGATTCGCCCTACGACGATGAGGGATATCTGGGACACGCTACAGGCGTTGGAGCGAGCCTTCGGGTGGATTCGTGTCTGGAATCGTACGGTCAGGATGTACTTCGCGGCAAAGGCCATCCCGACAGCGTTTCCAAGTTTCCACGCGTACTCAGTCGAGGCCATCGAGGACTCCGACTTCTTCCGGTTCTCGAGGTCAAGCTGCTTCCCAAAGACGAGACATGGGTTCCTCAGTGGACCAAGGAGCTCAGTGCGGCAGATCGTTTCCTGGAACGCACTGGCCAACAATACGACCAAAGCGGAATCGAGCCACATAGTTTCATGGATTTGATGGGGCAGGCTACGGACGCAGTGAAGTCGGATGACCTCATCATGGACCCCTGTCGGACAATCCCTTCAAGGATCTCTCGTAGAGATGCTCTCAAACCTTACGTGTTCGTGGAGCTATGCCAGCTGCGCGCCACTGAGGTTCTGGTAGTACGTGGAATGGCTACGGTATCAGAGGAATTTCACGTTCTGAGGCAAGGCGGCGTTTCGGCTGCAAGAAATGTAGGAGTTTTGGTTGTCAGGTCCTTGTCTGCCTCTCCTCCTCCTATTCCTCTGTCTGTACTCCCTTTTGCGCCGCCATATCGGCTCACAAGGGCCCTTGAGCTATCATGGCGCGCTGGTGATTGACGCGTCCACGCTTCCGTACAAGGAATGAGAACGTGCTTTCTTCTAGCACGGGTGCTTCCATTTGTACCTCGTGTCTCTCTGTATACATGCAGTCATTCCCGTGCAGTCCTCAGCCTCCACTTACCGATTGCACATAACACGATGGGGTCTGGTCTTCTTGGGAGTTCCCGATCCGCTATGACACGCGTTTGCGGACAGAGGAACAAGTTGCGCAATGGGGAAGGATGAGAGGGAGGGGCCAGATATCAGGTATGGCGCGCGCGCACCTATCTTGCCTCCTTTCCCTTCCCCTCTCCCCCTGAAGGCTCTCCCCCTGCTGCTGCTGATGCTTCTCCTCCTTCTCATCCTCCGCCTCCTCCTTCACGGGCGATGCAGAGGCTTACTTCCCGACGAGACCCAATCCCATTGTTCCGCCCCAGCAGCCCAGGCCCTGCACTCCGTTGCTTCTGGAGCCTGGGTGCCAGCAGCGCGTTGCAAATTCTCGGCCTTACCCAAGCATATGTGCGCTACAGTCGGACCCCGGTGCAAAGATCGACGTCGATTCGGGGAGGGTGCGGTCGTGTTCTTCGTGTTTGTTGGATGTTCTTGTGCAGCCTGGGGAGGGTACCCTTGGATGTTCTGTATGTTTTGGCCGACGGAGGGTTTCGCGTTCTTGAAGGATGTTCACCTGGCTTAGGCCCGACTGCATGTGTGCGTCGGCCGGGGAGACTCGCGAGCCAACAATCCCCATAGCACATGCTCCGTGGCGGGCGCTTTCTGGCAATACCGTTCGGGTAGCGACGTGCGATCAGATGCTTGTGATGCTTGTTCGGTTCGGACGTGCGTTTCCGAGGAGGGCTCATAGTACACACATTGCTGTTGCCCGGACCTCTCCAGCGGTGCGGTGCGCTCTGACAAGGCTTCCGAGTCGAATCCAACGGTGGCGACGATTGCCCCCGAGGAGACCCAAAAAGGCGAAAACGGGGCGAGGGTAGCAGTACGGGTTGCTACTAAGCCATTCCGCGCCCCTTCCCCCGGACCCCTTTCGAGACGTCGGGTGGAGGCTCGAACTTCGAGGCTCGAGGCTCGACTTTCGCATCATGGTTTGCCGCTCATCCAGGGTGCTACTCGTCGCCACGGCAATATGCGCGCGAAAACATTCCGGCCAAAACGTACCCTGGGGCCCTATGGGAGGTCCATCGGTCGACGTCGCGCTAAGGCGAGAGCCACATTAAAAAAACCACCCGCCCTCAATCCGTGAAGCTTTCACATTCGTTTACCACGAATGTGCGCAGCGCTAGGGCGAGAGGCACACTTTGGAAGCGTCCCGCCCTCCATTTGTGAAATTCTGGCCAGAAAGCATCCTGGGAACCTTCCTCCTCCTCCTCCTCCTCCTCTTCTCCTCCTCCTCCTTCTCCTCCTCCTCCTCCTCCTCCTCCTGTCAGCCCCGGATCTGGACCCCGCCGCGCCGTGCTTCCCCTTTGGCAGGGGGCCCGTGCCTGCGGGGGCCCGCCGGCGCTCCCCGCCCGGCGCTCCCCGCCCGGCGCTCCGGCGACTTCGGGCGAGGGCCCGGGCCTGCCGCGCGGGAAGAGGGCGCTTTGTGGGGCACGGTCCCCCCGCGGCGCTCGGAGCGGGGGGGGGTCGGAGCAGGAGAGGGTGCCCATGCCTTGACCCTTCGCTCGTTTTCCCCCTTCTGGGCCTCCCGGCGGCCCTCGTCACCACTGCTGGATTCGCCTCGATGTCCCGGTCAGAACGCACCCCAGGAGATGTCTGGGGAGCAGCGGTATGGGTGCCTTGTGGTTTCCCCCGGGAAAGAGGGAGGGAGGGAGGAGGGAGGAGGTAGGAGGCGGAGGAACCAGGTGCGGACTGCAAGTTGTGACCGGACCACATTCAAGAGAGAAGGCCCTCGCCGCAGACCGTTGAGTTCGGCCTTGCTCAAGACTTTCTGGGATTTAGGTAACCCATCTCTGATGCGCTCTAAATCTATCGGGCCTGTGGGGTTGATGGGTGTGCAAGGCTTACCTGAGGAGGGAGGAGGGAGAAGGGAGGAGGGAGGAGCGGGAGCCGCCTCCGCCCCATCCCACTCAGGCCCCCAGCCCCATCCTGCCTTTCTCCTTCC
The DNA here is from genome assembly GCA_963575745.1 of Prorocentrum cordatum. Lineage (NCBI taxonomy): Eukaryota > Dinophyceae > Prorocentrales > Prorocentraceae > Prorocentrum > Prorocentrum cordatum. The sequence continues at coordinate 719,634 of CAUYUJ010019394.1, read as the reverse complement.
CCCGCGTGTCCGTGCATCCCGTTCTTTGTCCTCCCCCTCTCCAGCTCCTCCCCTCGTTTCCCTCTCGTTTCCCTCCTGTCCTCCTCCTCCTCTCGTTCCCCTCCTAGTTTCCCTCGACCGTGCTGGGTGCAACCTGGGCAATTTGGTGTCTGGGCTTCTTCAAGACTCCTCTCAGGATTGAGGAATGAGGCTTGAGGGATTGGGCGAAGGACCTGAGGACACGCCCTTTCCGTGCCCAGAGATACGGTGGCGGATACGTGGCACGAGAATATTGTGCAGTCTATGTGGTGCAATATATGTGGTGCAGTCTATGTTGTGCAAGATATGTTGTGCAGTCTAAGTGGTGCATTACACGTTGTACAGTCCATGTGGTTCAATCTATGCGGTTCAATATATGCTGTACAATCTATGTGGTGCGGTTCAATATATGCTGTACAATCTATGTGGTGCAATCGATGTGGTGCAATTAATTTCTGTTCGCAGTGAGTTGTCCACTCCACTGCTCGCGCAAACATCCCACCCACCCACCCGCAACTTGGTGTGCAAAATCTCTTAAGATCGTGACGGTGGGTACCAAATGGCACTTGGCAACGACAGCGACGCCGACGACGACAGCGACAACGACGACGACGACGCCGCCGACAACGACTACGACGACACCGACGACGTCTCCAACGACTTCGACGACGCCGAAACGACGACGACGACGAGACGACGACGACACCGACGACGACGACGCGACGCCGACGACGACGAGATGACAACGACGACGATGACGACGCCGACGACGAGACAACGACGACACCGGCCGGCGACGATGACGTCACGACGCCGACGACGACGACGCCGACGTCGGCAACGACGACGACGCCGACGTCGACGACGACGAAGACGACGACGCCGACGCCGACGACGACGACAAAGACGACGACGACGTCGCCAACGAAGACGACGACGAGGGAGGAGGGAGGACGACGACGGCGACAACGACGACAACGACGACAACGACGAGGGAGGAGGGAGGACGGAACGACGAAGAAGGAGGAAGGACGGCGACGCCGACGACGACAACGACGAGGGAGGAGGGAAGACGACGACGACAACGACGACGACGACGACGGCGACGAAATAGGAGGGACGACGAGACGCCGACGACGGACGACGACGACGACGACGAGGGAGGAGGAGGAAGGACGATCACGGCGACAACGACGACGGAAACGACCACGAAGCCAAAGAGGACGACGACGACGAACACGAGGAAAGACAGATGACGACGTAGGCGACGACGACGACGACGCGGGAGGAGGGAGGACGGCGACGACGACGACGACGCAAGAGCGCGCGCGCACGCTTTTGTTGAAAATCCGTGTTGCGAAACCTTTGGTTTTTGTAGGTTTTGTGGACACACGATTTTGAAATCCTTCTGAAACCGATGGGTTTTGCAGGATTTCGGCATGCGCGCGCGACGACGCGCGCGTCTGCGCTTCGTTTTATTTTTTGCAGAGGATTCTCGCGACGGCACACGCGCAAGGGCGTTCGACAAATTTTGACATGCGCGCGCGAAGCCCGTTTGGTAGCATTTTGTGAAAATCTTGGAAACCCATGGTTTTCTTAAGATTCCGCAAGAGCTCGCGCGTAAGCTTTTTTAGCAAATCAGTGTTGCGGAACCCTGTTTTTTTTTGGAAACTCGATTGAGAAATCCTTCCGACACCGGAGGTTTTTGGAGGATTTCGGCATGTGCGCGCGACGACTCGCGCGTGTGCACTTCGTCCCATTTTTTGCAAGGGATTCGTGAACAAGTCTTATGTTAGAACAACAAATGTCCCCGCGTATGGTTTTTTATACCAGGGATCCTCAGGGGGACCGATCCCGGCCCCCCTGGGATAGTGTAAATTCATATTTAGGATGGACATGTGATCAGAATCGTATATGATTTACATACCCGAAAGGGGGGGGATAACGCCCGGGGGGGGGGAAAGGAGAATCTACGTTGTGCACTCCTAGGCGGTGCAACACATTTGATGCAATCAATGTGGTGCAACAAATGCATTGCACTCTATGGGGTGCAATCGATGTGGTGCAACCGATGCGGTACAATCTATGTTGTGTAACCGGCTACCCTGCACCGCGCTTGACCACCTCCACTGCTCGCGCAAACATCCCACCCACCCACCCGCAACTTGGTTTGCAAAATCTCTTACGACCGTGAGGGTGGGTACCAGATGGCACTTGGCAGCGACAGCGACGCCGACGACGACAGCGACAACGACGACGACGACGCCGCCGACAACGACTACGACGACACCGACGACGTCTCCAACGACTTCGACGACGTCGACAACGACGACGACGACGAC
>CAUYUJ010019394.1:653139-717174 GCA_963575745.1 Prorocentrum cordatum | reverse complement strand
GTGGTGGTGGTGGTGGGTTGTGGTGGTGGTGGTGGCGGTGGCGGTGGTTGTGGTGGTGGTGTGGTGGTTTGTTGTGGTGGTGGTGGTGGTCGTGGCGGTGGGTGGTGGTGGTGGTGGTGGTTTGGTGGTGGTGTGGTGGTGGTTTGTGGTGGTGGTGGTGGGGTGTGGTGATGGCGGTGGTTTGTGGGCATGGTGGTGGTGGTGGTGGTGGCGGTGGTGGTGGTGGTGGTGTGGTTGTTTGCGGTGGTGTGGTGGTGGTGGTGGTGGTGGTGGTGGTGGTGGTGTGTTGTGCTGCTGGTAGTGGTGGTGGTTGTGGTGGTGGTGGTGATGATGTAGATTACGGTGGTGGTGGTGGTGGTGGTAATGGTGGTGGGTTTTTGTGGTGATGGTGGTGATGATGGTGAGTTGTGGTGGTGGTGGTTGCGGTGGTGGGTGGTGGTGGTGGTGGTGGTGGCTGTGTGGTGGGTTGTTGGTGGTGGTGGTGGGTTGAGGCGGTGGTGGTGGTGGTAGTGGTGGTGGTGGTGGTGGTAGTGGTGGTAACCGTCGTTGCGTCCCCCCCGTCGCCAGCGCCAGCGTTGGCGCTGCAGGCCGCCAGCCCCGGCGCCGGCGCCGGCGCCATGGTGGGGGGGGGACGGGGGAGTTTGAACCCCCCTCTCCCCCCTTGGGCTGCCTCTGGTCATTGTCGCTGCGTCCCCGCCGTCGGCGCTGCTGGCGGCCGCCAGCGCCAGCGCCAGCGCCGGCGCCGAGGGGGTGGGGTTGAACTTCCCCCCCCCCCCCCCTTCTGGGAGGGGGGGGCAGGGTTGGGGGGAAGGGGAGTCTCCCTGGTTTTGATCGACGGCGCCGAGTGTTGGGGGGGAGGGTCGCCTCCCGGTTCGAAGCGCGCCGCCGAATGTTCCCAAGGCGTGCGCCCGTGAAACGCACTCTCTCTGCGATTTCGACCACCATGCCCTTGCGCCGGCGGCGGACGAGCGTAATTCTACAACGTCGACGGCGACGTTCCCAACTGCCTTACACAGCGACCCCCTCCTGCCATCATTGGCCAACCTTCCCCATCACCACCGGCGCCACCCAGCGACAGCAGTGGCATCGCCAACCTCACCATAATCCATCAGAGTGCGAGGTCATTGGAAACCGACGACGGCATCGAGAAACTTCTACGAGACGTGGAAAATCACCACTGGGACGCCATTCTAATCAACGAAACCTGGAGGACACAGCCAAAATAATTTTGGATCACAGTCGGCGGACATACCTTCGCAGGGCCTGGGAACGACTGGCGATGCCATGGAGTAGCAATCCTCTTGCACAAGCGGTGGGGCCGTCATATATTTGGTTTTCAGGCAATCAGCACAAGACTGGCCACAATGACTGTCAAAAAGGGGCGCATTCGACTACACTTGGTTTCAGCTCACTTCCCACACACTGGGTATACGGACGCGCACACAGACCAGATTGGTGTTTTGCTGAAAGGGGCCCGTGCACGCAACGTACGAACAGTTCTCGCAGCAGACTTCAACGCCCAAGTTGGCGCGCAACCGCATCCAGATCGAGCGCAGACAAGCGCCGTGACGACCAGCAATAATGCTTATTCTCGCTTTGTGGACCCCCGCGGATACTGCGACGATAACTCCAGAGGGCAGCGGTTGCGACGTTGGGCCACGACCAAGAAGTTCGCCCTCGTGAGCACTTTCTCCCGCAAGACCGCAGACAAACATATCACTTGCGCCGCGACCGCGGACAACCCACGACAATGCGATGACATGCTGGTAGATCGAATCCTACTTCCTTCATGCACCAAGGCCGAGACCGCGAGCACCGCAGATCTTAACTCAGACCACAAATCTGTCGTACTTCATATTCGTTTCCCTGTTCGAGTGACTGGAAAAATGACGCGCCATCCAGGGCGCGCATCGAGCGCCGATGCTGGCGGCGGACCCCGGGCGCGTGTGGACTTCGACAGATGCTGGCGGCACTTGGGCCTCCAACTGCAGCCGGGGGCGTTGCCGACAGATCCGCAGGAGCTCAGCCATATCAGCGAGACGAGCCTGTGCACTTCCGCAACTCACGGGACATCCGCTGCGGTGACGCTTTGGGGCCAGGCGCGAGCAGCGCCGGCCGCGACTCCGCGCGCCGGCAGCGCGACGACACCATTGAGGACCTGATCAAGCAGCGCCAGATTACGCGTGCAACAGACGCCACTGCCCGACGAACAATCCTGCAGAGCATTTGACGACCGAAACGTGCAGACTGGAGGGAGAGAATCAGCACCATGTTGGAGCAGTACAAGGGCCTCAAAAAACGCCCGCTTCATCAAAACGCGACGGAAGAAGACGCTAATTTCCGGCATGGCAGGGGCGACGGCAAAAAAACAGTGCGACACAAGGGGTGGCAGGCGCATGTGTAGATTTTTCCTCGCTCTGTTGTCTACTCTTCCCCGCGGCCGTGGCCCGCCGCCAACCGCGGCGCCTGAGCCATCTCAGATTCCACCTTTCGCGCCGGCGGAGCTCGTCGCAGCAATCTCGCAGCTGAATGGCGGCAGGGCGCCGGGCGCCAATGGGAGTCGCGCTGAAATGTTCCAGAAACCATGTGCGGAGCTTCAACATGCCTCGCTGCAGTTGTTCAGCGCCATCAAACAGGCAGACGCCTTTCGCCGGCTACTTGGACAAAGGCCGCCATCGCTGTAATCCCCAAGTTCGGCGACTTGACGCTTCCACGGATCTATCGCCCGATCTGCGCAATGCCGATGTTGAGCGAGCTCTTCAGCCGACTTCTGCGCAACAGGGCGCGGCCCGCCCTGGGGCGGCGTCAACCCGACGACCGGGCGGGCTTTCGTTCTGGAAGAGGCGCGCGTGACCACTTCTTTATTTTCAACATCCTGCGTGAACGGACAGCCGAATTTGATCGTAATCCCTGGGTTGCAGCCGTTGACTTCAATAAGGCCTTTGACGCAGTCGAGCGCGACAGCTTGTGGGCAGCTCTACTGCGCCAGGACGTCCCGCCTGGGCGCGTGGAACCTCTACTGCGACGCGCGTGCCAAGACCGGGCTGCCGCGGTCCGAACCGACGCCGCCAGTAAACCGCTCGACTTCCAACGTGGCACGCAGCAGGGGGGCCCGCTGGATTTTTTGCTTTCCAACGCACTCCTTCAACGCGTCTTGGCGCCGCTGATCTGAGATTGGCAGAGGCGGCGCAGAAGCCGCCAACTGGGTCGCGCTGACAGGGCGACACTCGCGACACTCCGGTTCGCAGACGTCATTGTGCGGACATGCCAAACGATACCCAGTCTAAAAGCAATGCTCATTGACCTCATCACCTCCGCCAAGCATCGCGGATTAGAGTTGCACCTGGCGAACTGGCATCGCGACCAACCAGCCTCGGCACCGCGACCGAAAAGCCAACGTAGCTGGAATGGGCGTCGACATATTGTCACGAACCAGCACCATCACCTACTTGGGCCAGGCCATCACATTCCAAGACGCCCCCGAAACCGAATTACGACGCCGGATTCAAGCAACATGGGCATGCTGCAGCAGCCGCAGACAAGAACTCAGCGGACCGGCAATCGCTGCCCACTGCGACACCGACTGCGACAGTGCAGGGGCGCCGCCATACCTATTATCATGCTTGGTGCAGAAACGTGGATTCTGATGTAGCTTTTCAAACGGCAGCTGCGTCGAACGCAGCGAAGGATGGTCGGGGTGATTAACGGGGCGTCGCGGGGGCGGACTGCAGCGGCGCCGACGCCGCGGCGCCATCCGGAGACAGGCCATGACAACAACCACGACGCCAGCAGCGCTGCCCCAGACGACTCCAGCGAGTCCGACGTTCGCAGCAAACCGCCCGACGACCAAACCAACGTGCAAGACGACATCAGCGACGACGACGGCATGCAGTCGGACATCATGCAGGACGGAGGCGTCGAACTATGGTCCGATTTCATCCGCGGAAACGCGCGGGGAGCAGATGCATGGATGCTTTTGCGTGACATGCCTGATGCACTCCGCATGCGCCGAAGAATGGCTTGCCGCTGGGCGAGCTCATTGGCTCGCCACCTTTCGACGCGCTGGGCGCAGAGAGTGCGTGATTGGGGCCCGAATCTCCGCGCTCGGCAACGGGGGCGGCGACGACGTGGGTCGACAAACGCGGTGGGAAGACGACGTCCGGAAGTTTCTCCACAGCTTGGGCGGGTGCCAGCGCGACGGCGACGCCGGGCAGGGGCAGGTGCTGGCAGCGACGACGACGACGACGTCAACGCAACAGTGCAAACGACTTGCGGTGGCTGACGGCGGCCGGGCACGCGTAGTGGCGGTTGTCGCGTGAGCCCGCCTGCGCGTCGCATTTTTGACGCCGCGGCCTCCGCGCCGCGCCCTAATGGGCGTGGGCGGGCTCCCCAGTGGAGCGCGCGCGACTGGGGTTCGCTTCGCTTTGCTTCGCCCTTCCTCCAACCTGTGCCGAGCCCTTACTTTCCGTTCCCGCGGTGGCTAAGCGGTGCAAATTGTGTTTCGCTCCCCGTGGCGCAGGAGGATGCCTGGGGCAAGTTTGCGCGCTGCCTGGTGTAGGATTGGAGCGATCGTCTACTCGTTCGGCAGCGCCGCTGCAGTCGGCGCGGCATGGAAGTCAATCTGCGCGCGGGTCGAGAGGGGGGCAGGTGGCGGGCGCGACAAACCCAGAGCGGGCGGTAGCCAGCTCCCAGGGGCGTGGCAGGGGGCAGGAACGGCGGCAGGTGACCGAGCTCAGGTGCCGCAGCAACTCCCGGAGTCGCTCGCGGCAGGCGTCTCGGCCCCTCAGCTCCAGACAGCAGCCGCGCAGGCGCCCCGGGTGCAAGCGCAGGTCGTGGCGGTCTCCGCGGGGGGGCAGGTGCAGGTCAAGATGGCCCTGGGCGCTTGGCGCGACGCCGAGTCAATGCAACGGCGGAGTGCCGACTTTGTCAAGTGCAGTGGTGCTCGAAACAGGCCGAGGAGAAGGGGGCGGCGGCGGCGGTCGCGAGGGCCGTCGCGGAGATGGCCGGGAAGACAGCTGCCGCAGTGGTGTGCCAGGAGATGAGCGGGGCCCGCGCGAGCGAGGAGATGGCAGGCTCGGCGGCCGCCCCTGTCTGGGGCTGAGGCGGGAACCAACCTTCTTCGACATGTTCGACGGGCTCGATGGCATCGAGCAGGCCGAGAAGGACAGCGTCGCGCGAATTTCGGCGGGGCCCGCCCAGTGCAAGACGCAGTTTGCGGATCTGGGCGACGCCGCCAAGGAGGGATTGGACGGGGCGCGCGCGGTGCACGTTGCCATCGGGGGGGGGGCTTTCTAAGAGGAGGAAGGCGGATGCGCCCCCGGGCGGAGCTGCTGAACCACTTGCTGTAGCCCCTCCAGCTGCGGGTGCCGCACCGTTGCCAGTGGCAGATAACGGGGGGGATGCGGTGGCGACTTAGGGGCAGGCCGATGCGGCCTCGGCGGCGCAGGCGGCCAATCGGCAGGGGGCAGCGTCGGCCGACGGGCCCGCCAGCGCAGCGGCGTTGCCAGCCGCGCCGTGCTGGTCAGGCAGGCGTGCAAGGAGGCGGCAGGCGGCTGGCTCGCGCGCCAAAGGGGCACGATAATGGGGGCAGTGCGCGCGCGCGATCCCGCTGGGCGTCCCCGTTCCAACTGCCAGTTCGGCCGCGATTTCATTCTCTGAGAGCTCGGTGTCCACGGCCGTGGGCAGGGTGCGAGGTCGTGCCAGGGTTCAGCTTAGTCTATGCACTCTTCTTTAATCGTCGCCCTCCAGCTGCGCGGCTGCGCATCTGGATCTGGCGGCGTCAAGTGTCTCGTCTTTGGGTGGGCAGGTTGAAGGTCTCACTTTTGCTTCCCCCACTCCGTGGACGTCGGGGGGCTGTTCTCCGCCGAGCGTGGGGGCCGCGGGGGCGGCGCGCGCGCCGAGGTCGGATGTCAGTGCATCGTCGTCTCCTGATGGCGCGCGCGAAGTGCAGCCAGTCTCGGTCAGAAGGGTCGATCAGAGACCAGGGAGACCGAGGCTTCGCCATCGTGGGCATGGGTGGGCTAATGTGGAAGAATGAGGTTGTTGAGCATAGCAAAGGGCATGCATCCTGGGCGTTTGTTGAAGCGCACGTTGGCTTCGGCGCCATCGAGCAGCGGAGAGGCGAAGCCCGCTATGTGGGCATGGGGGCGTTCCAACCCAGCTGGGCCCGACTGGGCACGTGCCGGAGGACGCGTCGCAGGCCCATCGTGCCAACGAAGGTGGATATTGGTTTGATCTTTGAAGTTCCAGGGGTGTCCGCGGGTTGCCGGAGTGCTTGCTCGCTCGCTGGGCTGGCAGCTGATCCGCGCAATGCGGGTGGTGTTTTTTTCTGCGTTCGTGGCGGACCTCTACGGGGTCAGCTTCGTTGTTGTCGTGTTTGCTGGTTTCTCTTCTTTCGGTATGCGAGGGGCCAGCCTGACCGGGTGTCGTGAGCTCGGTGCTCTTGTCAGGTCTTTGTTTGCCGTGTGCCATTGTTGGCGGTTTCAATGTCCCAGCGTCTAAGCTCGCGCAGAGCGATTATGATTGTACTGTCCAGGGAGGGATCTTGCCAGTCTGTCTCATCGACGCATGTGCGGCCAGTGCGGAAGGGGCGCTCGTTGATTAATGCTTGACCAGTTCGGGTAGTTGCTCATGTCTCATTGGCCTTGCACGACTCACTGGGGGTTTAGCTTGTTTCTTGGGGGCTCTGGTGAGCAGCTGCTCTGTAGGTGTCTGGAGATCCCAGGAGGGCTGCCGCGTGTTCGTGGGCCAGGGTCTCTGCCCATCGCAGTGTTTCCTCCAAGCGTCCGAGGTCCTGTGAAGAGGCTCGCGGTTAAGACCGAGGTTAAAGCTGAGCGGCCGCATATATGGGAGGGTGCTGTTCGGCGATGCAAGTCCTGGCCCGCGGCGAGATTTTCGCCGGGCCCTCGCTCGGCGGGGCGCCGGTTGCGCCCGAAGATCGGCGCGAGCGGCGGCTTCGGTTCCACCTGGTGCCAAAAGGTTAGGGCAGGTGTTTGATCGGGGGGCGCGTGCCGACGAGTGCGACGAGGAGGGCCCGAGGGCCCGCGGAGCGGATTCCGGATGGCGCCCCGCGGAGTGCCCTTCGAGCCCCACCCTCTCTCTACCATCTCTCCCGCCTCGGGCGCCGACAGCCCCCGAGTTGGCGCCGGTTTGGGGCGGGCCTGGTCAGGGCGCTGAACAAGCGGCCCCTTCCCCTTCCAGCGGTGCCACCGTCTCAGGTCACTAAGTGTGCTGGTTTGTCAGGGGCTCGTTTCATGTGCCCAGTGGTCTGGGCCACCCTTCGGGGTCAGGTAGGGCAGCTCGCGCAGCGTGGGCATCGCGTTTGGAGCCCCTTTTTGCAATCCGTGGCGCCCTCGGCCGAAGGCGCAGGTGCGCTCGCATTCTCCGCCAGCTCTGCCAGTTGGGTCGCCGTGGCGGGCCATGCTGATGCATCATTCTGAGGGGGTGGGCGGATGCGAGTCGCGGCGGGGTCGAGTTGACGGTCCGGATTTGGCCACCAAGCATGTCGGGCAGCCCTGCGAGACCAGGGCGGCGCCGGCAAGATGCATCGCGGCGACTTGCGGCGTCGGGCGCATGTTGTGACGGAGCAATCACTCAATCATCGAATTGCGCAGAGAGGGGCAGAGCAGGAGGTGGAGTAAGATAATGCATGCAGACATTTAGCGACGCAGTTTGTCTTGAAACTGCGGAGGTTTTTCCTGGCGACAAGGGCGCCAATTGGGAATTCCGGGCCCAGCGGTCATCCTTGCGTGTCAAGTGTGCCCAGATTCATATTTCAGGATAGCCGGCGGGGCGCGCGTCCGAGCCTCGAGCAGTCTTTGAAATAGTTTTGGGCGGGCAGAATCGTCGACCTTGCGCGTGGGTCTCCGCGAATCAGCGGGGGCTGTGGAGGAGGCCTCCGTCTCGTGCAATGTCGTGCTGCGTCGCCCCGTCGATGTGGTGGACAGCTCAGTTCGTCGGTTTTAGCCGTTGTGGGGCCCTCGGCCAGCGCGCGCGGAGCGGGCGGCGGCCATGTGTTCGACGAGTGCGCGAGGGGGCGGAGGTCGATCGCTTGCGCGTCGTCGCAGTTGAGGAGCTGGGCGGAGCGTGGAGGCGAACTGGACTTCGAGCTGGGCTCTGGGCTGACAGCCTCTCGTGCTGGGCAGGAGTTCGTGGGCGTTTCCAACCGCGTAGAGTCGGATCTAACCTGGCCTTGGCACTTTCTGCTGGTGCGAGGAAGATTGATTCCCCTGGAATCGAATTGCGACCGAGTCGTGGGCATCTGGTGCATGCCGCGTCGAATCTGGTCTTTGACTCGCGAATCGTGCGCTGGGCCTTGGTCGCTAGCTGACGGCGCTCGCGGGGGTGCGGCGCTGGCTGGCAATTCGGCCCTGCGCGGGGATTCCCCCAGAACGCGACGCGCGGAAGTGCGTGGACACCTCAATGCTATTTCTGCGCGCGCGATTATGGGTGCCAAATCAATTTGTTTATCCATCGAGCGGGATAGGCCATCGCAAGCAGCGTTGCAGCTCGAGCTTCCAGCGGCAGTTCTTCACGTGGAGGTGCAAGTGTGCGCGGCGGCGAGGGCGCTCTTATGCTGGATCCTTCTCGTGCGCCTTTCAGGTGGGGATTTATCATGCGAGGTTTGCGCAGGGTTTGCGCGGCGATGGCGCTTTTTAGATGGGAAAATTGACATTTGCACGCCCTGGCGTGGGCGGGCGGATTTGGGTGGATATCGTTAGCGAATCCACGGTGGGCTCGCAAGACGGTCCACAACGCAATGGTTCACGCTGTACTGGATGCGCTCACGCCCTGGGCAAAGGCTAAGGGGGCGGCGGCACCGCAGTCATTTCTGTCGACATCAACGCACCTTCTTGCCGAGAGTTGCTGCGCTCAAGCGCCGAGGGCGCCATGTCCAGCCCGTGCTCCAAGCGGCTTATCTAGGTGGAGATTTGGCAGCGGGAGCGCAGGCTTGGAGCGACGATGCCGCGAAGACCAGTGAATGCGGTGGCCAGGCATGCGAGGGTCTCGAGGTGGGCTACAGCTAACAGACAGCGTCGCGTTCCGCTCCGGAATGATGAAGTCAGCTCGCAAACGGCTTCCCGCAGCGGGCATCGGGTGCACGAAATGTTTGGTTCAGACGTGGCAAGTGTCAGACAGCGGTTGGCATCGGCCTGTGATTCCAGCGAGCGCGCGAGATGCGTCGCGACGACTTTGGACATCGTGCTCCAGCACAGGGCCTGTCAAGCAACTTGCCTTGCGAGTCCTTGCAGGAGTGGATCAGGCATTGGGCGAGGAGTGGTAGCATCCGGAGTTCAGTGCATCAGGCGTGGCCGCAGTTTGACGCCAAATTTCAGGGTTTGGCACCGGCTGCCAGCGTGGCTGCCAATCTTTTGTCCATGTTGAGGGTCGGCAGCGCCATCGCGTTGGAATCTTCCTCAAGTCGGGTGCGAGGCGGGGGGCGTTGACTTGAATGGGGACTCCCAGCCGAGGGTCTGCGATGTGATTGGGGTCTTGCAAGCGCGGTGCGTGCATCGCGGTGGCGACAAGCAGCTTCGCGGTGCTGCGGTGAGGGCTCGCAGCATGGAACGGGCAACGCATCAAAATGACGTTTCGTATCATCTCTTGCAGAGGCCCCACGTTGGGCTGTTTTGACGGAGACACTCGCGGGAGAGACTCTCTTCGGTGATGAAGCGATGGGGGATGCCCAGCTCAGGCGGTGCCCCAAGTGCTTGGCAGTCAGGCTCAGGCGCGCCGAGAAAATGTCTCACCGAACCTGGAGTTGTCCTAAGGATGTCTGCAGTGAGGTCTTCGCGGGCAGTGATCATCTTCTGCCGCGGCCAGAAACGCACCATCGGCAGTTTGAGTGTTTTTGGTTCGGGGGCTTTCTGCCGCAGTAACGGACGCAAGCGCCTCAACCTCACGTTAAATTTTCTGAATGCGGTTTCTGTGTGCCAGGCTTCCTGGGCATTCGGCACATAGGCACATTTGGCAATCCTGTCGTGTTGTGTGGAGGCCCCCTAGCTGGGGCCCCGACACTCACCAACCATCCTTGAATGTGGGATTCGGATGGGTGCGGGTCCGCAAGCAGACGCCATTCGCGGCGGGCGTCCAGGGTGATTTCCCTCCAAGGCGAAGCCAGACGGTGCACCGAGGATAGTTTGGAGCTCTGGAGGCGTGCATCTCCATACAGAAGGACTTCTGACTTTCGTGGCGGACAATGAGGCAATGGCCACCTGGGTGGACGAAGCAGCAGTACCCCGCGCGCGTGGCAGCGGTGCAAGATGGAGACTTGTGGGCCCGCATCGTTCGCGTTGTGCATGACCAATAACGCAAAACCAGGTATTGATGTTCTGGATGAGTTCGCGCATTGCCGTCGGCGATGCCTGTCAAACATGGCTGCCCAACATGGATGGTCGAACGCAACTGCCTGGCATATGAAGCTGCGGGGCGAGTTGCCCAGAGATGACGGGACAAGGAGGTGCAGGGGAGGACGGCAGAGCTCATAGGGAGGTGGCTAGCCAGGGCAAATTTGGACGCCGTGCAAGCCGACCCCCGTGAGAGCTCATATGGACAGGGATGAGTGACATGATCGCCCGCCGCCCGCCCCCAGGATCGTTGCGCAGTGGGGGCCTCCCACGCGTTGGCCGAGGATGGCAACTATCGCTATGCTTGTCGGGGTTCGGCTGCGCAGAAGGAACAAACCGCTTGGCTCCAGACCCCCTGCTTTAAGTTGGTCTCCGACAGTATTGTGCTGGGGGTTGGATGCATCCGACCCATGGTTTCCTGTTTAATTGTGATTTGGGGATCTTGTTCCCAACCATCCTGTGGTGTTGGGTCCTCGTTTTGAAGAGACGGTGCCCCGCGTCTCCTTCCTTCCTCCTTCCTCCTCCTCCGCATCCTCCCCCCCCCATCATCATCATCATCGTCATCCTCATCCTCATCCTCATCCTCATCATCATCATCATCATGATCATCATCATCATCATCATCGATGCCCTTACCGTGGTGTTGGGTCCTCGTTTTGAAGAGACGTCGCCCCGCGTTCTCCTCCTTCCTCCTCCTCCCCCTCCTTCCTCCTCCCATCGCGGTCATCGTCGTCATCATCATCATCATCTTCATCGTGATCGTCATCGTCACCATCATCATCATCATCATGATCATCATCATGTCCCCGCCACGCATGTCGGCACACCCCTCGCACGTTTCGTGACCCCCATAGGAGCTCCGCCGAAGGTCCCAGTGGCACAGTTCGCATGCGTCCCCGCCACTCATATCGGCACACCCCTCACACGTTTCGTGGCCCCATGGGAGCTCCGCCGAGGGTCGCAGTGGCACAATTCGCATGCGTCCCCGCCGCTCATTTCGGCACACCCCTCACAGGCTTCGTGGCCTCATAGGAGCTTCTCCGAAGGTCCCAGTGGCACAGTTCGCATGCGTCCCCGCCATTCATGTCGGCACACCCCTCACACGTTTCGTGGCCCCATGGGGGCTCCGCCGAAGGTCCCAGTGGCACAGTTCGCATGCGTCCCCGCCACACATGTCGGCACACCCCTCACACGTTTCGTGACCCCCATAGGGAGCTCCGCCGAAGGTCCCAGTGGCACAGTTCGCATGCGTCCCCGCCACTCATTTCGGCACATCCCTCACACGTTTCGTGGCCCCATGGGAGCTCCGCCGAAGGTCGCAGTGGCGCAGTTCGCATGCGTCCCCGCCGCGCATTTCGTCACACCCCTCACACGTTTCGTGACCCCCATAGGAGCTGCGCCGAAGGTCCCAGCGGCGCAGCTCGCAGGCGTTTCCGCCACACATGTCGGCACACCCCCCACGCGCTTCGTGGCCCCATGGGAGCTCCGCCGAGGGTCCCAGTGGCACAGTTCGCATGCGTCCCCGCCACTCATTTCGGCACACCCCTCACAGGTTTCGTGGCATCATAGGAGCTTCTCCGAAGGTCCCATTGGCACAGTTCGCATGCGTCCCCGCCATTCATTTCGGCACACCCTCACACGTTTCGTGGCCCCATGGGAGCTCCGCCGAGGGTCGCAGTGGCACAGTTCGCATGCGTCCCCGCCACACATTTCGGCACACCCCCCACACGTTTCGTGACCCCCATAGGAGCTCCGCCGAAGGTCCCAGTGGCACAGTTCGCACGCGTCCCCACCATTCATGTCGGCACACCCCTCACACGTTTCGTGGCCCCATGGGGGCTCCGCCGAGGGTCGCAGTGGCACAGTTCGCATGCGTCCCCGCCACTCATTTCGGCACACCCCTCACAGGTTTCGTGGCCTCATAGGAGCTTCTCCGAAGGTCCCAGTGGCACAGTTCGCATGCGTCCCACCACTCATTTCGGCACACCCCTCTCACGTTTTGTGCCCCCCATGGGAGCTCCGCCGAAGGTCCCAGTGGCACAGTTCGCATGCGTCCCCGCCACACATTTCGGCACACCCCTCACACGTTTCGTGACCCCCATAGGAGCTCCGCCGAAGTTCCCAGTGGCACAGTTCGCATGCGCCCTCGCCAATCATTTCGGCACACCCCTCACACGTTTCGTGGCCCCATGGGGGCTCCGCCGAGGGTCGCAGTGGCACAGTTCGCATGCGTCCCCGCCACTCATTTCGGCACACCCCTCACACGTTTCGTGGCCTCATAGGAGCTTCTCCGAAGGTCCCAGTGGCACAGTTCGCATGCGTCCCCGCCGCTCATTTCGGCGCGCCCCTCTCACGTTTTGTGCCCCCCATAGGAGCTCCGCCGAAGGTCCCAGTGGCGCAGTCCGCTTGCGATGCACCCCTGCGGGGCCGTCCGCCGAACCCAGATAGCTCTGCCTCGCTGGCCCTGGGGGATGCGGATTCGAATGCTGTCGCCGCTTTCGAGGGCTCCTGGGGTCCAGCGGGCTTGGTTTGAAGAGGACGGGGATGAGGGGGCAGGGGGAGGAGGAGGGGAGGGGGAGATGGGGGGGGGGAGGGGGGACGAGGGAGAGGAGGGGAGGGGAGGGATGGGGGAGGGGGACGATGGGGGAGGGCGGAGAGGAGGGGAGGAGGAGAAGGAGGAGGAGGAGGAGGGTGGAGGAGGGTAGAGGAGAGAGGAGGAGTTTCACGTCGTGTGCTTGCTTTCATGGGCGTCACTAGCGCAGATTTTTCAATTCCGCGCCCTGCCAGGTAGATGGGGTTCGCCGTGCGCGCGTGGGTCTGTGGCTCAGAAGGACAGGACCATCGCGAAATTTTTGAAATTGTGTTCCGCGCTCGTTGGAGCGTTCGCTGTGCGCCCGCGTGTTCAGAGAGTCGCACGTTGGCTGGTGGGGTGGACAGCGCGGGAATGGGTGGAAATTCGTTGAGAGTTTTCGAGCGCGTAGAAGGACAAGACCATCGCGATTTTTTGGAAATTGTTGTCGGGAGCTCGTTTGGGCGTTCGCCTTGCGCGTGCGCTATCGGACGGTCGCTCGTGGGTCGTGGTTCTCTTTTCCTCCTGATCCGGTGCCTCCCGTTGTATTGTGAACGCTGCGGAGCTCCAGCGTCTGTGGACGCACTGTATTTCACTTGCCAGTCGCTCGTGCTTTGTATTTCACTTCCTGACCTGCTTCACGGCCGGGAAGAGGAGGATGAGGAGGACGGGAGGAAAGGGGCCCATGGCGATTTTTTTGGAATTGTTTTTTGGGGTCGTTGGGGTGTTCGTCTTGCGGCGTCACTAACGCCGATTTTTCAATTCCGCGTCCTGCCAGGTAGATGAGGTTCGCCGTGCGTGCGTGGAGAGTTTTCGAGTGCGTAGAAGGACAAAACCATCGCGGATTTTTTGAAATTGTTTTTTGGGGGTCGTTGGGGCGTTCGCCTTGTGCAGACGCTATCGTCCGGTCGCGCGAACCGATCTCCATAAAAATTCAACGTTTGCGGGTCCGTGTAAACGTCTCGGTGTTTTGGGGGTTCCGGGCTGTCGAAGGCTGCCGGTGCTACTTCCTGTTTTTCCAGGCAACACAAACAAACAACAGTAAAGGCAGCTGCGTCCGGCGAGCCATATCTTCCAAACCAAAAGGACGTTAGCATAAATCTTCGCGCGGCGTTTTTTTTTGAATTTCGTTCCGGGCGCGCCGCGAAAACGCGCCCCGAAGTAGCGCCAAATATGCGGCCTTCCTACAGCAGCAAGCACAAATAGAAGGCGCCACCGTGCAGAAAAAAATGTCCGAATCAGTACAACGTCGATACATATGTCGTCTCTGCCTCTTCTCTGCCTTTTCAACCGGGCGGCCTACTAGGCCATCTTAGGTGGTCTTGGGCGCTCTTCGGTCCGTCTCGGTGCCCTCTTGCACCCCTCTTGGAACTCGTTCGGGCCATCTTGGCGGCATGTTGGGAAATCCAAGCGTTTTGATAAGGTGCGACGGGTGCCCTGCCTTCCGTCGTCGTCGTCGTCGCCGCCGTCGTCGTCGTCACCGCCGCCGTCGGCGTCGTCGCCGTCGTCGTCGTCATCGTCATCGTCGTCGTCGTCGTCGTCGTCGGCGTCGGCGTCGGCGTCGGCGTCGGTTTCGGCGTCGCGATAACATGTGACGGGTGCTGTGCCCGGTGTCGTTCGGCCGAGGTTCGACTGGATGCACCGCGATCGTCGTCACCTTTGTTTGACCCCCCCCTCAGAGCCTCCGAGGCTCTGGGGGGGTCGAGGTCCGGCGTTTAGGGCAATTTGGATTCTTTGTTGTATGCAAAATGTAGCAAAACCGAGCACTTTTCACATCATATGCTGTTTTCGTTCGATTTGGGCATTATTTGAGCATCCGGGTAAATTCCTTTAAAGGGCCTCAGGAGACCAAGGCGCCACGGTTGTTTCGGTTCAGGTGCTTTTAATGAATCTCAGGCGTTATCGCCGCCATCGCGGGCCGCTCTCGTCAATTGTCCGCCCGACGGGCATCCAGATTGTGCTCCTGGCAGCGGGCGACCCGCGCGCGTCGTTGGGGCCCTTCCGGGGCGACCGGCGTGCGTCGCGGGGACTCCTGGCGATTTCCTTTCACATGTCCGTAAATCTGATGGCCCAAGCAGGCGCCGCCGCGCGCCCCGACGCGCGCCCGATGCGCCCACTGACGGACGACCCCCGCTCGTGGGCGGGACCCCCCCCGCGGGACGATCGCCCCTTGTCTGGGAGCCTTCGGCTCGCGCGGGTGGCCCTCCGCCGCGCGCCGGCTGGATTGGTCGCGGATGCCCCCG
Organism: Prorocentrum cordatum; assembly: GCA_963575745.1. Classification (NCBI taxonomy): domain Eukaryota; class Dinophyceae; order Prorocentrales; family Prorocentraceae; genus Prorocentrum; species Prorocentrum cordatum. Next base: position 702,016 of record CAUYUJ010019394.1, on the reverse strand, counting down.
AAGGGCAGCGGGGCGAGATGTCGCATCAATGTGGACAAGGCGGAGCGAGGCGGAACCGTGATTTTTCAAGTGCGGTTGCGTGCTGCGGGCGTGCCCGCTGTCAAAGGCCCGCCGCGCGAGAACCTTGCAGCGGCCGCGGCAGATAAGGCTCGCCTCCTGCGGGTGCCGGAGACTGGGCGGCACGCAGAGCTGCGCCGCCTGCAAGCTGAGCACGCGCAGGGCAGAGGGGAGGGCCCCCAGACACCGCGGCGCCAGCAGGGGAGCCCTCCACGGCGCCGAGTGACGGGGAAGAGAGGGCCCTCGCCCCGCCGTTCCCCGGCGCCGAGAGCTGCCGCTGGCACTCCAGCATCGGGCCCGAAGGGAGGTCTACGGACGCCAGGCGCCTCGGCCAGGCGCCCCCGGCAGACCCCCGGGGCGGGTTGCCTCCGGGGCCCGACGCCGCGGACAGCGGGGGGCCGACGGGACCTCGCGGCCGCGACGTTCCGTGACGTGTTGACCTGGCGCGATGACCACGGCCGCTGGCCGCGGCGCTGCACGTCCCAGAAGGGGCCCGAGGCAGTCCTGGCGCAGAGATGGCACAGGTGGGGGAAGTCGACGAAGCTCACGCCTGCGGCCCAGGTCCTGAAGGAACGCATCGACGCGCTGGTGCAGGCCGAGCGGGAGTCGAGGCTGGAGGATGAGCGTGCCGAGGGCGCAGAGCAGGCACTGCTGATGCTGCACCAGCACTGGTGCGAGGGGAACGGCGTCCACGACGAGGACCGTTGGAGGCATCCCGCCCTGCATCGGTCGCGCGGCGGCCAGCACCCATACCCGGGCCTCTCGAACCTGTGCAACACCTGCTACCTCAACGCGCCCTTGCAGTGCCTCCTCCACTGCCCCGCCGCGCGCGCCGCGCTCCTGGGGGCGGAGGGCCAGGGCGAGCCGCTGGTCGTGCAGGACGCGGGGTGGGGGAAATCTCGTCGATGTCTTCGCTCCGGCACAGCCCCCGGTTGATTTTTGGGGTTCCTCCCTCCGCAGGGGAGGGGAGACGACTGGCGCGTCGACAGGGCGGGGTATGGGAGGCAGTCGGCCTGGGTTTCTCACCCCCTCTCGAGGAGCTGCGCGCCCTGGCGACCGCCTGCGTGCGCGGGGCGCCGCCGAGCCTGGCGGAGGGCGACGGCGGCGCCGCGCCAGCGCCGGCCCGCGTGGACCGCTGGTCCCCGCACGCCTTCGTGGACGCGTTCCTCGCGAAGCACTGGGTGGACTTCAAGCTGGGGAGGTACGCGGACGCGAGTGAGGCGCTGTCGTTCATCCTGGAAGACGCGCCTGGTCTCGCCAGCCTCTTCCAGACCGGATGCGACGAGGAGGCCATGATGAGGCTCCCGGCATTCGTGGACGGGGCAGACGACGGCGACGACGCCCTGTCGCCGCAGGACTTCTTCCTCGACGGGGGCGCGCAGCGACTGGACGTGCGAGAGCTGCTCCGCCGCGGCGCCTCCATGGGCGGGCGACTGCGATCGAAGCCCGAGTTGCTGGCGGTCCACGTGCCCCAGAGGTGGGAGCGGGGCGACGGCGCGGCGCTCTTCCTCGGCGGCTGCGACATCGCGCCCTGCTGGGGCGACCTCCCGGAGGTGGCTCTGAGGGCGGGGGGGGGAAGACGTCGCGTACCGCCTGCGCGCCTACGTGCAGTACATCCTGCCCGAGGGATCGGAAGCCGTCCCATCCCACGTCCTGAATGACCCCCAGGGCCACTTCGTGGCTCACTTCGAGGAGGACGGGAGCTGGTACACTGCAGACGACCTGGGCGATCGGCCGCACGTGGTCCAGTGGGCGCCTGGCACCGAGCACAAGATACCTTGCATGATCTTCCTTGAGAAGGTGGGCTCCAGGGCGGCCCGCGCCGAGGCGTGCCCGTGGCCGCCCGGGCCGGTCGTCGACGGCGCGGAGGGCGCGGGCGGCGACGGCGACGGCGACGCGGACGGCGAGGACAGCCCCAGCCTCGACGGGGAGTGCGACGAGGAGGAGGGCGGGGCCGGCGACGCCGGCGTGCCGGGCGCGCGGAAGCGGCCCGCGGCGTCCACGAGGAGCGGCACCCCTGCCAAGAAGCGGCTCCGCCTCCGAGGGAAACAGAGCGCTGCTGGACGGCGGCAGAGCCGCGCTGGGAGGCAGCAGAGCCGCGCTGGGAGGCAGCAGCAGCAGAGCCGCGCCGGGAGGCAGCAGAGCCGCGCTGGGAGGCAGCAGCAGCAGAGCCGCGCTGGGGGGCAGCAGCAGCAGAGCCGCGCTGGGAGGCAGCAGGCCAGGGAGGATCAGAAGCGCTGTTGCAGGCCGGAGGAGGTACTGCGACAGGGGCGGAAGCCGAAGAGCAAGGGCGACAACGCCGACGGATCCAGACAGGACGCCCAGAACAACGCCGCCGCCCCTGTCCTCCGCAGCAGCAGGGAGGCGAAGAGCTTGCAGACCGCCAGCGAGGAGCGCCGGTTGTGTGGGGATCTCTTCCTGCTCCTGCACCTGCTGGAGCCGCTGGTCGCTGCCGATGACCTGCTGAAGCATTACCCTGACTTCTTCGTCTACGCGGGCGACGACTGCACCCGCCGATGGGCGACGTTCCTGCAGGCACCCGAACGACCCGACAAGTTGGCCGGCAGACTGCGGGAGGCGCTCGGGGTCACGGAGAACGAGATTTCCGACGCCAAGCGCCGACTGGAGAGCGGGGAGTGGCACGTGCACCGCGTCGCGGAGCTCCTGGACGAGCGCCTGGGCTCCGCCCACGGCGCCCACTCCGTGGCGGCCGCGGCCCGCCTGGCGGCGAGCGACGCGTCGGCCGCGCTGGGCGACGGCAACCCGCTGAGGGCGCACCTGGCGGAGGCGTGGCAGCGCAGACCCTGCAACCGTGGCCCGCCCCGGCACTCGGCCATGCCTGCGCGCCTTCGAGATCGCTCTGGGTGGTTCCAGTGCCCCGCGCCCGCCCTGCAGTATGCGCGTCGCATGTGCGAGGCCGAGTTCCCCAACAGGGAGGCGTTCAAGGCGCACCAGAGCAGGGTCCACGGAGGGCAGCGATGGTACCAGTCGCAGTACGTGGCGCGGTGCGAGCTGGAGCCCTACCGGCCGTCGCCGACCGAGGAGCGCCAGGCGAGCGGGTAGCTGGGAACTGCGCCCGACCCCCCGGAAACGTGCCCTTAGCGCTGGCGCTTCTGGCGCCAGCGGTAAGGCATCGAGAGCGCTGGGGGTCGGGCGGCGCTCCTCGCCCTCGCTGTGGGTGGTTGCCCGGTTCCACATCTCCCAGTGCTGCCCCACCGTCGATCCCGTCGACGAGCCGTTCGTCCCGAAGCTCGACTCGGAGATGCAGAAGCAGCTCCTCCACGCGGAGATCGTCGGCAGGATCGCCGGCAAGATCGGGCTGGCCCCACCCGCGGAGAGGGTTTCCCGGCAGGCGGCCGACGCGGCGGAGTCGGCGGCCCGCGCTCAGGCGGCGTGCCAGGCGAGGGAGCCCCGCGCTTTCCAGGCCTGCGTCTGCTGCGCCATGCAGCAGTGGTCCGAGAACCTCCGCTCGGAGTACCTCGTCGGCGACAAGTGCACCATAAAGGACCGGGCCCAGTTCGCGGACTGCCTGTCGGCCGAATGGTATCACCAACGATGGCCCCTCATACCGCGCGACGAGCTGATGTCGTCGGCCGTGGACTTTCCCCACGACGACTGCGAGGGCTCGCCGACGTCGACGAAGATACTCTTGCACAAAAGGCGCGTGCCGCCCGAGGCGCTCGAAGGGAAGGTGCCGGTGAAAGTGTGCGAGGATTGCCGGAGAGACCTGTGGTCTGATCACCCCAAGGTGCCGCTCATGGCGCTGGTGAACGACCTCTGGTTGGGCCGCCACCACCCGCTGCTCAGGAAGGCCGCTCTCGCGCGCCAGTTGCTGCTCGCGCTCGGCTGCGTCGTGTCCACGAAGATCTACCTGTCCAGCAAGGGCGCCGACAAGGCCGTCAGGCAGGAGCAGCAGTCGTGGAGGCAGAAGTTCTTGCAGCACGCCATGCAGGGCACCGCCATCGTGTTCGGGAACGGGAACGTGGACCACGCGACGCGGAGCTTCCCGCCGGAGCCCGACATGCTCAGGGACACGTTCGTGGCCGTTTTCGCGGGCGCCGACGACGACGAGGACGGCGTCCCCCTGACCGAGGAGCAGAAGCAGGAGAGGGCCCTGAGAGCCATGAGGGAGGAGGTGGCGCTGCACGTCGACAAGGCGGAGTACGACGCCCAGGCGCGGTTGTTGAAGCAGCACAACTACGTGTACAATGACCCGGGCGTGCAGTGCCGATCGGACCTCGTGGACCGGTTCCCCCCGCAGCTGGGCGTGCCCGACTTCATGCTGGCCTGCGCGAAGTATGTTCCCACGGACGCGGCGTTGGACGACGTCGCGCAGGCGCAGGGTCCCGCGTCGGCCACCACCGGTGCGCAGGCAGAGATGAGCGCGGCCGCCGAGGACGCGCAGGAACTCACCAAGTGGCTGTCCGTCCTTGAGGACCACATGGACGACGTCAGCGAGCTCACGTCCTTGCCGGCGCTCCAGGGCATGCTCGAGAGGATGGAGAGTCAGGCGGGGCGCGTGGTGGCCAACGAGCTGATGTCCAGACTCGAGGACCAGGGAGGCGAGGATAGGGCGCTGCAACTGGACGAGATCGGGCGTCACCGCCTGCGAGACCTCTGCCAGGAGTTCCACGCGCGCTGTCGGAAGATCTCCCCCGGGGAGGGCATGGCGAAGCTGCACTGGCGCGTCCAGGCGCTGGCGACCAACGACTGCCAGGCGGAGGAGGGCGCGGGCGACCTGGCGCGATCTGCAGAAGTCGCAGGGACTCCCGCCGAGGACGATCCGCGCTCCTTGCAGGGGCCGCCCGGCTCAGACGGCCAGCGAAAGGCGAGGCTTCGGGTGCCCACTTCGAGGAAGGCGGAGAGCTGGTGGAATCCGAAGTACTGGTCGATTGCCAGGCCCACGGACTTCTGCTACGGGGACTGCGCCTGGGGCCTCGGCCAGCTCCCCCCGGACGGAGACGAGGACCCGCAGAAGCAGAAGGAGGCTCGGCTCTGCTTCAGCGTGGCGCACTTCATCAATAATCTTCTCACGCGGGAGGAGATGGAGTATGACGTGCCTGCCGACGAGGAGAAGTACGTGGCCAGACCCATCAGTCGTTTCCGGAGCTGCTGGTACGACGTGCGCCTGCTGTGCTCCTTCTGGAGAGTCACGGAGACGACCAACAGCACCTACACGTTCATGAAGACGCCCGGGGCGTTCGGGGCCGCTCGCGCCTGCGCGGACATCACGCCGGAGATGATCGAGCAGGTGCAGCTCAGGGCGCAGCAGACGGGCGGGAAGGCCACGCTGCACGGCATCCTCAAGGACAAGGACACCCCGAACGAGGTGCGGAAGGCCTTCGCCACCCTGGGCCAGGCCACTGCCAGTCAAGTCGGGTCCGACGGACACAGGCGGGAGCTGCGCGGAGAGGGCGAGGCGTGCACCCTGCGCTTCGGCCCGCCCGTCCAGTTCGTCACCCCGAACCTGGCAAACACCAAGCAGCCCCTGATCCTCATCGTGCAGGGGGAGGAGTACACCTTCGACAACGACCTGACTGAGGCGGAGCAAGTCACGTTCAGCGAGATGTCGCAGCGCATCGCTGCGGACCCCGTGGGCCAGGCCGTAGTGTTCGAGCTGATGATGAGGCTGTTCTTCGTCCACGTCCTCGGCCTGCGCCCGGAGACCGTCGGGTGGCGGCGAGGGGAAGTTCGAAAAGCTTCGGAGCACTGGATCTCCGACGGCGTGGCGGCCGACCTCATGGGCGTGCCCACGGTGTTCGGCCCCCTCGCGGCGGCTTTCGGTCCGGTCGAGGCTCAGGGCCGCGGCTCGCTGCACCCGCACATCCTCATCTGGCTGCTGCAGGGTCAGCTGCGCGTGCTCTTGGACATGCTGCAGCGCGACGAGGCGCGCTTCCAGGAGCGCTTGAACCTGTGGATGCGGCAGGTGGTGCAGGCCGTGGTCGCCACTCAGCAGAGCGCCGTGGAGCTGCTGCCCCTGCAGCTGCAGGGGGGCGAGAACAAGTGCGGGGTCGAGGTGCCGCCGCTGCCGTTCGGGCCCAACGAGAAGCGGTACTTCAGAGCCGACGGGGGCGCGGAGATGGCGACTGCAGAGCAGCTCGGGGACGGAGGCGAGACGGAGCCGCAGGAGCTGTGGTTCTACGAGCCCAAGGTAGACGACTACCACAGGGCGATTCGCCCCGATCTGCCGCTGCGCAACAACGGCGGCGAGATCGTGGACGACGTTGCGGCGTGGACAGAGCAGAGGGCCGCGGAGAACAAGGGGTACTGGCGGCGGCCGCTCTCCAGCAGCGCCTCCGGCATCTTCCCGAGGTATCGCGGCGGGGGCACCCTGGCGGAGTCTCTCCCGAGCGAGGAGTGGATTCGCGAGATGTGCCGCGACGTGCGCGAGCTCGTCATCGGCTGCGGCATCCACGTCTGCAGCCCCTCCTGCTACAAGTACCATTCCGACAGGACGCGCGGCTCGCAGATCTGCCGCCACAACTTCTACAACCTGGTGACATTGTGCACGTGGACCGAGGGTGAGGACTCCCGAGAGTGCCGACTCCGCACGCGCGGGAAGGCGCTGCGCGGCTGCATCGGCATATTCCGGGAGACGGACTACGGCATGGCCGGACGCATCGTCAGCTTCCAGCTCCACCCCGGGGAGACCTCCACGAAGTACGCGGCGCTCGTCGCGGCGCGGTGCAACGTGGACGTGCAAGACATGAGACGGGTGCTGCCCCCGCGCCTGTGGATGGATGCGTCGGAGCTGGAACCGCCGGCGAACGAGGAGGACCGCAAGAGCTACAACCATGGCCTCTACCCTCAGCGCTACGCCGACTTCTCGGTGGGCGCCCGGGAGGACTGGGGATGGTTCCAGCATCTGAACACCACGCCCGCGGAGAAGTGGGACCTCGTCGTAGTCACCGACTGGCACGGGATCTACAGGACACTCGCGAACCGCGACAGCCCCGCCGTGGACGGTGGCGACGCTGCGCGCGCCGATCTCCAGTGCGACCTGGAGCGGCACGCGCTGGCCACCTTCGTGGACGCCCACAACACGAGCTACTACGTCAACTCGTACACCACGAAGGTGAACCCCAGCATGGACGACGTGCTGTGCAAGCTCCTCGACGGCGTGCGCCGCCTGAAGAGCCAGTGGGACGACGGGGAGGCGCAGGCCGCGGGCGACGCCGGCGACGAGGCCCAGTCGACCGCCGCAGGAAAGCGCAAGGAGGATTTCAAGCGCACGCTGCAGGTGCTGGCCCGCTTCGAGACCTGCTTCCGCAGGGCCTCCTGGAAGAGCGGCAGCGAGATGGTCTTCCCCATGCTCTTCGGGCACCTCTCCTTCATGACGCACCGTTGCTGGAAGGTGTTCATGCGGAAATCCATCGACCTCGCCGCGGAGTCCTGGCGCGGGCGGTGCGGCCAGGCCGACGCCGCGGAACGCGCGCCCGCCGCCTCGATCACGTACGCGGTCCCCGGCACTGGACAGCAGGTCGCGATGCCGGGGTGGCGCGAGGTGCAGCGCGAGGGCGAGACGGTGTACGTCAGCCCCGACGGCGAGGAGTTCGACACGATCGAGTACGCGCACCAGGCGTTCCAGATCGCGAACGCCAGCGGCGGCTCGCTGCGCGACGTTACGAAGGCGTTGAACAGGATGCGGGAAGGCGAGGCCGAAGAGGTGCCCGAGGCACCGGCGCCGACTGTCGAGGGCCTCGCGCAGGGCAAGTTCAGGGGCGCAGTGCTGAGCCAGCGCGACGACTGGATGCACCGCGGAGACCACCCTATTGTCCGAGACATGAGCTTGTACGTCTACAGCATCTGGGTGTACCGCGTGGAACTGCCGCTGCATGCCCTTCCGGCCGGGGAGCTGGATCCCGGGGGCAGCGGGGGTCGCACCCTGCACGTCGACATCGCCTTCGACTCCTCCTACTCGGCGGCGCGGAACTGGACTCAGAGGCTGGCCGTCGAGCCGCGCATCCCGAAGGCCGAAGGCTTCCAGTTCGTGAGCGCGGAGTCGAACGTGGAGACGCACTACCTCATGAAGTCGGTGCTGCTCCGGCCAGTGCACCTGCCGGACGCCGACGGTCCCAACGACACGAAGGAGCTGCGCTACCTCCGCGCGTACGAGCGCCTGTGCGCGGCGCCGGAGGGCGAGCCCGAGTGGCCGGCGCAGCCGGCGGGTGAGGGCGTGGCGGGCCCGTTCCAGCGCGGCTGGGAGTCGTTCGCCACCGCCCAGGAGCAACTGGCGAAGACGGCCCGGGCGAAGTGCCTCAGGAATGACGTCGGGTCGTGGGCGACGCCCAGCATCTGGAACACGGAGGAGGTCGAGTCCGCGCTGCGCGAGAAGCGCAGCGACCGCCGCGAGGACGTGCAGCCTCCGTGCCAGTGCGCCCAGTGCGCGGAGCTGGGCAACTGGCTGGGCAGCATGCTGACGGTGCAGGAGTACCTGGCCCTGGAGACCACGAAGACCGCGGCCAACTTCGACGGCATCTCCAAGGCGAAGGCTTCGAAGCCGAAGAGGCCGCAGAAGGACGACGTGCAGGTCGCGGAGGCCCCCGTGTTCCGGGAGGGCGCCGAGGATTCGGGGGCGGGGGCCGCGCAGGTGGAGGCCCAGGGCATCCGCGCTCAGGACGGCTTCGCGAAGCTGGGCGCCAACGTTGTCCTGGAGCATCACTTCGACCCCGAGACGCTCGGGCAGATCTTGCGCTTCGACACCGCCGAGCGCACGCAGGCCTTCGTGAAGGAGCTCAAGAAGGCCGCCACGATGATGGAGAACGGCGCGCTGCCCGGGCCGACTGACGCCGACGCGCCGCGGCGCGCTGCCCGCGCCCTGAAGGAAGACGTCCTCGCTCCGTCCAGGGCCTTGCGCGACCTTGACGCAGACGAGCTGAAGAACCTGGTGGAGACCCAGCGAAAGAGGTTCGCCAAGGGGGGCACGAAGGACGCGGACGCGCCCGCGGACGACGCCCCCGCGCCGGACGACGTCGGGGCCGCGGGCGCTGGCGCGATGCCGGCCGAGGCGGCGCAGGCGCGGTGGGAGCCGTCGGAGGAGTTGCAGCGGCCCGGCGACCTCGTCAAGCGCCTCGTCAAAAAGTGCGAGGACGGCGTGGTCAACCCGAGCACGGGGAAGCAGGAGCGCCGCCCTCTGAAGCCCGATCAGGCCCTGTTCGTCACGGCGTTCGCGAACGCCTGCAACGTGGCGTGGGACGAGGAGCAGAATATCGAGGACGGCAGCATGGCCAAGCACGCGAAGCGGAAGACGTTCCAGTTCCTGCTCCTCGGCCACGCGCAGGCTGCTCCGACCAGCCATAACTGGGGGAGCTGTGGTCCTTACCCCCCTGGGGGAACCCATCGCATCGACGATCTCTCGAGAGGGGTGTCGAAATCGATGGCTCCCGCAGGGGGGGCGGCAGCGGGAAGACAGCCATGGTGCAGGAGATCGTGCTGCCGGCCATGGACGCGCTGTTCCCTGTGGAAACGGGCAAGGCAAAGTCCACGCTGATAGTCTGCGCGAAGTGGTCCCAGGCCGCGAACATCTCCACGGACGCTCACAAGGCCGTCAGTTGCCACCGGGCGGGAGTCATCGGAGTGCAGTCCTTCAGGAACAAGGACATTACCCGCGGGGGGCAGGTTGAAAGCGCTGCAGGACACGTGGGAGGCGGTCAGGTGCTTGATCCTGGAGGAGGTGAGCATGATCTCGCCCAACCTGTACAACATGCTGGCGTTCCGGTCCTACCTGGGACGCAAGGCCGAGTGGGGCGCGGAGGAACGACCAGGTCGGCGGCGCCTTCGGCCGGACGCCCATCGTGATCCACCTGGGGGACTTCCTGCAGCTGAAGCCGACGGGAGGCAAGGTGTCGCTCATCTCCAGCTTCGAGGAGCTGGCGGCGGCGGGCATCAACCTCGCTCCAGAGTACCAGGCAGTGATGAAGCTCTTCTGCAACACGCCGCTGTGCTTCGAGCTCCAGGCGTCCAACCGCTTCAAGGACCCGAAACTCAGGGACCTCATGGCGTTCCTGCGCAAGCCGGGGAAGCAGGTCCCTCCGGCCATCCGGGCCACGTGGAACGCCATGCAGCTGAAACCCGATGATCGCCGGCTCCGGGAGGATAGGTTCCAGAACGGCCACATGATCGGGTCCTACTGGGACACCGTGGCGCGCTGGATAAACATGCGTGCTCAGCGGGACGCGGACGTCCTGAAAAAGCCCCTGTTCCTCGTGCAGGCCGCCGACAGGTCTGCACCGACGATGAGCGTCAAGGACGCCGCCAAGATGATGAACTGTGCCAACCCGAAGAATACCGGTGGCATGCACGGACTGCTCCCGGTGCACGAGGGCATGCGGATCCGGCTCCTGGAGGCGCTCGACCTCAAGAACGGCCTCGTCAAGGACGCCGAGGGGCAGATCGTGCACATCGTCGTGGACCCTCGGGATCGGGACGACGTCGAGAGAGCAGAGAGAGACGGGGAGAAGAGGATCTACCTGAAGCGCTTGCCGCTGGGGTTCTGGGTGCGCATGGAGAAGTACGCGAGCGCGCCCTCGTGGACGACCTGATGCGCCACGACGACAGCCTCGCGAGGGACCTCGCGGGCCCGCTGGTGTTCATCGAGCCCCGCACGTCGGAGGCGTTCACCTTCCGCACCTCCAAGGTCACCCGGACGGGCTTCCCGTTCTCGCACGGCAGGGTCATCACCACGGTGGCGTGCCGGGGGCGCGCCGTGCGAGAAGGCGACGGGGCGGGGGAACGGCGCTCCGGGGACAGCGAGACCTCCGGGGCGCGAGCAGTCCGCAGCCAGACCTCGGTCCTGTGGACTCTCGCCGCCCTGGGCCGTCGGCTGCCGGGCGCGCCGCTCCCTCGGCCGACGTCGCCCAGGCGTGATCCTGGACTGCGGCCGCCACGAGGTCGGGAACGGCAAGAAGGAGGGCGACGACTGGTGGCTGGAGCTCTACGTGCTGCTCTCGCGCGCCACGCGACACGAGGGCCTCCTGCTCATGCGGGCGCCGCGCATCGAGTTCTTCCTGGCCGGGCCGCCGGCGGGCTTGCGGAAGCAGCTGGGGCAGTTTGCGGCGCGCACGAAGCGGCGCAGGAGGGAGGCCACGGCCCTCGCCAAGGACCTCGGCTTCACTGAGTTTATCCGCGAGGCCTGACCTGAGGAGCGGCCCGCCCCAGCCGCTTCTTCTCTTGGCTGTCCGGCTGTTCGGCATGGCGCCGCCGACGCTCCGCGCGCGTCGCTGGGACCCTCTCGGGGCGATCAGCGCGCGTCGCCCGAACTCCGCGCTGCGCTCTGTGCAGCGCCTCGCTCGCCCGTCGTCGCTCCGCCCGGCGGCCAGAGCCATGCGCGCTATGAGTTTGCCAGCAAGCAATCTCTGTTCCGCTCAGCGGACGAACCGCGCGCGTCACTGCGACCCCCTCGGGGCGACCTGCGCGAGTCGCGAGGGCTCCGCATGGCGCTGCGCCCGCAGCCTTGGACGTTGGAGTGCGCGGGCAAAGGACATGGAAAAAGGAGGAGAGGAAGCGGGCGCGATCCTCGCGCGGGGCGTGCCGACATGGGCGTCGCGGCGCGCGGGCGCTGCCGTCGAGGTTCCCAGGGGAGCCCCCCTGCAGAGGCTACGCCGCACAATTCGGCACACCTTCATACGGTTCGTTTCCCCATAGGGAGCGCCACCGAAGAAGATATTCACAATTGCGGTACTCACAACTGCATATGGTTGGGTCCTTCGCCATGATAATTTTGTGACAGGTGTTGCTTCTATGCTCCAGCCCATAATCGTTCCCTTGGGCGAATGTGTGTCGGGGGAGATCCACTCCCACCACCACCTGTTTATATGAATTTGATTTCAACTGACTTGTATGTAGTCTAAGGTTCAGAGGCGGACCAGGGGCATGGATGATTCATTAATTCGTCTTCGCGACTTGTCCAGCTCCATTTCCATTTCCATTTCGCCTCCTCCTCCTCCTCCTCCTGCTGCCCGTCATCCTCGCCCTCCTCCACCTCCTCCTCCCCCCTTCCCTCTCCTGGCGAGGGACCGGGGAGAGGGGGGGGGCAGGAATTGAGGAGGGAATGGGTGTCACTTGGCCAGTGTTTATTTCTATCCGATCGGTCCGAGCTGATATCTGTCTCGGCCTAACTTGAGCAGATCCAGTTTCGGTGTTCTGGCGATCTGGTGCGGTCCAGTGCCCTGCGCCCGCGCGGGTTTGCTGCGCATCATGGCGCGGCCGATCCGACTCAGTTTCGATTCCGTGCCGATGCAGCCCCGTTTGATGCACCTTTCGAGCCGATCCGATTTCCAGATTCGATACTGAGTGGCCTCGCAACACCATTGACAGACTAAGACGGCGGATGAGTAGGTATGTGTTGTGTGCATGCTCGCTGAAGGTCTGGCGCGTAGTTCTCCAGGTGTACGACCATAATCCAGCTTCGCCGTTATTCAAACACGTAGTGCCCCGTGTAGGAGGTAGGGGGCATTTGTGTACATCAATTTCAGGTCTAGACTCCCAGGGCAGACGCAACATGGTAGAGCTCTGCCTGCCGTCGACGCCGAGTTGGTAGTACTTCTCGTCCATGTCAGCTGTCTGCCGTATTCAGTGTTAGTATGTCTGCCACCAACTTCAGCATGACAGACTACGAGCAGGCCGCGCCCCCTGCAGTTTGACCTCCCCCCTCCCCTCCTGTCGCCCCCTCCTCTTCCGCCAACGTTACGTTTTGTGTGTGTGTGTGTGTGCTGGCCCGAGCCGCCTCTTTCGGCTCCATCTGCTCCTCCAGTCCCCCCCCTCTCCGTCCTCCGCCCCTCGTCCTGCTGCTCGCCGACTGCGTCTTCGTCGCCGTCGTCGTCGTCCTCCTCCTCATCCTCCTGTTTTCCGTCGGCACACGAGCGCCGCGGTCGCGCCTCTCCAGGCCGCGTGCCCGCCGCGTGCCCCCGCGCAGGCGGACCAAATTTTTGGCGAAGGGAGTGCCAGAGACTTGGAGCCGTCTGGGGGTTTGAGGCGGCACGGCACGGGTTCCGGCGGGCAGGAAGGGCGGGCAGATCCGAGGTTAGGGGTTCGGGAAGGTTTTCGGCTTTTTCCAGCCTCGGGGGGTCATCACGATCGAGAAGGGATAGGGCGACACTGGGCCTCCCTGTGATGTCCCGAACGCTTACGGCCTTGAGTCGGACATGGACCCCGCGTCGCGCACGCAGAAACTCCGGTCAGTGTATCTGGCCTTGACCGCCGATGCGAACTTCCCTGGCGCACCGAAGCAGACGAGTGCCTGCGCCAAGCCGTCGGGAGACACGCTGTCGAATGCCTTCGCCCAGTCGAGCGCCAGGATAATCAGTTTGCCTGTTTCGGAATTCCACGTGTCCTCCATCAAGCACCTGGCGATGAAAAGGGCGTGTGCTGTTCCCCTGCCAGAACGGAAGCCGAGGCGACGCGCAGCGTGCGCAGCAAAGGCATTCATCAAGATGGTCGGCTCCATCTGAGCGAGTTGATCTACGCTGATGATGCACTGATTCTGGGTGCGACAGAAGAGTACGTCCGCTATCTCATGGAAAGCATCAGAGAGGCCGGCACCACTAACGGCTTATGTTTCAATTGGGGCAAGTTAGAGGTATTGCCAGCTCGCTGCCAGACACAGCTCCTTCGCACTGACGGTCAAAAGATCACCAAGAAGGATCAGTTAATGTATTCGGGAAGGATGTTCCACGCATGCGGATGGAGCGGAGCGTAACTCAATCAGCGCATCGGCATTGCGCAGAGAGATTTGGATACTTTGTCAAGACTGTGGAGACATTCGAAGATATGTCTGTCGAAGAAGGTCATAGTGTTTGAAGCCTGCGTCGTTTCCAAGCTGATGTGCTGTCTGCACGCCCTGTGGTTGAACCAGGCAGAGAGATCGTGACTTGATGCCTTCAGGCTCGACGCCTGCGAAGAATCGTTGGCATTCCTCACTCCTATCTCAGCCGGGTCTCCAACGCAGCCGTGCTGGAGAGGTGGGGCAGGAAACGGTTGTCTTCTCGCTTAGCCTGCAAACAGCTCGAACTGATGGGCAAGGTCGCTTGTCTCCCAGACGATGGTGTCTTACGACGAACGGTATTCCAGCCAGGGTCGTTCATCCTAGCCCGCCTTTTCGGGCCCCAGACGCGAAGCAGACCAAGGGATTCATGGAAACGCAATGTGTTTGATTTGGCCTGCGCGGCGGCTGGTGGCCGATATTCCTTGCAGGAGTTATGGCGGCACAGACGTGGAGACTGGCGCCGAATGGCAATGCGCTATTCCTCATAGCTTTAGCATTCAACATATTTGGATTGGTTTCTGAATCTGGGCTGGACAGTCTCTGCTTACGGGGTGGTTGTAGAGCCTCTCGCATGGACTGAAGCAGCGTGGCCGGTGAGCCTGCCAGTGCTATTTCCTCCTCGCCCTCCTGCTCGCCTTCGTCTTCCCCCCCTCGCCGTTCCCCCCTATCGCCTCCGCCGCCGCCGCCGTTGCTGTCGGTGTCTGCGCGGCGTCTTCTTGTTTCGGAGCCGCCCCTCCAGCAGCGGAACTTGTTGTTCCACTTATTCGCCAGCGCACCTTTGACGTTCAAGGTTTTTTTTTTTTTTTTTTTTTCTCTCTCTCTCTCTCTTTCTTTCTCTCCTAGCCTCAGGGGGTCATTTTCGGGCCCCCTGGCAGCATGACAACAGGTTCGGGGTGACAATTTGCGCCAGATGGACCGTGTGAGGGGTCGGGGATTGATTTGGAGCGGATTTGGCTGTACTCCCCCTTCTGACCGATTTTTGCGGCCCCGACCAGCTCAGAGCCCCCCGCCAGCCTCCAACCAGAGACGCTGCTCACACTGGGCAGCCGAACCTGCCGAAGGGGCCGCGGCGGCGGCGGCGGTGGCGGCGACGACTACGACGACGACGACAACGACGAAGAGTCGCGATAACGAGAGAAACAGAGGCCGCTCGCAGCGGGCAGCCGACCGTTCCGAAGGGGGGCCGCGGCGAGAACGGCGAGGTCTTGCCGCCGCCCGAGGCATTCCTGCTGGCGCTGCTCTGGCCCCGGCAGGCGGCGCCAGGGGCAGGGATTCGCCAGGAAGCAGACGATTCCTTCGAATTATTCGGAGGATTCGTTTGCGAATTTCGAATTATTCGGGTCCTTCGAATTGCCCGAATGTCTTCTCCGATTCGAAATTCGGCGGCGAGCGAGGGGCGACGCGAGAAGGAAAGGACCTGAGAAGGTGGCGGGGTTTCTCAGAAACCCTCCGGCCTTCTGAGAAGTTTCTTGTTCCTTCGGGGAAGGCCCAGGAAAGTCTTCAGCAGGCCAGGGGACTTCTGAGCCTTCCGAGAAGGCCCGCCCCTTCGCATTTTCCCCATGGGCTCGCCGCCGAGGAAAAAGAACTGCATGAAGAGGTCTCTGCTCATGCAGTTCTTGTTCCTTCAGTCCCGGAAGTTTTCCGCTACTTTCGGGTTTTTAGGGCTATCTCCCAGGCTCCTGGGTTGTCGACAAAAAAGCTCAGGATGAAGAGATGGCCCTGGGGGAAAGCCCCTGGGATTCCTGGCTTCCGTGCCGAGGAGAGCATAGAGGGGGGGTGGGGGATGGGAAGAGCGGAGAATTGGGGATGGGAGAGGGCTCCTTTTGTCCTCCCCTTCCACGTCCATCCCTCCCCTCCCTCCCCTCCTCTCGTCCCTCCCCTCATCGCTCCCCTCCTCCCCTCCCGTCCTCCCCTCCCCTCGTCCCCTTCTCCCCTCCCCATCGCTTCCGCTCGCCTCCTTTCCCCTCCACTCTTCCTTCCCCTCTCTTCATTTCTCCTCCCCTCCCCTCCACCCGCTGTCGTCCCTGTCCCCTCCGGCCCCCCCTCTGCCCGCCCAGCCACGGCTCTCTCGCCACTTTCCTTGCTGGGTGCTGTCCAAGACAAGATCCCTGCCAGCGTGTACCGCGCGCAGGATGCTGATGGGCCTCCGCAGCCTGCGGCTTGACTTGACCCGTCCATGGCTCCGCCTCTCCCTGCTCGCTGCTCCCCGCTATCTCCTACCCTCCCTCTCCTCGCCTGCCTGGGCTTGCGCCCTTCCGCCGCTCCCCTCCACTGGGATCGTGCCGGGTGGGCGTGGTGCCCCTGTGGCAGTTTTGGTCTGCTCAGGGCTGTGCGCTCCCCTTTCGTAGGGTGGGGCGGTGGGCGGAACGAGTGTTGCCCCGCAGCTCTCGGGGGGAGAGCTCATGTTGCACCAGACGAGCACGCCGTTTGCGCCAGTGCCGCTTCCGACCGACCGACCCCTCCCCCCACGCGGGGTCTGCGCTGTGTCGGCGCGGTGGCGATCCCAGTGCGGGCGTGCAGGGTTGAATGCAGTGTTTTTTTTGGAACTGGCCGATCGCGAACGAGCGGCGCTATTGGAAAGTCGCGATCGCTCAAGGGTGCACGATCCACGCGGGATCAGAGACCCAGAACGCACGTCGTCAAGACACGAACCTACCGTACAGTCAAGACTCTGGAGTGAGGTCCGTTTCGAGCTCACGAGAGGCTCTGGTTTTCGCGTCGCCTTCTCAGAGCGAGGTCGGAAGCCTGTGCATGGCCGAGGCGAGCTGTGGCCAGGAACGCTCTTCGCTCCTTACTTGGCGTTCCTCGCGGCAGCACGATGCCCGTACCCCCCAACGGAGCAGGTCAAGGAGGAGGAGGAGGAGGAGGAGGGGCAAGAGCAGGAGGAGGAGGAGGAGGAGGGGAGGAGGAGGAGGAGGAGGAGGAGGAGGAGGAGGAAGAGGAAGAGGAGGAGGAGGATGAGGAGGAGGGAGAGGAGCAGGAGAAGCAAGAGGAGCGCTCGTGCGACCATCATCACCGACAACAAGACCTTTCTCGTGGCCCAAGAGATGGATCCTGATGTGATGCCCCACCAAACCGTCTTGGGAGAGTTGGACTGCCTAAGCCGAGCACACAAGCCTGCATATAATCTTAGGCGAGGCTGAGCCAGTAGTCACGCTATTTGCTGATAGAGCTGATACTGACCACCACCTTCACCTTGAAAGCGGGGTGTGGGGGGTGCAGTTACTGCGGCATTACCCCCAAGATGCGAAGTGTTGTCGTTGAAAATACTTGTCCAGGCAAGCCCCGTGTCCTGGCCAGGGTGCACGAGTCCCACAGGGTGTGGGGACTCAATCGTGAACTGCTCTTTTGCATGTCCTGCAGTTGCCACGCGCGGCGACAGGTCAAGGACTTGGCCGCGCGATGCAATCGAGGGCCAACCAGCGGGACGGTGCGCGCACTCAAGTTGTTCTGCAGTGGGGTGGGCCCGACCAGCAGGAGGAGGGTCGGAGTCCCACTCCACGTCCACTGATTTCGGTGGTACGTGCGTGTCTTGCACTGCGGAAACCGCGCTCCGAGGCTCCAGAGTCTCCAGAGTCTCCAGAGGCTCCAGAGGCTCCATATGATGATGATGATGATGATGATGATGATGATGATGATGATGATGATGATGATGATGCTGATGATGATGATGATGCTGATGATGATGATTATGATGATGGTGCTGTTGATGATGATGCTGATGATGATGCTGCTGAGGATGATGATGATGATGATGATGATGATGATGATGATGGTGCTGCTGATGATGCTGATGGTGATGATGATGCTGATGCTGCTGCTGATTATGATGATGCTGCTGATGTTGATGATGATGCTGCTGATGCTGCTGCTGATAATAATGGTGATGCTGATTACGATGATGCCGATGGTGATTATGATGCTGATGCTTCTGCTGATGATGATGCTGAAGGTGATGATGATGATGCTGCTGATGCTGCGGATGATCATGATGGTGACGATGATTATGATGAGGATGACGGTGATGATGCTGATGATGATGATGCTAATGATGATGATGATGCTGATGATGGTGATGATGCTCATGATGATGCTGCTGCTGATGATGATGATGGTGATGCTGCTGATGATTATGCTGCTGTTGATGCTGCTGCTGATGATGGTGCTGCTGATGATGATGCTGATGGTGATGGTGATGATGATGCTGATGCTGATGCTAATGCTGATGCTGCTGGTGCTGCTGACGATGATGATGCGAATGTGGATGCTGATGCTGCTGCTGATGACGATGATGATGATGATGAGGATGAGGATGAGGATCAGGATAAGGATGAGGACAATGATGATGACGATGATGATGATGATGATGATGATGATGATGATGCTGATGATGATTATGATTCTGATGATGGTGCTGCTGATGATGATGCTGATGGTGATGATGATGCTGCTGCTGATGATGATGCTGCTGATGCTGCTGATGCTGCTGATGCTGCTGCTGATGATGATGGTGATGCTGATGATGCTGATGATGATGCTGATGGTGATGATGATGCTGCTGCTGATGATGGTGATGCTGATGCTGCTGATGATGCTGATGCTGCTGATGATCATGCTGGTGACGATGATGATGATGATGATGCTGCTGGTGATGATGCTGCTGATGATGATGCTGAAGGTGATGCTGATGGTGATAGTGATGATGATGCTGATGATGAGGATGATGGTGATGATGATGCTGATGATGATGATGGTGATGATGCTGATTCTGATGCTGATGAGGACGATGATGATGCTGATGCTGCTGCTGCTGATGCTGCTGGTGATGATGCTGCTGATGATGATGCTGATGGCGATGGTTATGACGATGCTGATGCTGATGCTAATGCTGAGGCTGCTGCTGAGGCTGATGATGACGTTGCTGATGCTGCTGCTACTGTTGATGATGATGATGATGATGATGATGATGATGATGATGATGATGATGATGATGATGATGCGGATGATGCTCATAATGATGGTGATGACGATGATGATGATGATGCTGAGGATGCTGATGATGATGATGATGATGATGATGATGATGGTGCTGCTGATGATGCTGATGGTGATGAAGATGATGCTGATGCTGCTGCTGATGATGACGATGATGCTGATGCTGATGATGTTGTTGATGCTGCTGGTGATGATGGTGATGATGATGATGATGCTTATGATGATGATGATGATGATGATGATGATGATGATGATGATGATGATGATGATGATGATGATGATGATGATGCTGATGGTGATGATTATGCTGATGCTGCTGATGCTGATGACGATGCTGCTGATGCTGATGATGCTGCTGATGCTGCTGCTGATGATGATGATGGTGACGATGATGATGGTGATGATGCTGATGAGGATGATGCTGATGATGGTGCTGATGAGGATGATGTTGATGATGATACTGATGGTGCTGCTGATGCTGCTGGTGATGATGCTGCTGATGATGATGCTGATGGTGATGCTGATGGTTATAGTGATGATTATGCTGATGCTGATGTGCTGCTGCTGCTGCTGATGATGCTGATGCTGATGATGGTGAGAATGATGCTGCTGCTGATGATGATGACGATGATGATGACGACGATGATGATGATGATGATAATGATGATGATGGTGATGATGATGATGGTGCTGCTGATGATGCTGATGGTGATGAAGATGATGATAGTGATGATGATGCTGATGCTGATGCTGATGCTGATGATGATGATGATGATGATGAGGAGGAGGAGGAGGAGGAGGAGGAGGAGGAGGTGGTCGAGGACGAGGACGAGGAGGAGGAGGAGCAGGAGGAGGAGGAGAGAACGAGGAGGACGATGAGGAATATGATGATGAGGAGGAGGAGGCGGAGGAGGAGGAGGCGGAGGAGGAGGAGGAGGAGGAGGATAAGCAGGAGGAGCAGGAGCAGGAGCAGGAGCAAGAGCAAGAGAAAAACGAGGAGGTGGTGGTGGTGGTCGAGGAGGTGGACCAGGAGGAGGAGGTGGAGGGGAGAGGGGCCAAGGAACTGGACCACGCCGCCGAGGCCCCTGCTGCCCCTGCTGAGCCTCCTGCCCGTGCTCAGCAGCCTGAGCCCCAAACCGCAGCAGATCAGCCCGTCCTCCTCGACATGGAGCTCGGCTTGTCTTCGAAGGTCAATGCATAAAAGGTGGCCTCGATGAAGGCGTACGTCCTTCTCGTGCTGCTGCTCATCTTCGTCTGGGTGCTCGTGCTGGTTGTCGGCTCGTTCGACCTCCCATGTCGAGTTACAGGGGTGGAACGTTGAGTTCAAATAAACCTCATGGGTGACCAATCCTGCCTGGAGGATGTGGAATCCAGCCATGGGGTCAAGAATCAGGCTGCCATCAATCTTCTCCGGGCCGCCGAGGCCCACCTCGCCAAGAAAGCGCGCTGCCCCGATGGAGCTGCGCAGCCCGGCGCTGGGTCGTGCGGATACGCGGCGGAGGCAGGAGTTGGTGGGTAGCACGTTTCGCATCGTTATTTCCAACGTCATGGGCCTAGCGCCCTGCGGGTCTTGATGAGCTTCTCGCCGATCTTCTGGTGCGTTCTTCACAGGCAGTTCGTTTCCAGGAGCATCGCTTGCCTAAGACAGATGATCTTGAACAAAAGTTGCGTCGGGCAGGGTGGCGCTTCGAGGCCACGCTCGCAGCAGTATCCAAGTCAGCCAAGGGCACCAGTGGTGGCATCGGTTTCTTGACGGCAAGTCGCGGCCCCAGCGAAGTTGATATTGTCCCCACACACCTCGTCCCAGGGCGTCTCAGCGTCTTGCACTGTGGCGGGCTTGGTCCAGGCGGTCTCTTGTGCACCGGGCTATACTTCCATCGTAGCGTCGGGCTTGACTTTGTGGCACGCCCTTCGTCATGCAGGGCGACTTCATGATTTCCCCCGGAAAGCTTCAAGCCAGTCTTTGGGTAGAGAGTATCGATGCGGTGATCTGCGAATGCACAGTCCCCGCATGTTCCTCGGACAACGGCGGCCGTGCGGTCGATTCTTCGTTTTTCATAAGCCCTTGCAAATCACTTGGTACCAACATGCTGGCTTTAAGTCGTGCTGCCGCAAAACAGCACACAACAGTTTGCCTCGCGCTCGCTTGCCAGTCCAAGCCAGCCTTCGCCGCTCAAGTGCGCGTGCCGCCTCGCTTCCCACATGTTCGGCCCGCGGGATGTGCGACGCGAGATTGGATGCCACAGTGGATTGAGCTTCTCAATGACCTCACGGATCGCAGCGTGCAGCAGCAATGGCACGAATTCGTCGACCAGATCGGCGCCATTGAGGTATCCAAGTACGCGGGACGTGCCGCAGAGTTGCGTCTCGATCAGGTTCGGCAGCTCCTTTTTCCTTGTCTCAGCCGTTTGGCCGTCTGGCGGAGTCGGGCGGGCCATGCGCTGCGCTGTTCAAGTTTTTGGCACTCCAGCATGTAACGCTCTCGCGCGCTCGCCTGTTGTCGCACGTTGAATCGAACGACGAAGAGAGCGACGCTCACAGAAACTTAGGCCGATGCGGATGCCTGGTTCCTTGTTTTTGACGGTGCTGCTCATTTCGGCCTCGCGCTTTCCTTGGCCTTCACTTCCGGGGCCCGAGCTGGAGCTTGTCGAGGGCGCAAGCAGGTGGCCAGCGACGCGAGCGCCTCGTGGCGCCAATTGGTTCGGGATCGCTCTCTCTCGACGGTGCGGCCGCCCTCTTTGCAAGGGCGCCCTCGAGGGCGCGAAGTTATTCACGCTTCGCGGTTCGGCTCCGATCCCTCATCCTCCTCCTTCTCCCCTGCGAGGCGGCGCGAGAGCGCGAAGTTATTCGCACTTCGCGTTTCGCGCAGCGCGAAGCGCGAAGTCGGGAGCCCTTGCTTTGCCAGCGCGCTCCCTCGCGCGCCCTAGCATGCCGCGCCGCGCCGTGGCGAGGCGGCTGGCCTCTTGCCGCCGCCAGCGGACCTGCGGCAGGAGATGGTTCTCATCGCGCAGGAGTGGAGCTGCTGGTGGCGAGTCGGAGAGGCTCATGACCCCATCCAGTGGCCCAGCAAAGGACAAAAACATGGACAACGACTTCTGAAAGCAAACGTGCCGCTTTTTCTGGCGTTCCAGCGCTTCCGCCGAGCTCTTTAGAGGGTTGTCCTCCGGGACGACAGCCGGCGTCTCTCTCTCTCTCTCTCTCTCTTTCTCTCTGCCGTGAGCTCCATTTTTCCCGTGCCTTCCGTCAGGGAGATGCGCGAGGTCCTCTGTCCTGCCTTCGATCGGGTTGTGATTTCGACAGCGTGGTTCTTCGGCAATTTGACCGTCTCCCTTGCGAGGCCGTTGTTTTTTCTCATGTGGCTTACCATGGATATCGACATGCAGTGTGAGTGGCTGATTGTTCACGCCGAGATCATCTTTCCAGGGAAAGGGCCTCAGGCCCATCGGCATCCCCCCACTGATTCGCAAGACTTCGGGGCCGTCTCAGGCGGCCCCTTGTCCGCGCATTTTTTTTGGGTCCTGTCGGTCCGCCGCGTGTGGACGCGGTTCGGGGAGGTTGGTCTGGTCCCAAGGAGGAGGAGGAGGAGGAGGAGGAGGAGGAGGAGGCGGAGGAGGAGGAGGAGGAGGAGGAGGAGGAAGAATAATAATAATAAACATAAAAATAAACATAATAATAATAAGAATAAGAAGAATAATAATAAGAAGAAGACGAGTGATGATACTAATAATAATAAGAAGAAGACGAATAATAATAATATGATGAATAATAACAATAAGAAGAATAATAATAACAAGAAGACGAAGAAGACGAATAATACAAATAATAAGAATAATAAGAATAATACGAAAAATAATAATAAGAAGGCCAATCATAATACTCATAAGAGAAATAATGATAATGATAATAGTAATGCTAATAATAATAATGCTAATAATAACAGTATTAATAACAATAATAATACGAGTAATAATACGAATAATAGTAATACTAATAAACATAATCATAATTATAATAAGAAGAATAAGAATAATAAGACGAATAATAACACGAATAAGAAGAATCAGAATAATAATAAGAATAAGAAGAATGATGATGATGATGATAATAGTAATAATAGTCAGAACCATAATCATAATCATAATAATGATATTAATAATGATAGTAATGCTAATAGTAATACTATTCATAATAATAATAATATGAATAATAATAGTAATACTGATAATACTAATACTGATAATAATAATAATACGAATAAGAATAATAATAATAACCATAAGAATAATATGACTAAGAATAATAATAATAATACTAATAATAATAACAAGAATAATAATACTAAGAAGAATAAGAATAATAATACGAATAATAATAATCATAATAATAATAATGATGATAATAATAAGAATAATAATAATAATAATGATATTACTAATAATAATATTAATAATATTACTAATACTAATAATACTAATAATAAGAATAATAAGACTAATAATAATAAGAGGAGGAGGAGGAGGAGGAGGAGGAGGAGGAGGAGGAGGAGGAGGAGGAGGAGGAGGAGGAGGAGGAGGAGACCGCCGCCCCAGTTCCTCCAGGCCCTCATTCTTCTCCGGGGGCGCCGGGCAGGTCAAGTATCCGGATGCCTCGCGGCCAGGCCCCGCCCGCCGTCCGACCTCTGCTCGCCGATCGGCGCGCGCAGCGCGAGCGCGCGCAGCTTGCGCAGCGCGCCGGGCCGAAGGCCGCCGAAGGTCGCTGACGGCCAGCGAGGGCCGCCGAAGGCCGCCGAGGGCCACCGTAAGCCGCCAGGAACCGCCGAGGGTCGCCGACAGCCGACAGCAGAAGCCGCTAGCAAAGGAGCGTGCGAGCGGCAGCAGGTCTGTGCGGCTTCCGTCGACGGGCGTGCAGCCAAGGCGCCGAGGTTTTGAGCTGGCTGGGGGGCTGAGGTGGCCCAACATTGGTCCCGGCCCGTAGGGAGGGAGAAGGGGGCTCCCTCGTCGCCACGGCTGGGCGCGGCTTGGAAAAGAGACCAGTTTCGACCCCACGAAGCGTTCGGGGACATCTTGCACGGACTTGCTTTCCTCCCTCCCTCTCGACCGATCTTCTCTGGGCTTCTCCAGCTCAGACCCCCCCAGCCGCCTCCGAGGTGCGGTTCGGGCCGCTTTGGGCTCAGGAGGAGCGCCGGTTTCCGGGCCACTCCTCGATGGAGGGAGGCGGGCGGGCGGCGGGAGGGGCACGCGGGGGGATCGGGGAAACGTAAGACTCGAGTATGCCGGGACTCGAGTTTGCCGAGGTTCTTTTGACGAGCGCGTCCTGGATTTTGCCGGCCCGGTTTTCGTGGGCTGTCTGCAGCGGGAGCCCGCGCCAAATTTCAGACTGGGCCTCGCCATTTTCATGATTTCCCCCGTCAGGCCATTTCTGACGAACCAACAACACACACACACCCATACCCCTAGGGGGGTCGGAGAGGGCTATGGGTGCGTGCTGTCGGATGGGGGTCCCCGCTCGAACGGGAGCGTTCCCCAGGGTCCAACAACCCGCCAGTCCTCCT
The DNA here is from genome assembly GCA_963575745.1 of Prorocentrum cordatum. NCBI lineage: Eukaryota > Dinophyceae > Prorocentrales > Prorocentraceae > Prorocentrum > Prorocentrum cordatum. The sequence continues at coordinate 677,651 of CAUYUJ010019394.1, read as the reverse complement.
CTCAACGAACTCCCTATGGGTATGGCTGCGTGTTGCTCGCTCGTCAATCTCGAGCCCCCCGTGCCCGAGCCTCACGTCTCCCCGAGGGGGAGGCCCACGGCGCGGAGCCTGGCCCCCGCGAGGAGTGCAGCACTCGGAGGGGGCCGTCGGGCGCCGCGCCGGCGCGGTCGGGGGGGAGGCCGCGCGGCGGCCCGCGGCGGACGTGCCGGCACGGGGCCGTGCCGGCGGACCTGCGGCTCGGCGACAACCTGGCGCTCCTCGACGTCCTCGACGCCGCGTCGGGCACCTGGCACGTCTCCCGGGTCAACCCGTGAGCGGGGGCAGGGGCCGCCGATGCGTCTGTGCGCCGCTCTGTGCCTCCCTGCCCGTGCCGCTCGGGCCCGGCCCGCTCTTCCGACGGAGCTCGGCTCCCCCCCCCACTCTTCCGCCCGTCCCTTGCCCTCCGTTGCCTCCCCGATCCCTCCCTCTCCTCCCTCCCACCCTCACTCCCTCCCTCCTTCCCCCCCTCCCTTGTTCCCTGGCTCGGCAAGCATCCGCGCAGGCCTGAGCCTTTAGCCCAAACGTCTCCCCTCCCTTCTCATCTCTTCTCAGATTCCTCCTACTCCCCTCGACCCCCATCCCATCCTTCTTCTCATAGCCCTCCTCCCTCCCACCCTCACGTCCGGTGCACGCGCCGTCCGGTAATGCTTAACAATTGCTCATTCCCACACGGCGCCGTCGCAGGGAGTGAGCGGGTGAGGGGAGCGGGGCAGGACTGGTAACAGGCGCTATCGCGGCTCAGCAAACAGCGGGCTCCTACAAGGCATCCCGGGGCTGGAGAGCCGCCGAGAACCGACGAGCACGTCCGAAGCCCTCGAGCCTCGAAGCCCTTCCGCGCTGGCTCCCTTCGGCCAGCCAGGGCGGCCATGGCCGCGCGGAGGGGGAGGAGAGGACGGGGGGGATGAGGAGGAGGGGGGGGATGAGGAGAAGGGGGAGGGGGAGGAGGACTTAGGATGGGATGCTTTGGATGATGATGATGATGATGATGATGCTGCTGCTGCTGATGATGATGATGATGATGATGATGGTGCTGGTGGTGGTGATGATGATGCTGTTGATGATGATGATGATGATGATGATGATGATGATGCTGCTGCTGCTGCTGCTGCTGCTGCTGCTGCTGATGATGATGATGATGATGATGATGATGATGCTGCTGCTGCTGCTGCTGCTGCTGATGATGATGATGATGATGATGATGATGATGATCATGGTGGTGGTGGTGTGGTGGTGTGATGATGATGATGATGATGATGATGATGCTGATGCTGATGCTGATGATGATGATGCTGATGATGATGATGATGATGATGATGATGATGATGCTGATGATGATGATGATGATGATGATGATGATGATGATGATGATGATGATGATGATGATGATGATGATGATGATGATGATGATGATGATGTGGTGGTGGTGGTGATGATGATGATGATGATGATGATGATGATGATGATGATGATGATGATGATGATGATGATGATGGTGGTGGTGGTGGTGGTGGTGGTGGTGGTGGTGGTGGTGGTGGTGGTGATGATGATGATGATGATGCTGCTGATGCTGATGATGATGCTGATGATGATAATGACGATGAGAGGAGGAGGAGGCGGAGGAGGAGGAGGAGGAGTAGGGCCAGTGTAAACCCATACTCCTCATGAACGATGTTGCAATGAACTTTCCCTCCAGGCTTCCTTCTCATAGGCCCCTCTAAAGGGTTACTGAAGGAAGTGCCCCGTTGGAAAACGACCGTTTGAAAATCCTGAACCGTGCCAGAACACCAGTCGTGGGACTGCAACGCCGCGAATCGCCGCTACTGCTGCTTCTCGACGATCTTGAATCGTGCCAGAAGATCATTTCTGGGACTACACCGCGAATTAGCGTAACTGTTCCGTCCTGGCAGTCCGACATCGTGCCAGCACGCCATCTCTGTGACGTCAGCCATATCAATCCCTGAACTTGTTATAAACTCTGGCAACGAATACGTGCGGCGCTAATACGAGAGCCACATTTTGAAAACGACTTGTCTTCAATCAGTGGAACTCATGTAATGTTTAAGACGGGTGTGCGCGCCGCTAAGGCGAGAACCACATTTTGAAAAGGAACTGCCCTCCATCCGTGAAGCTCTTCCACTTTGTTATGAACGAAGTGCGCGGCGCCCCCCCGTGTCGTCCTTCTCCGTGTTTGTGCCTCCGCCGCCCATACCCCCTCTTGTGTTGCTTGTCTCGACTTGCCGCAGGTCTATAGATTCTCATCTTTGCTGCTCCCGTGGACTCCCGTGTGGCTCCTGTGGGCCTCCAGAGTAAGAGTTCGATCGCGGTGGTGCGTCCAGAGTTTGTATGTCTCATGTCTCAGGTTTCAAGTGGTGCTACAGTGGTGAGCATCTCATTACAGATGGGAAGAGTCAGAAGAAGGAGGAGGAGGAGGAACAGGGTGAGGAGGAGGACCATTGTAAACCCAGCAGTCATTAACGATGTTGGAGTAAACCCTCCAAGCTCCCTCCTCGTAGGCCCATACAACGGTTCATTTCCATTGATGGAACTGCCTCGTTGGAAGACACCCGTTTGAAGACCCTGAAGCATGCCAAGACATTGTTCTCGGGGTTCCAACGCCACGGATCAACCTGACCGTTGCGTCTTGACGATCCTGAAACGTACCAAAAAGCCGTTGCTAGAACTTCAACGCAGTGAAGCAATGACATGTTGCACCCGCAGAATCCTGAATCATCGCAGAACACAACTTCTGGTACGTTGATGATGGGAATCCGTGAAACTCTTGAAATGTTGTAAACGAATGTGCGCGGCGCTAACGCGAGAGCCACATGTTGAAAAGGATCCGCCTTCAATCCGTGAAACTCTTGCGAATGTTTAGAACGGGTGTGCGCCGCGCTGAGGCGAGAGCCACCTTTTGAAAACCACCCGCCCTCAGTCATTGAAACTCGTGCATTTTTTTAAAAGCGCATGTGCGCCGCGTCAAGGCGATAACCACATTTTGAAAACGACCCGCCCTCAATCCGTGAAGCTCTTGCATGTTTTAGAACGAATGTGCGCCGCGCTAAGGCGAGAGCCACGTTTTGAAAACCACCCGCCCTCCATCAGTGAATCTCTTGTGATTACATTGAAACGAATGTGCGCCGTGCTAAGGCGAGAACCACATTTTGAAAACGACCCGCCCTCCATATGTGAAGTTGTTGCCAATTTTAAGCTTCAGAGTCGTAACTGGTGAGGAAGTCTCAGGCGGAACGCCCGGCCCGCCCTAAAAACTGATCTCGGGGTACGACAAGGAAAAGTTGTATTTAATGAAAAGGAATGGAGGAGGAGGAGGAGGAGGAGGAGGAGGAGGAGGAGGAGGAGGAGGAGGAGGAGGAGGAGGAGGGAGAAGGAGGAGGAGGGAAGATTCGGAGGCGGAGGCGGAGGCGGAGGCGGAGGAGGAGGAGGAGGAGAGGATGAGGAGGAAGAGAGGAGGAGGAAGAGGAAGACGAAGGAATAAATACTGGTAATAATAATGTAAATAAGAGGAGGAGGGGGAGGAGGAGGAGGAGGGAGGGAGGAGGAGGAGGAGGAGGAGGAGGAGGAGGAGGAGGAGGAGGAGGAGGAGGAGCAGGAGTAGGATCCCTCTCCCCTTCCTTCCCTCCCTTCCGGCCAGGGCGGAGCTGGCAGTTTTCAGGCTAGAGGGGCCTTGGCCCGCGGCGACGCTTCGGGCGGCAGGGTTGCCACGGTCCGATGCCCACAGTGCCGCGCTCGCCGCTGCGGCACAAAGAAAGACGGAGTCCACGGGGTACGGTTCGGGCGCACGCTTTCACGGAGTAGGCTCAGTGTGTCGCTCCTCTGGTTCTGGCCCACCACCTTTCGGCGCGGCACGATATCCATGCCCCCAATCCCGAACATATGCGTTCCGAGCTGTTCCGGCCTCGCGGAGCAGAGCGACGCACTATCCGCTTGCAGGGCATAGAGTGTCGCTGGGGCCGCCGCCGCGACACGCCATGCAAGAGTTCCTGACCTTAGGGATCGGATCTGGGAAGGTTCCCCCCCCCCGGAAGGTGGCGTTTCCGAACTCAGTCTTGGCCATGGCTCCCGTGTTCTTTCCCTCCACCGCTTAAGCTCGGGTGTTGCTAGAAGTGCTCCTGTCCCAAGGTACCCCCCCAGCTTTTCGCTCCGTTTTTGAGCCCCAGGGGCCCTCTGGGCCTCGTCAGGGGTGCTCTGGAGGCCGTCTGGGCCACCGCGAGAATCCTGGGGGCACCTTGGGCCAGGGGCACTTCTAGCAACACCCCAAACGAGGACCAGGGGACGAGGATCGGATCGGCTCGGCGGGAGGGCTCGTCAGGCCCCTCGGCGCCGCCTCTGGGGCCCATGCGGGCCACAAGTTTGGAGCGCTGCGCTCAAACGTCAGTCTTGGCAGTCTGAGCCTCGCGTCGATGGGCCCGCCAGTCTGCCTCGGCGCGCGCGCGGTCGCCGCCGCCGCCCCGCGGCGCGGGCCCCGCGCCGGCGGTGCGGGCCGCGGCCTGCAGGCCGCGGCTGCCGTGTGCTGCAGCGCCGCGGGGCTGCCGGGCGCCCCGCGGGCCTGGCAGGCGTGGCGCCAGCAGGCGTTCGGAGAGGAGGAGGAGGAGGAGGGCGGAGGAGGAGGGCGGAGGAGGAGGAGGAGGAGGAGGAGGAGGAGGAGGAGGAGGAGGAGGAGGAGGGTGTTGCCCAGGGCGTCCCTTCCGAGTCGGGAATTTATACATGACCACCGCCTGGAGGATCGATTTTCGGGGGCCCCAGCAGGCGGTGTATATGGACATCTTCGGGCCCCCGGGGCCCCAACTATATCCACGTCCACCGCCCGCTGGGCCACCAGGAAGTCGGTTCACAGGCGGTGGATATGGACAAATCCCCGCCTCGCATCCCTGGCCCGAGATGTCCCCAGGATTTCCTGCGAGGCCCAGATTCGGGTTGTGACGTGATGTGCGAACAGCCCAGGGGCGGGCATGACACGTATTCGCCGGGGGGCCTCGTCGAAGGCATGGGCCTTCGGCGCCCTTGGATGCATGCATTACTCTCTCCCGTCGTCGCCCCTGGCAGACGGCCTCCAGAGTACTCCTCGCGAGGCCCAGAGGGCCGCCAGGGGCTCAGATGGTGCGTCAAGCTGCGGACGCCTCGGGCCTGGATTACCCATCGGTCGTTGAAAGTAGGTATTCTTGGATTCCCAGAGCCCACTCTACTTTAGGGGCCTTCCTACTTGAAGAGTCGAACGCTTGTCCTTCTTCCCCCGCCTCCAGGGGGAGGGCGGAGGCCGAATCCCATCGCCTTCCTACTTCATGTTTCTACCCACTTCTTCCGACCGATGGGTACCTCTTCAAGGAGCAAACCATTACATCGACATACACTTTCGGAGGTCCGCGCGGATTTTTTGGATTGGCGCTGGACCCCCTCTGGCGCGCGGAGGCCGACAGGGGCGGCGTCGGGGGCGCCGCCAGGGGGCTCCAGCGTCGATCCGAAAATTCCGTGCGGACCGCCGAAAGTTTATGTTTACAGTCAACCCGCGTAGTCAGGATGAGCAATCTGCCAAGGTTTCCCTTGCGTCCTTCCCCTTCGGCCCATCCTGGGCGCCGCTCCTGCTGGCCGCGCCCCGCTCGCAAGGTCTCGACATGGTCTTCGAGGCCCGTGCCGCCTTCTCGTGCCTCCTTCTCCTGCTTGGGGGGCGGAAAGATACGGATACGTGTTGTCCCTGGACCTCTCTTGGGGTGCGTTCTGACCAGAATTTCGAGGCGAATCCAGCGGTGACAACGAGGATTCCCCAGGAGGACCAGGAAAGGCCGAAAACGACGGGGGACAACACGTATCCGTATCTTTTTCTCCCCCGACCTGCGGGTTGACTGTATGCCCCCCTCCGTCCCCCGACCCCTCTGGCCGCACCCGAGGCGTGCGGGGCGCCACACGCCGCCCGCGCGCCGCCAGGCACGTGGCGCGGCCGCTCCGCCGCGGCCGCCGCGCCGGGGGGCGCGCCGGCGCTGGGCGGCCGCGCGAGGCCGCTCGCGCGCGGGGCCGCCTCCGCGTCGGGCGCGGCCGCCGCGCGCGGGGCCGGCGCGGCGCGCAGGGCCGTGGATCGGGGCGCGTACAGAGAGGCTGGAGGAGGAGGAGGAGGAGGAGGAGGAGGAGGAGGAGGAGGAGGAGGAGGAGGAGGGCCTGGCACTCGCGTTTGAAAGCACAGACGCCCTCCGATGGATGGTTCCTGGGCCTCACGGGGGGAGGGTGGCGGTGTGCGAAGCACCACCGGGAGCCGGCGGCTCGACACGCCGTCGCCCTCCCCGGAAGGGTGCGTGTAGGTTCGTCAGGGGGTGTCCGTGGATATATGTTTTCGTGGCGTCCGCGGGGCCGAGATCCAACGAGAGAAGACGGTGTACTGTAGGTTCGTGTCGTGTCGACCGGCGGTGACCCCAGCGCGGGCGTTCAAGGTTGAACGCCGCCGGCGACCCAGAATAGGTCGATGTTGAAGAATCGGACGTCTCGGGAAGGGCCGATCGTTCAAGGTTGAACGATCCCCGAGGTGACAGAAACCATCGCTGGGGTCGACACGACGCGAACCTGCCGTAAACAGACACATTCGACGGTCGGCGCGGATGTCTTGGCTCGGCGCCGTGCCGCCCTGGCGGCGTCTCCGGCGCCGCTATTGCGTCATCGCAGATCCGATGAATCCGCGCAGGCCTCCGAGGATTTCTGTGTGTGCCGTTTTCTGCTCCCCCTCCTCGATCGGTCGGTCGAAAGGCGTATGAGTCGAAGCCTGGCCACGGAGTGGAGGAGGGGGAGGGCAGGGAGAGGAAAAAGCAGCGCGGAGTGGGGGAGGGGGGAGGGCATGGAGAGGGAAAAAGCAGCGCTCGCGCGCGGGCCTCTCCTGCCTGCACCATTCGGCGCAGGTGGTAAGCAGCAGACATGACGCGCCGCAGAACTCACAGCAAACCGGGTCCGCTGCCAGAGGCGCAGCCATGGACCGGGAAGTACAAGAAAGTTGGGACGAGCGAGAGCTCGTTCCCCCTGGGCAGCCGCATCTTTTTGTTCTGAGACGGGCGCCCGCGTCACAGCAGTGTGCTTCCAAAGCTTACTGCCATTTAACGTGGGTGTGCACGGGCGTCACCCTTGGGTGCAGCAAACCTTGAGCAATGGGGTCCTTCATCGAGAAGCTTTAATGTCGCAAATTCGGTCAGTCAGAGGGCTCTGCGAGGAGGCAAAGCCATGCAAGCACTGCCGCAAAATCGTTCGTCACACGGTTACCGTGTAGCATGCAGTTCATGACGATGCCCCTAATGTAGAAAGGATTCAATGGGGCAGAATATGGTTTGATCCCGCAGGTATTTCCCACCCGTCGTTGGAAGCATCGATACCCAGCTGTCTGCACAGGGCCTCCTCAGAGCTCCTAGCCCATTCTAACTAGGCTGAATTGTTCCTTTGGGTTTGGGAGAAGAGCAGGAAGGGGCGCAAACATGGGATATCTGATCCTGATGGTCTCCAGAAGGGTCCTGGCAAGGCATCTACACCCCCCCTGAGGCAAGCCTTAGCAACCGAAGAGATTCATACACCATCTGAGTCGAGTCCTTGCAGCAAATTTTCGGAGTGACCGCCCTTACGTAGCCCCTTCACTCGCATGCTGCCCAGCCATTGCTGCAACTGAGGCACATGAGCAGCAAAGAGGGTGGTGGGTTTGAGTGCATTACCTCGAAACTAACACGGATTGATGACGTGTGCCCTGATGTATTGCTCCGCTAATTTCTTCAAACATGGCAGCGTTCATGCGCTAACTCCCTCAAGTATGACAGTCGGAAGCCCGTACCTCCAAGCTAGTTTCAATGAGCTAACCGTGGTGCGTAAGAGCGGATTCTCTAGATCCTCCTCCTCCTCATCCTGCCGGGCTGTTTAGTCCAGCCCGCGGCGGTGCCGACACCGTTATTTGGGCTGACACTGGTGAGTTGTCCGATTAGAATTCTGGCAGGAGCCACAAATCCCCTTGCCTACTGGCCCACGCGTCCTTCAGGATGCTTGGCCATCTTGCGTGTGCAGTTGGGCACCGTTGCCATTTTTTCCGTACCCTTTTCTGGAGTCCAAAGGGCCGTGGAGGTCGGGGGCGGCCTCACAAACCAACCCCACGCTGTGAAGAGGTCATTCGATGTTCGTTTGGGGGACCATCCTTGAACCCACCTAGCGGATCTATTCAACTTTAGCTCGACTCGAGCTCGACTCAAGCTCGACTCAAGGCGACGAAGGTTCGACGCAGACACAAATGCCTGCCCCGCGTGCCGTGGGAAGGAAGGTACGGGGGCACCAGGGCCCGCTCCCCGGCCCAGGGTAACGCCGCTCCCCAGACGTGGGGGTGCGACGCCCCGAGCGTCGCCTCGACGCGCGTCGCGGCGACGCCCGAGACGCCAGGGTTGCGCGAAGAACCCGACGCCAGACCGTGGCCTTGGCGGCTCGGGTGGCGCCCACAGGCAACCCGTGTAGTAAGGATGCGCGATAAGGGTGCAAGGGCCTTGGACGCCCATTCCGAAGCCTTTTGAGCGGGGCGCGGCCAAGGACAGTGGCCAAGGATGGGCCGAGGAGGCTAGGATGCAAGGGTACCCTTGGGTAGGTTGCCCATCCTCACTTTGCGGGTTGACTGTGCCCGTGAATCGCATCCCCCCCCCCGCTGCATGTGCCTGCAGGGGTCAGGCAAGGCACGAAGCCGCGTGGACCTCCCAGGCGGAGGCTGCCCCGACTGGCTGCGGCTTGCTGCGCCGCCGTGATTTCTGAGTCGGAGGCAGATTCGCTGCTCGAAGACTCGTCCGAATGCGCCTGCGGACGACGCGCGCATGGTGGACCGCCCGGCAGCGGGGCGCAGCACACCTCCAGTTGAGCGCCAGACTGGAGGTCTTGAGCATTCATGCATTGCAGAAGCGCGGGCGAACCCCATTGCGTGGCGTTAAGAATCTCCCTAAGGCGACTGCCGCCTTCAAGCATATCCTGCAAACTCGCCCGAGCGGAGCGCGCGGGCCCGCGCGCTGCCCGAACCTGCGCGTGGCCGCGGCGCAGGTCGTGTGTCCGATGCAACTGTGCCTCGGGAACTGACAGCATGCTTAGGATCCGCCGTAATGACCGCAGCGCCCTGTCTGGCGTCAAGCGGGGGAACAACCTGTTGCTCCGCTCGCACTTTGCTGCGAGCGTCGCAAAGACATGGGCCAGGCAGATGTCTGGCTGCTCTGCGCACCAGCAGCCGCGAACCAGCTCAGTGCCCGACAGCATGTTCTTTCTGTTGGCCAAACGCAGCCGCAGTTTCTCAACGGCGACGTAAGGACAGGACTGCACTCCGCCCACCAGCTCGGCCGCGCCTCACATGCATGGGGTTGCCTCCGACGGGGCGCGCAGCAGGAATATGTAAGCCATTGAGAACAAAACTTACGTTTCTCGCAATTCAACACGCAGCCGCGCACGGCGGATCAGACGGCAGCGTAGAGACGGGCCACCCCCGCCTACACCGCTGCCTGGCCAAGAGGCCAGCGGCCGCACAGTGGCGGACCGCGGACGAGAGAGCGCGGGATGCCAGAGGCGGCAGACGCCCGAGCAGAGCAGCACCAGCACCCCGCCCCGTCCCACGGCCCAGAACCCCCTGGACCCTCCCCCCCCGCCCCAAGGACGAGGTGAGGGCAGGGGAGCAGGGCAGACGCAGGAGCAGCACTCGTGCCAGCACACAAGCGCTGCGATAGTGCGAGCACTGTCCCCGTTTCTGTGTGCTCGTATCGATGCATGAGCGGAGCGATTGGCTCCAGCAAGGTCCCCAGAACGAGCATTTTAACCTCTCCACTGGAGGTTTTCGAAGGTTGTTCCGGCCTCCGTGGGCCCTTGCCGGGCCTTGGGGTCGTCAAAATTGTGTAGTATGAGTCAAGGGAGGGAAAAGTACGCCGACCCCCACAACCGGCGTTGACTAAGCAGCATTGGGCGTGTACTGCGCAGCCTTGCCCCCTTCGATCCCTCCCCTGGGTGCGTTTGCTGAAGGCTTCGCCCCTCGGGGTGCTTCTTATGCGGGCTGCTCTTCTGCCCTCTGACGGAAGGCCAGTCCCGGGGCACGCGCCGAGACTTCCGTGGGCCCTCGCTGTCAAAGAGCCACGGCGCCGGAGGTCCCCGGGCCCTAACGGACCCCTGGCGAACCGACCCACTCCGTGACGATCCCCTCCGTCCCTCGCTCCAGAGCGTGGGCAGGCGGCCAGAGTCGGGCGGGGCCAGGACCGTGGTGTTGCTCGTCCTGGAGCGCTCCAGAACGCGGCTCTCGCAGCGTTTCCCGAGGCGCTCGGAGCAGGCCGCGGGGCCCGAGGTTCACCACCCACCAAACCACCCCAACCCAACCCGAAGGCTCAGATTTACCCTCGATTTCCATCGGCGTCACCCCAACATACTTATACTATATGTGCGTCGCCCCCCCAGGGGCGGCGCGCGCACCGAGAAATCTTATAGTATATGCGTCGTGGCGTGCGCTTTCTGGCCACATCGCTCGGGAAACGATATACTACAAGACGGGTATACTATATGTTCGGGTCGGACGCTCGCCTCCAAGGAGGACATATAGTACTAGTATGTCTCTGTGCCTCCCATTCCAGTGGGGGGGGGGGCGGGGAACATCGAAAAAACACATGTGGAACCCTTACCCCCCCCAACCCGACATTCGGGTCTTCGGGTTGGGTTGGGGTGGTCTGGTAGGTAGCCAGAGGTGTCCTGGTCCGATGTTGTCCCTGTCCCCGCCTCGTTTTGCAGAGGGGGCCCTGGCCCTCGCCCTGTCCCGTCGCAGAGAGGGTCGGCGCAGAAGGGGCCGGCCTGTCCGCGCCCTGCAGGAGGGCGCGCCGCTGGCGGAGGGCACGCTCGACGGGGTGCTGGCCTTTTGGGGTGCTGCGAGAGGTGGCCCTGGCCCAAGATTATCTGGGCTTCCCGGAGGGGGTCGGAGTATTTACTCCAGATTTCGTAATAAAGGGAGGGGGATCTCATTTCGGGGGGGGTCTCTTCCAGGCTATCTTGGAGGGCCTGGGGGAGTCTGGGGACGATGTTTTGGAGGGTTCTCCCACGGGGGGGGTCTAAAACTTCTCGTCTGGGAGGGTTGAGACCCTCTCCCTTTTATTACGAAATCTGGAGTAGGCGTGGTCGGCGAATCGCGCCGCGTCGCCGATGCATCGACGGTGCGGCTCTCGATGCGGAGACCGTGTCTCCACAAGCCGACGTCGCCGATGAATCGCCGTCGTCGCCGATGCATTGGCGCGGCTCGATCGTTCGACTCGGATCCCATCTAGGAGGCCTCTAAAGAGTCGGGCGAAGAGAACTGTGCACATGCACCGGTCCTGGCCAGGCCCATCCTCGGCCCCAGGATCGGTGCATAGGCTTTCCTTGCCAAGGCAGGAGGGCCTATGCACCGATCTTGGGCTCAGGATGGGCCTGGCCAGAATCGGTGTATGTGCGTGGTTCTTCTTCCTCTATCTAGGAGGCCTCTAAAGAGGCCCCCAGCTGGTCGCACCGTCGGGGAGCCACTGGGGCCCCCTGGGACTCGTGGGGGGCGCTCTGGACGTACCTCTGCCGCGTGCGCGTCGGCCCCGCAGGGGCGGCGCGCACTCTCGGACCCCCTGCAGCAGAAGACCTCTGGAGGAAAAGGAGGAGGAGGAGGAGGAGGAGGAGGAGGAGGAGGAGGAGGAGGAGGAGGAGGAGGAGGAGGAGGGGGAGGAGGAGGAGGAGGAGGAGGCCTGCTGGCCATATACCGCTCGGGACGCGATATGCTGAAAGATTTGTATCCTATGCGTTTGTGCCCGATGTGCGCCTCCAGCCTAAAAAAGCATCGTGCTCGCGTGGCTTCCGCGCCCCGCTGGAGGCCGCTGTGGCCTCGCAGGAAATCCTGACTGGGGGGCCCCTGGGCCAGGGGACATGCCTTTGGCAGCGCCTGGCGCCTCTGGTTCGGACCGGCGTTCTTCGAGGAGCCCTCCCAGCTCGACGACTTCGAGTACGTCCGGGGGCGCACCAAGAAGTGGTACCGGGGAGGGCCGGAGATGGACGCCGCCGCCGGTCGCTTCCTGCCGCTGCTGCGCGCCGAGCGGGCGGCCGTGGAGGCGGCGCCGAGGCCGCTGGTCGCGCAGGGGGAGCTCGGCGAGAGGGCGGCGCTGGCCCGGGTGGTGCTGTTTGACCAGGTATCTCGGGGGCGTCCCAAGAGGGGGGCGAGGACCAGGGGAGTGCGGACACCGCGGCTGGGGCCACGAGGTCGCCGAGACTTCGTGGCCCCCCTTCTCGAGGAGGGGGGCCGCGCACCTGGAGGAAGAGAGTTCTCCTTCTTCAGGTAATTACGCTCCCCCTGGCCCCCCCTCGTCCGCGCACGTGCCTCGGGCCATGATTTGCTGCCCCCCCTCTTCTCGGCGTCGCGCCAAGGGTGAGGTGAGAGGAGGCAGGCCTGCTGGCCTGCTCAGAAGGCGGTGGAGCTTGTCAGAAGCCCTCTGATAGACCTCTCTCTGTCTTCGGGGATGCCCCAGAAAGCTTCTCGCGAGGCCTCCCGCCTCCTGAGCCTCCTGCGATGGCCCGCCCCCTCTGCCTTCTCCCGTGGGCGCTCGGCCCTGGCACTGGCTGCAGCTCCGGCCTCGGCTGCCGGCTCCGGCCCCGGCTCCGCCTCCGACGACTGCTCCGACGACGGCTTTGGCTCCAGCTCCGACGACGGGCTTCCAGAGGCGGCGGAGGCTCCGGTAGTCACGCCTGCGGCTCTGGAGGCTTCCCCCGGGGGGCTCCAGGCCACTGCGATCGTCTGGGGCATTTGGCTCCGGGCGCTCCCAGGCAGCTTTTCGAGAGAGCTGAGGCCCCCACCCTCCTCCTCCTCCTCCTCCTCCTCCTTCTTCCTCCTCCCCCTCCTCCCTCCTCCTCCTCCTCCTCCTCCTCCTCCTCTTCCTCCTCCTCCTTCTCCTCCTCCTCCTCCCTCCTCCTCCCTCCTCCTCCTTCGGCCGTCCAGTCTTCGGGTCGTGCCTCGGGTCTCCGGCGGCCGCTCGGGACGATCCGGGCATGCCCAGAATGTGCTTGGCGAGGCGCAGCCGTTGGAGTCCTGGGCATCCTGCGGCGGGAGAGCCGCCGAGAAGCAAGGAAAACGCTCGACAGCCTCGAACCTCGAACCTCTCCCCCTGGCCCCCCACTCTTCCCCTGCCCCCGCTCTTGGGCGCTCCCGAGCATCCCGCAACGCGGCGCGGGGCACTGCAGAGGCCTTCGCGCAGGACGCACTGGCGAGCGAGCTCGCCGAGGCGCTCGTGGAGGGCGGCTATGCTGGCCGGTGTGCCGCGGCCGCGCTGCTCGCGCTGGCACAGGCGCTGGTGCACGCAGAGGTCCCTGGCGACGGCTCGCGCGCCAGCACGGCGGTGGCGCTGCTGCAGGCGCTCACGGCCTCCCAAACGGGGTCCGACCAGATGGGGTCGGAGGACTGCGCCGCATCTCGACGGCGAAGTCCGAGAATTGCCCCCGCCTCCCATCGACTCAGGAGAGCCGGTGGTTGGTGGGGGTGGGGTTCGGATGTCGCCACCTGGCATCGGCGATGCTCGAAGAACGATGAGTTGCATAAGTGTACGTGCAGAAGCTTTCGGAGCTCCGCGCGCGTATTTCCTGGATCGGCTCTGGGGCTCCCCCCCTGGTGCTGCCCCTGGCGCGCGGAGCGCGCCAAGCAGGGGATTCCAGCGCAGGATCCAAGAAATCCGCGCGGACCTTCAGCAGTTTGCGTTCATGAATTTTGTTGCTCAAGCCAGGGCCTCTCAAACGGGGTCCGAGCAGATGGGGTCGGAGGACTGTGCCGCATCGGCGATGCGGCTCCAGGCAGGCTGGTATCATGACAAACATGAATGCGTTCTTTTGGATCCGCCCTCATTGGTGCCGTTGCCGGGTCCTAGGACCGCCAACAAAACCACTCAGGATGAGAAGGCGGCCCAGGAAAAAGGCCTGGACTTCTGGGGACCCCGTTTTGAAACAAAGAAGACATCGGATGCTCGGGTACTGCTCTCCACGCCGACAGCGCCGGTGCATCTCCCACGTGGCCGATGTATCGCCGATGCATCGGCGATGCATTGGCGATGCGGGGCACGATCCTCCTCGGGCTTCATTTTGGAGGCCCCTGAGGCTGCCATGCCGCGGTTTCCTCAGCGGACTTCCCAGCTGTTGTTCCAGGCGGTGCTGAGCCATGAGAAGCATCTCGGCGTGCTGCGCCAGTTCGGCCGCTACCCGCACCGCAACGCGGCGTTGGGGCGCGAGAGCACGCCGAAGGAGCTGGAGTGGCTTGCCAGCCCGGACCTGCCAGGCTGGGCGCGGAGCCAGACTGCCAGGGCGCCCCGCGGCTGAGCCGGCGCCCGCCAGCAGTAGCGGAGGCCTGCTCGCGGGGGAGAGGAGGTGCAAAGCAATCGTGATGTCTTCCTCGCCGGCTTCCTCGCCACTTCTCTCGAGAAGTTGTCACGAAAGTCGGGTCGGACAATAGGGGGGGGGACGGGGAAAGGGGGGGCCTTGACAACTGCTGCACGCAGCCAGTTTCGGCCGCGCCAGTTGGCGCTTTCCTCGATGCGTTGGCGCCCAGGCTCTGGTGTCTGGAGTAGGTGCCCCCCTATGGAGACTCCGGGAAGACCACCAGCGTGCTCTTTTTTCGGCTCTGCCTATGCCCCTCAGAGGTAACGCCAGAGGGGGGATAGACGCAGGGGGGATGCATCGGCCCCCAATGGCACACTGAGCGACGATAGGGGCCTGTGTGCCCACCCGCCAGGGACTGTCCAGACTTGCGACCGAGGTCCTCTCGCCGATCTTCCGTCTGACCCGAGCCGACCGTCCTGGCTTCCAAAGCATGCGGCCACAGAGCAGCAGCCCCAGACTGCCGAGTGCGGCCCCATAGTCAGACGGCGCCCGCAGCGGATGCGAAGGAGTGAGGAGAAGGATGAGGAGCATGATTCGGAGGGGGAGGAGGGAGGAGGGAAGGAGGGCTGGAGGAATGGAGAGAGGAGTCAGGAGGGGGAGTCAGGGGGGATACGTCGAGAGTCACATTGAAGGGGGATGGAGAGAGTAGGGAGGAGTCCAGGAGTGCGGACGCAGGAGGGAGGAGCAGGGAGGAAGGAGGGAGTGGAGGGGAAAGAGAGGTGAGGGGAAGGGAGAGAAGGGACGAGGACTGCCAACTCCGCTACAGGCTCGAAGGGTACCTAAACCCATATTTAGGGATGTGGCGACCATCACAGAACTACGGACGATGAGGAAGAGGAGGAGGAGGAGGAGGAGGAGGAGGAGGAGGAGGAGGAGGAGGAGGAGGAGGAGGAGGAGGAGGAGGAGATGATGATGATGATGATGATGATGATGATGATGATGATGATGATGATGATGATGATGATGATGATGATGATGATGATGATGATGATGATGATGATGATGATGATGATGATGATGATGATGATGATGATGATGATGATGATGCTGATGATGATGATGATGATGATGATGATGATGATGATGATGCTGATGATGATGATGATGATGATGATGATGGCGACGACGACGAGGATGATGATGCTGATGATGATGATGCTGATGCTGATGAGGATGAGGATGGTGATGATGCTGATGATCATGATGCTGATGCTGATGACGATGATGATTGTGATGATGACGACGACGAGGATGATGATGATGATGATGATGATGATGGTGGTGGTGGTGATGATGATGGTGATGCTACTGCTGCTGATGGTGGTGGTGATGATGATGATGTTGGGGATGCTGATGATGCTGCTGCTGATGAGGAGGAGGAGGACGACGATGGTGATGATGATGATGAGGAGGAGGAGGAGATGATGATGATGATGATGATGATGATGATGATGATGATGATGATGATGATGATGATGATGATGATGATGATGATGATGATGATGATGATGATGATGATGATGATGATGATGATGATGATGATGATGATGATGATGATGCTGATGATGACGATGATGATGATGATGCTGATGATGATGCTGATGATGATGATGATGATGATGATGATGATGATGCTGATGATGCTGATGATGATGATGATGATGCTGATGCTGATGATGATATGATGCTGCTGAGATGATGATGATGATGATGATGATGATGATGATGATGATGATGATGATGCTGATGATGATGATGATGCTGATGATGAGATGATGCTGATGATGATGAGATGCTGATGATGATGATGATGATGATGATGATGATGATGATGATGATGATGATGATGATGATGAGATGATGATGATGATGATGATGATGATGATGATGATGATGATGATGATGATGATGATGATGATGATGATGATGATGATGATGATGAGGAGGAGGAGGAGGAGGAGGAGGAGGAGGAGGAGGAGGACAGGGAGGATTCGGATTCGGAACGCTTGCGTAGCAAGATCAAGAGAAGAATTTGGGATGCTGGCAGAACTCAGATAAAGAAGTCCATGAAGCAGCACGACCTGGTTCCATAGTGAATACCTCCAGAAATGAGTGGCACACTCGGCAAACGAAATACCAGGCTCAACTGAAATGAACTCCACTCGATTTGGGCCTCTTTGCGAAAGTAACTGGCCAACCTCCAACCAATCATGAAGATCGCGTCGCCCACAGACAGCCTCGCAGAACGGCACCGCAGCCAAGAATGCCAGCCAAAAAGTTCATTCCTTCAAACGAGCATGCTGCACCCAAATTGAAATAGTGAATTGAAATAGCTCCCAGAACCACGCTCCAGCGAAAAAGCCGCCGCCTGAGTGGGCTCGAAGCCCCCGTGCCCCCAGGTTGCGGACGGGATGCCGATGAAGATGTCCAAGGAGAGAACCACGACGAACACAGCCGCGCACCGCCGCCCGAGTGGGACTTAGATGGGCTCGAAGCCCCCGTGCCCTTCGGTGCGGACGGGATGCCGAGGAAGATGTTCGGGAAAGTGCGAACATTGAAATACAATACTGCGGAAACGTAGAATTTGCCCATTTTTGCCATCCCTCACCGAGAACAACTGTCTTAAGAACGGTTCTGTGGTGGGAGCCCCCCAAGCGCCACGAGAAGGCAATGGGCTGGGTGTTCGATGGCTAGCTCGAGCCCAAATGGGTACGATGCCTAGGGCCACCCGTGCTGGAGGGGAGGATCGGGAGGAGGAGGAGGAGGAGGAGGAGGAGGAGGAGGAGGAAAGGGAGGAGAGAGGATGAGGAAGGAAGAGGCATAAGCAGGAGACGGAGGATGAGGAGGAGGACGATACGAATAAACATAATATTGGTACTAATGCTAGTAGTATGGAGCACCATAAAAACAAGACGTATGAACATAAGACCCCTGACGTGTCGCAGCTTCGTTCACCTGCAGACTGCCCAGGACACTTCATTTTTCATCCTGGCACGGGGCAGGGATCGCCGTCTAAGCCTTGGGAATGCATCCTCGGAGCCAGCAGGCGGGGCCGGCTTCGAACTGGGCCAGCGCCTGGGGTGCCAGCTCGTCGGGCCTGGCGAACGCCTGCGCTCCAACGTTCTTGCTGCAAGCCCTGCTGCGGTGCACGGGAGTCTCGATCGCCTCTTTGCACCTGGGCCATATTTGGCTGAGCTGAAGCTTGGTGTGCGCAGCCGCCCGTCGTTCGCGAGGCCAAGGACCACTTGCGGCCATAGCGGCCAACGCCCCTGCCAGTCTCCTGCCCCTAGGTGCTTGAGGCAACTAACGCAGCATCCGTCTCAACGAATAACTGTCGGCACCGTGCTCCAGCCCAGTCCCGCAGTAATGCTTCGCAGCCTGCTGCCAATGCCTGCTACAAGACGATTGGCTGACATCAGCGAAAGATCATGTTAAGCTGTTGAGTGCCATCTGATCGTGATACTCTTCTTCGGGAAACTGCAGAGATTTACCAGTTGAAATTTGCCAAGACGTATGAGCGGTGGATCTCCATCCTCGTTCGAGCAGCGTGATGACGGTGGCAGACATGGGGCCTCGCGCCCATCTGGACCTTCGACTTAGCTCCGCAGCTTCCAGCTTCTGCAGCACAGATGTAAGGCGTGATGTGACTTTATATCGTTTGGGTGCCCGAGCAAATCTCACCACCTTTCAATGGAGCTTAGTGTGCTTAAGTCCTCTCGTGTCACGCGTGCCTCTGGCATGCCTGCGCCCTTGATCGATGCCGAGAAAGCTGGACTGCAACGCAGCCTGGGCAGCACATTCGCTCTTGCGGATCCTCCTGCCCATTTCCTTGGCATCCTGGTGGCGGGAGCACGCGACAACCGATTTGTACGCGATAGAAATATTCATTTGGCTCAATTCTTCTGCCGTGTCTGCAACGCACGTGGAAAGTTGATCGACAATCGCAAACCTTGATCCTGCCACCGTTTGCGAAAGATCATCTAGCCGGACTCGGTGAGAGACGCTCGAACGTTTGCGATTTATGGAAGGCATCACGGACTGCATCATACACTTGGCACCCCCCCCTGAGTCCTTGGATGCTGCTGCACGTGGCAAGGAAAGGGTCGCTGACAGCTCCCATCTGCTCCAGAACTCCTGGGCGCCATACGTTGAGGCAATTCCAAGAATAGACGGACAGGAAGGCATCCAAGGGCCAATGCCTTGCCAACCAACAATTCCAATTTCATATTGTCGTAGAAACCCTGGATATCGGCAAGTCCGTGGACATAGGGCATGCCCAACGTGCCCGCTACAGTCAACCCGCATAGGAAGGATGGGCAACCTTCCCAAGGGTACCCCTGCATCCTAGCCTCCTCGGTCCATCCTTGGCCACTTTCGTTGGCCGCGCCTCGCTCGAGAAGCTTCGAGATGGGCGCCCAAGGCCCTTGCTTCCTTATCGCGCCTCCTTGCTACACGGGTTGGCTGTGCATCCTCGCGACGTGCGTGGTGAGAAGCTTCGCGCGTCGATGCGTTTCCGGCCGCCGCCGCGCCCCGCTCCGTCTCGACCAGGCCGCGCCGTGCGCGGACGCGGCCCTCGCCGAGGAGGGGCCACGGCCTGCCCAACAGCGAAGCCGGGCGGACGATCCGATGCCCGCCCAGTTTCTTCGGGAAGGGTTTCAGGGGGCCCAAGGGCACACAAATGAATCTACTTTTTTGATCTGCGGCCCGCAAGGAAGAGTCCAGAGGGCGTGTCAATCGGGCTGACTGGGGCACAGAGCCAGATAATTCGTGCAACATGCAGAACAAATTGGGGAAAACGGGCAGACGGGCAGCCGCGCGTGGCGACGTTGCGCCAGCACCAGGAAGCCGGGCGCTGAGCAGGGCGACGGAAGGACGGAGGGGGGGGGGGAAAAGCAGGAAGCACCCCGCAAGGAAGAGTCCAGAGGGCGCGCCAATCGGGCTGACTGGGGCACAGAGCCAGATAAATCGTGCTCAAATGAATATACACACACCTCCCAGGATCCCCCATAGGGTTCCCTATTTTCTGGGTTTTCGTCTTCCCCCCCCCCCCCCGCACTTCCCATATTTTTTCTCACCCTTTCCTGGGAGTCGACGATTCATTGTGCCTATGTGCTTTTTCCCTCCTGACAGTTTCCCGATGCCCAGCTGGGACTGGAAGGGCCAGGCCGAGGTCTTCTCGACGGCGTTGAAAAGCTCCGCAACCTAGTGCTGGGCTGACCGCGGGAGCTCCTCCACGTCAACGGGGGTCGAGCTGTTCGCGCCCAAGCCCGTGTTTTGGCGCGATGCGGTGGGCCGCCCTGCGAGTGCCGTCGGCGACGATGGGGTTCAGTGGCTCGTCCTGCGCCGCCGCGCGAGCCGCCTCGACGGGCCGCTTCGGCTGCTCGGTGCGAAGGTCATGTGGGGCCCCGACCTTCTGCCGCTGCCTGCTCGCATCAGCCGTGATGTCTCAAGGGTCGACCGCTGCGCCATCGCCCTGCGCGGTCCCCAGCGGCAGCAGGGGTTTCTCTCTCGTGCTGCGACTCAGTGCGCCCGCAGCCGCCTGCTCAGACACCCAGCTCTTGAGCGCAGACAACGACTTATTGACCGCGCGCTTCTGAGCCCTGCGCGCAATCCTCAGCGCCTGGTCTCAAAAAGAACTCCAGTACATGAGCGACCAGGCTCTGGCAGTCGAGCAGTGCCGATGCCCGCTTCTTGGGGCAGGCGCCCTTCACTGGCCGAAGGACCTTGTGCGCTCCACTGGGTCTGGAATGCGTCAGCTGCTGACTCGCGTGGTGGATCGCCTGTGGCTCCCTCGCGCTGTTGCCGCGTTGCTTGCGGCGAACCGCCTTCTGCAGCAACGTGGCCCCCCGCTTCCACGAGCGCGCGACCTGACTCCCCAGCGGGGCTGTGCGTGCTCTGGTGGACTGCTTCACTCCTTGATCATGAAACTGCAGCCGTTGCCCTGACTGGGGCCTGCACGAGCTGCCGCGCTGTGATGCTGACAGGTAGCTCACTCAACAGCGCGCGTCCATGTAGAGTGCCGCAAAGAAACGTGCTTAGCTGGCTGAGGCTTGAGCCAAATTGCTGCGGGGGCAAGGAAGGGCGAGACTTGGTAAAAGACACCGCGTGGCGCGACTATTGCCGGCAGGCTTCGGACACGAAAAATTCGGGTTCAACCTTCGAAGCGTTTTCCCGCTGAGTCTGCTCAGCACAGGGGTCTGGGGCGCAACGGCGGGGGGGGGCCCCAGACAAACTATCACTATTGACAGGATCGGCTAGGCTGCAAGGCATGGGCTAAAGAGGCTCAGGAGGCGCATCATTTGTATTTCCAGGCCGCGCCGACTGCTGCGCAACCGAACTGAAATTGGACTCGTGGCCCCGAGGGTCTTCCTCATGTGAAAAATCCGTCCATCAGGAGGAAAGAAACACACAGACACAATTCATTGTCGATTTCTCAGAAAATATGGGAAAATATGGTAAGTGGGGGGGGGAAGACAAAAACCCATAAAATACGGGAAACTATGGGGGATCCTGCTATTTGTGTGTGTGTGTGTATTCATTTGTGTGTCCCAGGGCCCCTTCCGTCCAGGGCTCGACATTCCCATCATCGGAAGGGGGAGGGGGGGGGGGCGCGGTCGGGGCCTCGTCGCCGTTCTCGCTGCTGACCAGTGTGCTCACCGACCCGCTCTCCGGAACAGGTTTCGCGTTTGCCCCTGGCTGCTGGATGGCCTTCTGAGCTTTGGAACGAGAAGTCTTGCGCCCTCCCGCGGAAGAGCTTTGGGGCGGGAAGCCTGCGGGAGGCGGCCAGGGGCATCGAGGCGTTTGGTAATTGCAGCCCCCAGTTGAGGCCGCCGCGGTGCGTCCGACACTGCGCGAGACCCAGACATGGAAGGCATGGCGGGTCCACTGTTGATAGCGATCTAGCATCGACCCCTTGCCCTGGTCACACGTGAAGGCAAGTGGCGGGGCCGCGACGCGCCCGTGCACGCGATTGAGGAATCCCGCAGCGAACAATACTTGCAGAGGGAGATTCAAATTTCCCAGCACAGCTCAAGGTATCTGCAGCGCCAATAGCAGAGCTCCGCGCTTATGGTATCGCGATATATTCTCACCCGACATGCCAAGAGAGGAGTGGCCGTGGCAAGCCGCGAGTATGAGAGAGAATCCAGCACAATCCACATTGGCAGCCGCAAGCCCGTCCAGCGCCTGGCTGCCAGGCGCCGTCAAACCTTGGACTCTGGTCTCATTCAGCTCCACCTGCAGGTGCGTCTTGGCGGAGAGTATCTCGCCTCCCTCATTCGCCTCGGGCTCCATATCTGCGTTTCTCTGACGACCGGAGGATCCGGCCGAATTCATGAAGAAACGGAAACCGTGGCCACGAGCTCTCTTGTCCCATCTGCGCTTGTCCGACTCAGGAAGACGAGCCTCGGCGCAGCCCGCATGAGAACACTGACCACTTCCACGCCTGCCCCTCCCCCCCAGCGTGGTAGCACTGGTGACGAACATCGACGAGCGCAGCTGCCTGGCGTCGCTGTGGGTCTCCGCCGCGTCGGCCAGAACTGGCGCCTGGCCGCGCGGCCCCGCCTCGGCGCCCGCGCCGCTGTGCGCGGGCCGTCGGGCCTGGGCGGGGGGGGGCAGCCTCGCCGTCTGCCCGCTTGGCCGCCTCGGCCGCTTCAGCAGCCGCGCGCTTGGCCGCCGAGAGCCCGGTCGCCTCCCCCTCCTTTGCCCTGCCGTCGTGGGAGGCATCGGCTGCTAGGGGGCCACATGCGAACCCTACCCCTACCCCCGACGATCTCTGAGGGGGAGGGTGGAGTTCACTTCGTTCGGGAGCTCCCGAGCGAAGTGAACCCCACCCTCCCCCTCAGAAGTCGTCGGGGGTAGGGGCAGGGTTCGCATGTGGCCCCCTAGCAGGAGGCATCGGCTGCGTCGGCGTCCGCTGCCGAGGCCGAGCTCGCGGAAGCAGGGCTGTGGGAGGTCGCCGCGGCAGCCCCGCGCCCTGCGGCGGCGGATCCACTGGGGGCGGCGGCCGCGTCCTCGGGCGCGGGCACCTCGATGCCGTCCTCGTCCGTGCGCCTCTCCTCGGCCAGCCTCTTGCTGGTGGCCGCGCGGGCCCGGGCGGCTCGCTGCGGCCAGCCCTGCGCCTCGGCCTCCCTGCCGGTGACTCCCTCGTGCGAGGCCATCGAGTCCGCGTGGATCTTCTGGAGCTGCATCTCCTCTCCCTCCTCGCACTCCAGCGCCTCCGCGCCGCCGAAGAGGGCCTCGTTCCACCCCGCCCCGAAGAGTGGGCCCTCGGATGCGCGCTTCTGGCCATCGTCCTCCGACGCCTTGACGCCCTCGGCGCGCGCGCCGGGGCCTCCGCCGCCGCTCGGCGCGCGAGCTCGGCAGTCGCGAGCGCGAGGTCGGCCTGCTCCTCCTTGGCCTCCGCCGTCCTGACCGCCGCGCATACGGTGGGGGTGTTGGTTAAGGAATGCGCCCAGGATGCTGCAGATAATGGCGGACACCTTATCTGATTGGGACGGCGGTGATATCCATGGCCAAGCCTCGATTGGAGTTCCACCGGCCTCCAGACCCTGGACTCCTCATCTAAAGGGCTCCTTGTCCAAAGCCCCCACCGTAGCCTGCGAACGTGATTGCCTGATCGTGCCTGTGGTGGGCGCCGCGAAGCGCCGCATCGGCTCTCTGCTCGCCAGCGTCGCTGGCGGCGAGGAGGGCTGCTTGACGAGGCCTGCAGGCTCCCCACCCTCGATTGGATGAACTTCTTGAGCTCCGCGTCGTTGGTCTCCTGCATGGCCTCGGTGAGGTGGTCGATCGACCTCGCTCTTCTTGGCCCCGGGAGGCCTTCATGCTGGAGCAGAGGAGGAGGTCCTGCTGCTGGGGTAGGAGTCCTGCACGTCAAGAACCTCGGCGAAAGTGACCCGCTTTGGACTGGGGCTTCGCTGCAGCTTCGGGGTGGAAAGGCTTCAGCTTGACTCCACATGAACAGCGGTTCCTTTTCTTGGCCAGATAATCGTTATCTTCACACCTATGACATCTGTTGCAACGGCTCCAGAGACGAGGGGAAGCTGTCATCAAAATTGTTCTCCTGCTTTAGCCGACGGGCCCCGAATAGACGAGTCTGGTCCCTCGGCGCCTTAACCGCCACGGGCAGGCACAGGATACTTGGGATGAGGGTACGGAGTCGGGTGTGCGCCATAACGCCCCCGCTCAAGCCAGGATGACTTGAAAGGAGGTGGAGGAGGAGGAGGAGGAGGAGGAGGAGGAGGAGGAGGAGGAGGAGGAGGAGGGGGAGGAGGAGGAGGGGGAGGGGGAGGGGGAGGAGGAGGAGGAGGAGGAGGAGGAGGAGGGGGAGGAGGAGGAGGAGGAGGAGTTGGAGGAGGAGGAAAAGGAGGAGGGGGAGGATCATCAGGAGCAGGAGGAGGAGGAAGAGGAACATGAACAGGAGGAGGAGGAGGCGGAGGAACAGACATAACAATAGCAAGCAAAACACTAAACAATTTTCACTCTGAACTTTAAATTCTGACCGGAATGCGAATAATCATAAGACGAACACTACCTATCTCAAACATAAGAAGAACGCTACCAATAATGTCGATATTGCTAAAATGACGAATATGGATACTAATAATCATGATAAGAGAATAATAAGACGACTTTTCTCATACGACTAATGATCACAACAAATGTATACACACGAATAGGAACTTGACTAATACTACGAATCAGAATAACATGAGGAATCTGTGTAATAACCGTAGTCCCTATACATACGAGAACGAGAATAGGAAGACAACATGTAATACATCGGATACAAGTAATCAGACGAATCACATTACGAACGATGAGATGAAACGTAAGACTAATACCCATAAGGGTCCTACTAAGAGCAGGCGTACGAGTACTACTGAGATTGCGAACACTACGACTGATCATACTAATACTAATGTCAATAAGGGTCATGATAATGATAATGTGCAAACGAACAATAGCAATGCTAGTATACAGTAATTTGAATAGTACAAAAACGAGAATACTAATACGAAGACTGTCAGGAGTACTGATACCTTTAAAAAGAATGCAGATACGACGAATACGAACACTACTAACAATAC
>CAUYUJ010019394.1:635639-648139 GCA_963575745.1 Prorocentrum cordatum | reverse complement strand
ATCTGTGAAACTGTCGCCACTTTCGAGGGCTGCTGGGGGGCCCAGCGGAGTGACGCCCTACGGGGATTCAGATTAGACCTCGCCATCCCTGGGGGGCTGCGATCTGTGAAACTGTCGCCACTTTCGAGGGCTGCTGGGGGGCCCAGCGGAGTGACGCCCTACGGGGATTCAGATTAGACCTCGCCATTCCTGGGGGGCTGCGATCTGTGAAACTGTCGCCACTTTCGAGGGCTGCTGGGGGGCCCAGCGGAGTGACGCCCTACGGGGATTCAGATTAGACCTCGCCATCCCTGGGGGGCTGCGATCTGTGAAACTGTCGCCACTTTCGAAGGCTGCGTGGGGGGCCCAGCGGAGTGACGCCCTACGGGGATACAGATTAGACCTCGCCATCCCTGGGGGGCTGCGATCTGTGAAACTGTCGCCACTTTCGAAGGCTGCTTTGGGGGCCAGCGGAGTGACGTCCTACGGGGACTCAGATTAGACCTCGCCAGCGCTGGGGGGCTACGATCTGTGAAACTGTCGCCACTTTCGAGGGCTGCTGTGGGGCCCACGAAACTGTCGCCACTTTCGAGACCTGCTGCGGGGTCCAGCATAGTGACGTCCTACGCGGACGCAGATTGGACCCGTCATTCTACTTCGATTATCCCGCATCTGCGATCGACTGTATGTGTGCGAGGAACTAGACATGGAGTGGTCTGGCACTGACTGACGTCAAATCGTTGTGTGCCAGTGTCTCCTGGGGTGTTGCCTGATGTGGATGCAGCTCGTCGGCGCTGCGACTCGAGCTGGCGGTCGTCCTTCGGACCCGCAGAAACATCTGCTGAGCTCGATGAGCTAGGGGAACTACAGGAAAGAAGTGCAGGAAACGGAGGCCGGTCATGCACTCGCCGATACCTCGTTGCTCTGTCATCGTCTTTGCTGTTGCATGATCCTTATCTGGCCTGCCGGCGCCGCGGCTCGAGCTGGCGGTCGCCCTTCGGGCCCGCGGGAACATCTTCTGAGACAAGTGGACGCCGCCGCCTTACTTGCAGGCAGCGCATTGCATTCGCGGACAGCAGCATGGCAGACCGCAGTGAGATCCTCAGTCGCGTGGTGTTGCCAAGCCTGGTGGAGACGCGCGTGATCGACCTGAAGTCCCAATCGCGCGTGCACTGTACCTGCGTGGCGTTCAGGCACGCGCGTGATGCTGCTCGCTCCGCGTTCAACCAGTACGTCGCCAGTGCAACTTTGGACGATGGACAACCGATTGATGATACGCGACCCCGGCCTTGAGTTTCTTTCCCGCGGGCCGCCCGCAGACCTGGCGGCGCGCCTGCGAGCGTTCAGCTCCCCCGCTGAAATGTGCGGGAAGGAGGCGGAGAAGCTGGCGGGCGAGCTACGCCTCGCTCGTTCCTTGCACTCTAAACAAGTTTTATCCAGTGGAATTCTGCGACGACCTGGCGCAGGCAGCGCTGCGGGTGGCGCAGGCAGCGCTGCGGGTTTAGCTCGCACTTGAAAAAACGCGGCAGTCTTCTGTCTCCTCCCGCCGCTTTCATCGTCGTCCTATTCCCCGCCTCACCTTCTCCATGCATGCTGCTGCTTCCGCGATGGCCTTTCGCCCCCCCCGCCGTCCATTCCATCCCTCTCCTACCCTTCGTTCCCGTGCCCGTTCTTCTTCGATCCTGGGGCCTCAATCCTCGTTCTTTCGATCGTCGTCCTGTGAATCGTGCAACGCATGCGCATCCCATGTAGCTTGCACAGCAAATCGCCGCGTCTACACTGTCGTTGTTCCTGCTAACGTTGGCATACTCCTCTTGCCATTTGATGCACGTGGGGTGGGTACGTCGCAGGGTAATTGCTGTCCTAGGCTAAACCAGCCTCGGCCGCGTGTTTTCCATCACGCCGATCCGATCTCAAGTGCCCTGTTGCACGGTCGCATACTTTGTTCTTTGCTTGCTGCAAGGGCGGTGGCGTTGCTCTGTGTTTCAAGCTACCCGCGCCGAGCTTATGTTCCTTGGTTTTTTTTTGGACGCCTCACTTTGGCATTACAGCGCCTCCCGTTTTCCACCACCAATCTGCATGGCCGTGACTGGACTCTTACATCTTAGTGCGTTCGACTAAGCTCGTTCGCAATCGGCACCTCCACCTGCCGACTGCGCCTGAGGTCCCTCTGCACCGCCGACGTAAAACGCGTGTGTGTGTGTGTGTGTGCTTCCCTGCCCAAGCCAGGAGGGCGCGTACACCGCTCGTGGGCCCAGGATTGGCTTGGCCACTGGCAGCAGACATGGGTAGCTCTCGCCGCCCCACAGCAGCCGTCTGCGGCTGCCGCGGCCGCCTCCCCTCCGCCCCCCCCCGCGGCGGGCGGCGGGCGGGCGCGGGCCGACCCCCCCCTCGCCGGGCCTCTCCGGCCAGCTTCGCCCGCGTGGCGGAGAGGCTGCTGCCCGGAAACAACGCTCGGGTTAATCGGGCCTGCTCCTCGACAGAAGGAATATGCCCAAATAGTAAAACAAATAGGTCGGGGACGATTTTCTGACTATTTTTGACCCTTTTGGGTTTTGTTTTTTGTGACTCCTTTGGATTTTACGCCTAAGATCCCCCTGGTAGGGGGACAGGCCCGACCTAACGCTAGGGAGGTATGGGCTGCGGGAGAGGCGCACCGCGGTTCGATTTTCTCCGGACGGCTTCGTTGGTTCTCGACAGTCTCCCGGCCCTGCAGGATGCCTTCCCGCGGCTGCGCGCCGCCGAGGAGGGCGCTCCGGGGGCGCCCACAGCGCCGGGAGCGGCCGCCAGACCGCCAGAGGTCCGAGTTATGGCCCGCAGGCCAGGTGCGAAACGCCGGGGGGTCGGGGGACGGGCTCAGGGGGGGCCGAACGAAAGGGGAGGATACTCCAGATTTCGTAATAAAAGGGAGGGGGGTCTCATTTCGGGGGGGGTCTCTTCCAGGCTATCTTGGAGGGCCTGGGGGGGTCTGGGGACGATGTTTTGGAGGTTTCTCCCACGGGGGAGGTCTGAAATGGCTTGTCTTGGAGGGTCCAGACCCCCTCCCTTTTATTACGAAATCTGGAGTAGGAAAAGGGGGGGGGTTACGGAAATCTGCTGCATGCAGCTGGTTTTTCGGCCCCGCCGCCGGGCCCCATTCCTCGATACACGGGCGCCTCCCGGCGTGAGCTGATTCTCCCCCCCCCCCCTTGGCTATCCCCCCTTTTCGCCCGGCCCGATCAGAGGGGGCATGCATCGGCCGATTGCCCCAACCTGCCCAGGAAGCGTGCGGATTCGCCCTCGGGGGCATATCGCCGATCTGTCGGCGACGTATCGCCGATTCCAGGTCGATGTTTCCCCCCTGGGCTTAAGTCGGGCCTGTCCCTCTACAGGGGGATTTTTGGGGAAAATTTAAAATACTAAACAAATGCCCCCCAAATACTCAAAAATAGTAAAAGATCGTCCCCTGACTTTTTGTTTGTATTATTTTTTGAATCTCCCCCCTGTAGAGGGACAGGCCCGACTTAACCCTGGGCTGGTCCCCCCCTTACGTTCCCGATCAGGGCTGTGCGGGTCGCTGTGTGGGCGCCAGGGCTTCCGTAGAAAGTCACGGGCAGCGGGCGTATCCGTATCCACGCCCTCGAGGTTTGGATCCCGCCGGGGTCCCGTGGACGCGCGGTCGCGTGGCTGCGTTCCGTGCGGGGCGTCCGCGAACATGCCCCTCGTATCCACAGGGTCGCGGCCCATGGGCCCGGCTCGCAAGGCCGTGGATGTGGACACGCTTCCCGCCCGCGAGTGAGGTCGAGGCCTCCAGAGCTCTGGTCGGACCCCCAAGAAGTGTCCGATCCGAGGGTCCGCCCTCCCAGGTCCTGAACCTCGGGCTGGGCTGGGTCGGGCTTCCGAGCGCCGTGCCGAAGCATTCGCTTGTGACCAGAGATGTCTGCCAGGATCCGGGGAGGCCGAACCCCTCGGGCCTGCGCTGTCGGCAGGCCACGATCGGTCAAAGGTTGAGCGACTCACGCGGTGTTTGACGTCATGGCCGAATCCGTCGCGACGCGAACCCGCCGTGCCCGCCCCGGGCTTCGCCAGGTGCGCCAGCAGTCGCCCCGCCAGCCTCGGGCGGAGTCTCCGAGCTCCGGCGTCGCGGCAAGAAGCCGACGTCGTGCGCCGTCGGGCCCGATCCATCCGCGAGGGCCCCCGGGGCCCGATGACAGGGCGGGCCTGCCTGGCGAGGACAGACAGCAGAGGTCGCCAGGCATCGCCGGCTGCAAAGGAAACTGTGGCGCGGGGGTGTGGTTTACGATCGGCGCCGTTGGGGCCCGCGTGGGCACGACACGGTTCTCGTCGGGCCGCCTCGGGGCGTGGCGGAGAGCTCTGTCGGGGTCCTCGCCCGCCCCCCAGGGTGCAGACCGACCCCCCGGGGCTCCTGGGGGGCCAGTTGCAGACCACACCCCTTGCAAACCACACCCTTCCGAGTCGAACCTCCATCCAAGGCCATCCTCGCGCCTCGCTCCTCCTCCTCCTCCTCCTCCTCCTCCTCCTCCTCCTCCTCGGCATCCTCCCGATTCTCGTCTCGATCCTCCTCCTCATCCTCCTCCTCCCGATCCTCCTCCTGCTCCTCCTCCTCCTCCTCCTCCTCGTCCTCCCGATCCTCGCCTCGATCCTCCTCCTCCTCCTCCTCCTTCTCCCATTCCTCCTCCTCCTCCTCCTCCTCCTCCTCCCGATCCTCGCCTCGATCCTCCTCCTCCTCCTCGTCCTCTTCCTCCTCCTCCTTCTCCTCCGCCTTCCGATCCTCGCCTGGCAGTCAGAGCTCGGCCGAGATTCTCGGGCGCAGCCTCCCCGCCTCTGGTGGCCTCGGCCTCGGGGGGGGGGGCGCCCGTCGTGCGGGCCATGGGCGTCCGCGTGAACCTCGCCTCCAACAGGCGCCCCGTCCCGCTTCTCCTCGGCCTGGCTCCTGGCATCGCTCGGACGTGTGCAGTTTTTTCTCGGCGAGGACCCTGGAGGACCGTCCTGGATCCTCGAGCAAAAAGAACACGCGCGAAACCGAAACATGCACGGGAAATGGACGTCCCAGCGACGGCAGGGGCTCGTCTCCAGATCTTCGGCGTCTTCGTCCGGTCCCCGCGGTCTTCCAGCCTCGGGGTGCGCTCCAGCAGCTGCGCGCCGCCGAGGTGCGCTCCGGCGGTGATCAGGGCGTCCCGAGCGGCCGCGGAGCCGCTCCGGCGGTGCGCCGGGAGGGGAGGAGCTCTAGGGCGCAGGGCGGGCTTCTGAGAGCCATCCCCTGCTCTCCAAGGGGCGAGGAGCCCTCGGTGGCTTCGGAGAAGGCTCCGAAAGCTGCTCTCGGAAGGCCAGATGCCTTCTGAGCCTCCTGTGGAGGCCCGCCCCCGCTTCCCTCCCCCCCCCCTGGGGCGCGCCGTCGCTTCTCCTCCTCCCGACGGGTGTGTGCTCTTTCCTGCGATCTTTCCCACCTAGGTTTCAGTCGGGCCTGTCCCTCTACAGGAGGAAGGTTCAAAAATAGTCAAACAATAGCATGGGGACATTTTTTAAAAGATTTTTCGACCATTTGGGGGTATTTTTTGTCAATTCTTTATTCTTCGTCCGAAATCCCCCTGTAAGCCTGTACGGGGCCCGACCTAAACCTAGGTGTCCGCAAACGGAGCACGAGGAATAAAGGATGACGATTCGGTCTGCTCTGGCCTTAGTATCGAAGACGCCTACCGCGAGCTACCTCCTCTGCCCGCCCTCGAGAGGAATCGCATGGCACGGTATTGTTTTCCCTACCTAGGCTCTGCCTAGAAGGGTTCTTACCCTCTGGGCTTAAAGGGCCGGGCAGTGTAATGCGCCCCGGGCGGTTCCCCCGGCATCCGCCCCGCGGTTCCCCCAGTTACGTCCCCTTAGCTTTAGCTTTAGCTTTAGCTTTAGCTTTAGCTTTAGCTTTAGCTTTAGCTTTAGCTTTAGCTTTAGCTTTAGCTTTAGCTTAGCTTTAGCTTAGCTTTAGCTGTGATTTAGCTTAGCTTTAGCTTAGCTTTAGCTTAGCTTAGATTAGTTGTAGCTTATATATAGCTTAGCTTTATCTTAGCTTTAGCTTAACTTTAGCTATCTTTAGCTTAGCTGTAGCTTAACTGTAGCTTAGCTTTAGCTTAGCTGTAGCTTAACTTTAGCTTAGCTTTAGCTTAGCTTTAGCTTAGCTTTAGCTGTAGCTTAGCTGTAGCTTAGCTGTAGTTTAGCTTTAGCTTAGCTTTAGCTCAGCTTTAGCTTAGCTTTAGCTTAGCTTTAGCTTAGCTGTAGCTTAGCTTTAGCTTAACTTTACCGTTACTAGTAATGCTGCTTTCCTAGGGGCTCCAACTCCTAGATAGGGTCGCACTGGGATAATTTAGTAGCTAGTCCGTGGGAAGACTGCAACTGTCTGC
Organism: Prorocentrum cordatum; assembly: GCA_963575745.1. Taxonomy (NCBI): domain Eukaryota; class Dinophyceae; order Prorocentrales; family Prorocentraceae; genus Prorocentrum; species Prorocentrum cordatum. The sequence goes on along the minus strand of CAUYUJ010019394.1, from coordinate 641,771 downwards.
CACTGGCGCGGACCCCGATGCTATTGCTCGTCACAGGTGCCGACTCTGACAGCTATCCTCGCCGTATCACATCGCTTGCCATGTGGGCCAGCAGAGAGCATCCGCTGACCCACTGAGCAGGCCTGAATCCCGAGAGTCAGAAAGTTGCGCAAGTCGCCATGCGCTTTCCAACACAAGCTTGGCTGGTGACTTCTGCCGCTCTGGCTCTCATTGTTCGCAGTCCAGGCCGTGACGGCTCTCTTTACCGGGTCTGCTGATATGAGGCCTTCCTCGCCGCCCTTGCCCTTCACCTCCTGTCCGATTCCCGATTTCTCTCCCCCCTCGCCTCGCCTTCTTCACATCTCGATAGAATCTCCAGAGGGTTATGGCCCAACGTTCTTAGCAAGGCTGAGAAAGTGGCCGACGTTAAAAACTCGCTTCGCGACTGGGCGCATGTCAACATCACCTCGCCTCATTCCCTCTTCTCGCCTTGCTTTCCCGGCGCCTCGTTTTAACAGGGGTTGCTCTCCTTCCTGCCCGCTGCTCCCGCGTCCGCCCCCCGCCCGCCCCCCCCACTTCACTTCCAGCCCCATGGTTCCCCCGCTCTCCCACTCTTTCGTTGACCCCCGCGGCACCTCCGCCACTCGGCGGCGAGCGAGCGGGGGAAGTGAGAAGGAGAAGGCCTTCTCAGAAGGCGGCGGGGCCTGCCAGAAGGCCTCCAGACTTCTGAGAGGCTTTCCTGTGTCTTCGGGGAAGGTTTAGAGAAAATCTCAGAAGGCCGGAGGACTTTCCGAGCCTTCTGAGGAGGCCCGCCCCTTCTCACCCCGGGGCTCGCCGCCGACAGGCGCGAGGAGGGGGAGGCAGAGGGAGCAGGGGAGCGGGTGGTGGTGGTGGTGGACGGTGGCATCGCGGCCTGCGCGTGCTCAGGTCGCTGACGAGTGCATTGCACATGTTGCGCCGCGCATACTGCGCCGCACATGTTGCACCACGCACTGTGCCCCACGTAGACTGCGAAGCACAGGTTGCCATAAACAGTCTGTTTGGGGTCCGCGCTGGCTAGCATTCCGAGTCTGCTCTTCTTGCTAACGAATGTCGTCTTGTGTCACAGCGTGTCCACCAAATTGCCGGTTGCAATCCTCGTCCCTCCTCTCCGCCGTCACCTTTGCGAGCGCCGCGATCAGGGACCGAGGGAAACGTGCGATCGTCATCGTAGACGCGCCGCTGCAGCTGGAGCAGCTGCAGAAACTGTCGAAGAACAAGCTTCGCCTGAAGGCATGCAGGGGGACCGTTGACGGATGGTGGGTTGGCTGCAGCGGTTGATTGATCGAGCTGCCTTTCGGCAGTTCCAGGTGTGCGATGGGCACGGCGGCCTGCAGGTGAGGTAATGTTTCTGAAGCTGCGAGTGGTTGCGGGTGCCGTCGAGGCAGTTGCGGCATTTTGAATCTCTTGACGTCTTTCACGAGGTTGATGTATGTTGAAGACGCCTCCGGCGAGTCCCCACTGCCTTCTGCCTTTCGGAAGCGCCTGTGTCACGTGTCGTGAACTGCCGCGCGAACGTGCGGCCATTCTAATGGGTTGCGTGTTCCCCCAAGTTCCCCCAGCTGTTGGGGAAACTACTGGGGACGCAGTGGACAGAGGCTCCCTGGGGCCATCTCGGGGCTGCTTTGGGAGTCATTTCGGGCCATATTCGGGTTCCCTGCGGCCGTCTTAGGGCGCTACTGTGCAGTATGACGTCTTCGGATGCAGTCTTGGAGACCTCTCTGAGCCCTGTTGGGGCCATCCTGGGGCCGTCTTGGGGAGCCGTCTTGGGGCCCTCTTGGCTCTCCCTTGAAACGTCATGGTCCGATCTTTGGTGCCTCTTTGTGGCGTTTTGAGCGTCCTGAAGCCCGAAATGGTTTCTCCATTCGGCATACCTGTACGCCAAACTGATGTTTAATTACGGCCTGGGGGTCTTACTAGCAGACCGCAGTAGCCCTATTAGTAAGGACTTCATGTCTGGGAACCTCTTGAGGAGGCCTCGCCACGACGGCTACCGAACGCACGAAGTAGCCCTACTAGTACGCACTTCTTGAAGCTCTACTGGCAGGCCGTAGTCATCCTTCAAGTAGTTTTGTTTGTTTGTTTGCTTGTTGGTCGTTTGTTGGTTTGCTTGTTTGCGTTTTTGTTTGTTTTTGTTTGTTGCTGCTGTTGTCATTATTGAATTCCGAGTGCATTTCGAGCGGGAGGCATCCCCACGCGGCTGTTGGGCTAACAGTGAGACCACGGGGAATCCTAGATTGTGCAACGCAACCGCTGTGTGCACCTAGGAGGATGATGAGGAGAAGGATGAGGACGAGGAAGTCACGGGAGAAACATACTATGGGGAGAAGGAGGATGAGCAGGAGCAGGAGGTCGGAGAAGGAGGAGGAGGGGGATGAGTAGTAGTAGTAGTAGTAGTAGTAGTAGTAGTAGTAGTAGTAGTAGTAGTAGTAGTAGTAGTCGTAGTAGTAGTCGTAGTAGTAGTAGTAGTAGTAGTAGTAGTAGTAGCAGCAGCAGCAGAAGTAGCAGTAGTAGTAGTAGTAGTAGTAGTAGTAGTAGTAGTAGTAGTAGTAGTAATAGTAGTAATAGTAGTGGTAGTGGTAGTAGTAGTATTGGTGGTAGTAGTAGTAGTAGTAGTAGTAGTAGTAGTAGTAGTAGTAGTAGTATTAGTAGTAATAGTAGTCATAGTAGTAGTAGTAGTAGTAGTAGTAGTTGTTGTCGTAGTCGTAGTCGTAGTCGTAGTCGTAGTCGTAGTCGTAGTCGTAGTCGTAGTCGTAGTCGTAGTCGTAGTCGTAGTCTTAGTAGTAGTCGCAGTCGTAGTCGTAGTCGCAGTCGTAGTCGTAGTCGTCGTCGTCGTCGTCGTCTTCGTCTCCGTGCAGCCCGCAGAGCTTCGCGATGTTAGTGATCATGTTCCTGTCTATGCTATCATAGCTGTGCAGTCTCCCAACTCGTGCGCAGTCATTCCCAAGTGGGTATGCCGTCAGCCTGGGTTCACATGGAAGGTAGAAAAGCTGATCGAAGAGATGGGAGTCTCCGAAGATCCAGCTATTGCAGTTTCTGAGGTGAAGTCGATAATGCATTTAACGGCGTCGGACATTAAGAATGAATCGTGCTCGGCTAGCTCGAAAACAATCGGTCACAACATACCGTGGTGTATGATGTATGATCGTGCTCGTCGTCGAAATGATGTGGGAAAACAACGCTTAGCTGTTCGCCGCTTTCCCAAGCCTATAGATTTCGTTGACGATGACGCGAATTTAGTGAACCCTGATGCTTTTTACGCATACCTGGCAGAGACAAGTCGTCTTGAACTTGAATGCGATCGTCAGGAGTTTTTAAATGATAAGGAGCTTCCCCATCAGGCTAGGACATCGGGTCTTGCAAACATTGAACGTCTGTCTCGTGCTTGGGCCCCCCGTCACAAGCAAGTGCTGTTGCAGGGAATTTTGGACCCAAGCGGTAACACCCACACTGACCCCCAAGTTTGTGCTAACCTGCTGCAGGACCACTGGGCGAAAGTTGCCCAACCTTTTCGTCCCTGCCAGGACAGTATGCGTTCTCTGCGTACATGGATCCAAGCAACTCCTCAGGACATTATGTGGACAGTCGACGAAGACCTTTTTGATAAGCTTCTAGATAAGTCTCGGGATTCTGCCCCAGGATTGGATGGTATTCCGTACTCTGGTTGGAGGTTTGGTGGGCCGAGGGCGAGGGGTATATTGTATGCGCACTATCGTCGCATCATTGACACTGGGCAGATTCCCGATGAATTTAATGATGCTTTCCTGGCCTTTCTTCGCAAGGGAGCGCTGGAGGCAGAGCCGTCTCGCGCGCCTGAGCATGCCCGACCGCTTGCATTAGGGAACACGGATTGTAAGCTGATTTGCAGTGCGTTCGCACAGCCGCTGAATATTGTGGCCCGCCGTACTGTCGATAGAGAACAACGTGGTTTCGTTGGAGGGCGCTCTCTGGTGGATATTGTACTAGCTTTGGATTGGAGATACACCCATTATGCTGCTTATGAAAAGCCCCCTCTCCTGGAATGGCTTTTTTTATGATATCAAGCAAGCTTTCCCTAGTTTCTCACATGATTGGATTTTATATGTATTGAATGGAATGGGTATCCCTGATTGGTATTGCCGAATCGTGAAAAACCTGTACGATAACATGTACATGCACGTACGCTTCAAGGGGCGCATTTTTGGCAAGTTCAAGGTTGAGCGTGGCATTAAACAAGGGTGTCCTCTTTCTGGTCTTCTGTTTGCTCTCGGTCTTGATCCCTAGTTCAGGAAGATACGGCATAGTCTTGAGGTAGTCCGCGCTCATCCTTGCGCCTATGCTGATGATCTCGGCATCGTTGCATTTGATCTTGGTGCTGCGCACTCTGTCATGGTACACGAGTTCGTGCTGCTCGCCAAGTGCACGGGCCTGTTCCTTCACCCCTCGAAGTGCCAGTTTGTGTTGCCGCACGACCGTGCGGAAGGCGCCTTCCGCAAGGACTGCAGGGAAAAACGAATCCGCCTCAGATCCTCCAAAATCAGTCGTGCTGGGCTTTACCTTGGGGTCTTCCTGGGTCTTGAGGGCGTTTCTTTGAGTTGGCAAGGCCCGTGTCGGGCCCTCCTCCGTCGTGCCAGGTATGTTAAAAGCCTCTGTTTAGGCCTTGCAGGAAATATTCACATGTATAACGTCTAGTGTCAGCCCGTTGTTCAACACGTTGCCCAGTTTTATCCTATTACTGATCATGTTCGAGTTGCTGAGCGTGAGGCTCTCCAGCAACTCCCAGTGGCTCCGAGATTCTCGCTATCTAGTGCGATTCTATGTGACCTGAAGCGCTTTGGCATCACCTGTGAAGCTCGTGCAGTGGAGCCCTCTGCCCGTGCCGCTCTGTTCCGTGCTGCTCTGCGCTCTGATGAATTTGCTCGCGGTCGTGAATATCTGGAAGAGTTTACTCGACATGATGATTGTGAACTATTTCATAAGAGATATCCCACATATCGGAGCTCTTCTTTCATCCAAGTACGTACCAACTTCGAGTCCCTTATCGTCATTCCCAGTATCCCCACGGAGCTCACCAATGGCCTCCAGAGTAAAATTGTGAGATTCCTGTCCCGTCTCTTCTACCCCCTCCCCTCTGTTCGCTCCTTTGGTGCCCGTCTGAACTACTGGTGCCCCCTCTCCCCGCAGCAATGTGATGTAACGATGACTAGGCTTTGTAGGATTGGTCAGAAACTCGGTTCTTGTGTAGCGAGCTCAGTGTTAACAACGCTGTGCAATGCTTGGGCCACTTCCCGGCGGTTCCGTGCTGGCCGTGCTGGATGTAGGTTTGGTTGCTACGCTGTTGGAGGAGACGATATCCTTCATTATTTTGTGTGTCCGAATCTGATCCCCCGTGTCCGTGAGTGCCTTCCATGCCTTCCCCCGTGCTGGGGTTTGGATCCTATTCCCTCCTTTGTCCTCGCGCTTGCCCCTCTCATCGAATCTGACAGCCTGCTCAGTGTCGGTCTCGCTATAGATGCCGTGCGTGCCTCTTTCAACGCCCAGAGAACTTCTGGGTCAATCGGTCCCAGGTCTGCCCGCCTCTCACTGTCTGCCCGTCTGAGGGCCAATGCAATCAGATGCTCTGTGGCTCGTTCTTTAGTTCGAGGTCTTCGAGGCGCGGGGATGGACGATTAGCGGACGGACTTTCTTGCCCTCTTCTCGCCCTCTTGCCCGCTTGCCCTCGTCTCGTTCTTCCAAGCCGAGTCATGTGTCGTCGTCTTCGTCTTCGTTGTCGTCGTCGTCGTCGTCGTCGTAGTAGTGGTAGTAGTGGTAGTAGTGGTGGCGGTGGTGGTGGTGGTGCTGGTGGTGGTGGTGGTGGTAGTAGTAGGTGGTGCAATAGTTGTAGTAGTAGTGGTGGTAGTAGTAGTAGTAGTAGTAGTAGTAGTAGTAGTAGTAGTAGAAGTAGTAGTAGTAGAAGTAGAAGTAGTAGTAGTAGTAGTAGTAGTAGTAGTAGTAGTAGTAGTGGTAGTAGTAGTAGTAGTAGTAGTAGTAGTAGTAGTAGTAGTAGTAGTAGTAGTAGTAGTAGTAGTAGTAGTAGTAGTAGCAGTAGAAGTAGTAGTAGTAGAAGTAGTAGTAGTAGTAGTAGTAGTAGTAGTA
>CAUYUJ010019394.1:602342-635539 GCA_963575745.1 Prorocentrum cordatum | reverse complement strand
TAGTAGTAGTAGTAGTAGTAGTAGTAGTAGTAGTAGTAGTAGTAGTAGTAGTAGTAGTAGTAGTAGTAGTAGTTTATTATTATTATTATTATTAGTAGTAGTAGTAGTAGTAGTAGTTTAGTAGTAGTAGTAGTAGTAGTAGTAGTAGTAGTAGTAGTAGTAGTAGTAGTAGTAGTAGTAGTAGTAGTAGTAGTAGTAGTAGTAGTAGTAGTAGTAGTAGTAGTAGTAGTAGTAGTAGTAGTAGTAGTAGTAGTAGTAGTAGTAGTAGTAGTAGTAGTAGTAGTAGTCGTAGTAGTAGTAGTAGTAGTGGTGGTGGTGGTGGTAGTAGTAGTAGTGTAAGTAGTAGAAGAAGTAGTCGTATTATTATTCTTCGTATTTTCAGTAGTAGTAGTCGTAGTAGTAGTAGTAGTAGTAGTCGTAGTAGTAGTAGTAGTAGTAGTAGTAGTAGTAGTAGTAGTAGTAGTGGTAGTAGTAATAATACTAATCAAGAAGGAGGAGGAGGAGGAGCTCCCTTTAGAGCCTCTGCGCTGGATGTAGAGATACTCGGAACAAATCATCAATGAGCCTGATTGAGAAAGCCCGTGTGGCGCTGCGCAGGCGACGCGCTTCTTCGCCGAAGGCGGATCGGAGTTGCAGAGAGGCGACGCGCTGAAGCAGGACGCTCTCCGAACTTGTGCCTCGTTGGACAGGTGGCTGCTTGCCATTTTTTCATGTTGTCGGTTGTTCTCGGAGGTGATCGGGCCCTCGGGCCTTTCCGTCAGGTGCTCCGCGCCGAGGGGTTTCGGGGGCGCCTCGCATGTGCTAGATCGCTGATTTAGGTTTTGTCTGTGGCCCTTAGATCGAGAGGCAGACTTGGCTCGAGAGGCTTGTCAGCGCAGTACCTGGAATTGGCCCTGGAGCCGATTTTTGACGGGTCTTAGCCGAGTTGAGGCAAACGGGTGAAGTCCCTCCAAGCCTCCCGAATCGAGTCCGCGTGGATGGGTTCGGGAATCGCGCGGCATCGCTGATGCATCAGCGATGCGGCCCGATGTGGAGCCCGATTTTCTCAACGCCGATGACACCATCGGCGATGCGGCACGATCCTCCGACCCCATCTACTTAGATGGGTCTTGCCGAGTTGAGGCAAGAGGTCCGAGGCGGGATTTGTCCATCACCCTGCGCGCGGGGGATCGACCTTCGGGGATCTCGGCAGGCGGTGGATATGGATCTATTCGGGCTCCCTGCGGCCAAACTATATCCATAGTCCCGCCCGCTGGGGTTCCAGCACGTCGGGTCCCCAGGAGGTGTATATGGATAGATCGCCGTCTCGCATCAGGGTGAAGCCCCAGACACGCGGCATCTTTTTTTTTTTTTTTCATGCGGGGTCCCCCGAAGGGTCGACCCTTTCCCTGGAGCTGGCGTGCCATCCCGAGCCATGTTTTTGACGGTCCAGGGGTCTGGCGGCGGCTCCCACAGGCCGAAAACGGTCGAAAACCCGACCCGCCCCCGCGGTTGTGCTCGCGACGCGAACATGTCCGGGTCGGCTCCGGGGCGCCGCCACCTGGCCGCACCCACGGCCTGAAAGTGCCACTGGACCAGCGCCGGCCAGGCCGGGCAGGCTCGCCACGGCCTCCGAAGGAGTGTCGACGCCGCGGCTGCGCCCACGCAGCCCCCGAGGCGGCCGGTCGCGGCCGACGGGGCACGGCTCCGAGGCGCCGCTGCCTGGTGGCGCCCACGGCCCGACGGTGCCGCCGCACAGCGCCCGCCGGGCTGGGCAGGCCCGCCTTCAGTTGATGTTTGGCACGATGTTTTGGCTTTTGGCTGTTTAGCTCCCAGCTTTCTGATTCTCTGCCAGCCGCAACGGTAAACCAACGGCAGCTCACAACAGATAAGAGACTGCAGCACAAGACGGAGCCAGGCCGAAAACGGCGCGAACGAGAATCCCAAAGCGGAGAAGAGAACGGGTCCCAACACGGACAAACAATGCCGGTCTTGAAAACGGCGTTTCTCACCTCATCCAAGGGCCCGCCACGGTCTCCGAAGGGTGGTCGTATAGGTGTCGGAGGTGAGGGGGTGAGATCGAAGTGGAACGGAGAGCCCCCCTACCGGGAAATCGATTTCGGTTTCGTCTTCGTGCGTGCCGTGCGTGCGGGCGAGGCGAAGCTGCGTGGGCGGGCGAGAAGAAAGTCTCCTGTGGCTGAGGCGCGGCCGGACCAAATGTCTCCCTTCGGGCGGCCGGGGCCCCGCGGTGTCCCGCCGGTGTCCCGCTCGGATGATGATGATGATGATGATGATGATGATGATGATGATGATGATGATGATGATGATGATGATGATGATGATGATGATGATGTTGACAACGATGATGATGATGATGATTGTGATGATGATTGTGGTGATGATGGTGAGTTCGGTAGTGAGATCGATAGTGAGACCGAATGTGAGATCGATTGTGAGATCGATTGTGATATCGATAGTGAGGTCGATAGTGAGACCGAATGTGAGATCGATTGTGAGATCGATTGTGATATCGATAGTGAGGTCGATAGTGAGACCGAATGTGAGATCGATTGTGATATTGATTGTGATATCGATAGTGATATCGATAGTGAGATTGATAGTGAGACCGAATTTGAGATCGATTGTGAGATCGATTGTGAGATCGATCGAATGAGATCGATAGTGATATCGGTAGTGAGATCGATCGTGAGACCGAATGTGAGATCGATCGTGAGATCGATAGCCAGATCGATTGTGAGATCTATTGTGAGATCGATTGTGATATCGATAGTGGGATCGTTAGTGAGATCGAGTGTGAGATCGATAGCCAGATCGATTGTGAGATTGATCGAATGAGATCGATAATGAGATCGATAGTGAGATCGATAGTGAGATCGATCGAGTGCGACGGTGGTCCCCCCCCTCGCCTCCTTATCACCCGAAGGGTGGTCTATGCGGTATCAATATGCAGAGGGTCACACCCACATGATTGTGTCGTCACCGTGGGGTCGTCGGCGCTTGAGGGAGGAAGACTCCGCCGGGGGGGTCCATGGCCTTCCCCCGATGCCATGGCTCCCTCTTCGCAGTCGGGAGCGCCCCCGGCCCCGCGCTCTTGGCCGTGCACGCTCCTCGGGCGTGTGCTCAATCGACGAGCGCGTTCCACTACTCGCAAAGGAGCTACTCGCAAACGGCCTGGACCCCCCCCCCCCGCGGGGGGATCTATGATAAGGTACATCAAACGAAGCAGACAAGTGTTTTTTCGGACGTTTGCGAGTAGGCACCTTGCGAGTAGTGGAACGCGCTCGGCGACTCAAGATTCAGGAGGGAAACAGAAAGCACAGCCACAATTCATCGCCGATGCCCCAGAAAATAGGGGAAGATATGGGAAGTGTGGGGAGGACAAGAACCCCGAAAGCATGGGAACATATGGGAATCCTGTTATGTGTGTGTGTGTGTATTTCTTTGTGTGTCCCAGGAAATATGGGAAGATATGGGAAGTGGGGGGAGGACAAGAACCCCGAAAAAGCATGGGAACATATGGGAATCCTGTTATCGGTGCGTATTTACTTGTGTGTCCCAGGGCCCCTTCGCCCAAGATGGATCCGCAGGCCGCCTCCGGGGCCCGGGCGCGTCGGCCCTCCCCGCCCGCCCGGCCGCGCCCGCGGCGGCCCGCGGCGGCCGACCGATGGGAAGCACCGCGCCGGTTCTCGCAGCCGGGGGCCCAGCGGGAGCCAGGTAAAACAGGGCTAGGATCGGGATAAATCGCTCCAGAGCGTTCCGGAGCGCTCTCAGAGCGTTCCGGAACGCTCTGGAGCGGCCGCGGCGCCCAATACATCCTCCAAACCCGCCGATTCTCAGAGATTTCGAGTTATCCCGATCCGATTTTGTCCCGATCTTCGCGTCGTTTTACCAGGCCGTGGCGGGAGCCCGAGGTGGCAAGGCCGCGAGGTGGCAACGCGACCTGGCGCAGCCTCCTCCACGCCTCCTCCTCCCATCCCGTGCCCTTCTCGTTGTGGATGGGCCCGACGAATGGTCTTGCGCTGTTTGTGAGGAAGCACTTGTTTCTAGTGCAGCCTGCGGCCGGGGTAATTCTTGTTGGTCCACAAGAATTGCTGTGCCCGCAGGCTGCAACGGCGCTGGGCCCCTTTTCGGAACTTCGAGGTTCCGAGCCTGGCGACGCACATAATTTTACAGATAACATATCACACGCGCGTCCTTATTGCGGTTCGCAGCTGTGCTCTGAGATGTGCGTATATGTGTAAACATGTGCATACATACATCACGATTGGCGCACACGTATTTCCTGCAAGATTTTGAAGATTGTTACTGTAGGGGACCCTCTGGGAAGTCCTCTTGGAGCCTTCTTGGGGCGTCTTGGAGGCCTGGAACCGTCTGGAAACCACATTGAGCGTTTTGGAACGATTTGAGGCTGTCAGGGGAGCCTCTTGTCTTGGGGTTGGAAGGAAGAAGTCAAATGGACGAGAGCTTCTCCCAGTGTGGGGGTGCCCCCCTGCCGGGAGCCCCCCTTAACCCCTCCCCGGGACCCGCCCTTGGGACCTCCCGTTTCGAACCAACGACGCCAGTGCTGGATGCTTTTTCCCCAAACAGCTTGCTGAACGGGGTGCTGGTGTGGTAGAAGCTGACTCCGGCCGAGGGAATTCCAAGCAAAGACGTCCTCAGCAAAATCTGGTGGTTGGGGCCGTTTGACCTGAGACATCCTCACAACTCTCGTTTCTGAGTTGTCCGGGATTGGGCGTTTCGCCTGAGACATCCTCCTGAATTTGAGCTCCGAGCTGCCGCGCGCGAGGTGGTCCGGCCCGTTTCGCCTGAGACATCCTCGAAACTCTGGGCTCCGAGCTGCCGCGCGAGAGGTCGCCCGGGCCGTTTCGCCTGAGACGTCCTCGCAATTCCGGGCTCCGAGCTGCCGATCGCGAGGTGAGCCGGCCCCCAGTCTCGCCCAGCGGGGTGCTGAACGGGGTGCTGAACGGGGCGCCCCGCGGCGCGCCCCGCCGCGGGCGCGGGCTCCGTCGGGGGCGCGTCGGCCCTGCCTGAGCGACCCGCCTCCCCGGCGGCTCCCCGCCTGTCCTCCTGCTGCTGCTGCTGCTGCTGCTGCTGCTGCTCGTCGTCGTCGTCGTCGTCGTCGTCGTCGTCGTCGTGGTCGTCGTCGTGATTGCGTGATTGCGTGATTGTCGTCGTCGTTGTCGTCGTCGCTTCGGCCTTCCAAGGCCTGGAGGCGGAGGAGGGTACGCGATGCATGGTAGAGCACGGCATAGCATGGCGTAGAGGAGCACGGCAGAGCGTAATTAGCATGCCATAACATGGTGTGGCATTGCGTAGTGAAGCATTGCATCACAAAGCATTGCAACGCAAAATACGACATCGCACAGCGGCACAGAACGCAACACCGCGGTTACGACGATGAGGCAGAAGAGAAAGAGAACCAGGAGGATGAGGAGGATAATGTGAAGTGGGGCGAGGATGTATAGGAGGAGACGGAGGCAGGGCATCAGGAATATGAAGAGGATAACGATGAGGAGGAAGGAAAGGAGGGTAGGAGGAGGAATGTGACTAGAAGGGGGAGAAAGAGGTGGAGTGGGAAGGCAGGCGGGAGAGGCGAGAATGATATTTCCCAAGAGGAGCACGTAGACGACGATGACGACGGGGCATGCCGATCAAGAGCAGGAGGACGATACTTGCAGGACGCGCGAACAGACTCAGGATCCACCCTGGCTCTAAAAACGCCGTTTGGGGATATTGCACTGTGGCTATAATTTTCAGTTTCCTGTATTTCAGTGCCCTCCTGAGCTCGCGTGCGTCTGGAATTCTATTCGCGCATTGATGCGTGCGCGTGCGTGCCAGTGTGGGCGCTTGAGCGCTGCAGGGCGCTGCCCTGGCATTCCCGCGCCCCTTGAAACGAATGCGCCCCGCAAGACTTTGACCGATCCCTGACACCAACAGTAAATTGCAGTTAAAATCCGCCGACCCTGTCGGCGTGCGTGAGGGGAAGACGGCTTCGCGTGTCAGTAGATTCGCGTTTCCGTGGTTTTCACTTTCATTCCTGGCTATAATTGAGCTGACGTGCCCGAGGAGGAGAGGTGACCACAGAGGGGAGGGGGAAGAAGGTGAAAGCCGCAGAAACGCGAATCCGCGGACACGCGAAGCCGTCTTCTTCTCACGCATGCCGACAGGGTCGGCGGATTTTAACTGCAATTTACTGTTGGTGTCAGGGATCGGTCAGAGTCTTGCGGGGCGCATTCGTTGCAAGGAGAGCGAGGATGCCAGGGCAGCGCCCTGCACGCTCGCGCGCGCATCAATGCGCCCACACTGGCACACGCGCGCGCATCAATGCGCGAATGGAATTCCAGACGCCTGGGAACTCAGTGGGGGGCACTGAAATACAGGAAACAAAAAACAAACGGGAGCAGCAACAACAGCAAAAGGAGCAGGAAGAGGGGGAGCAGCAGCAGCCGCAGCATCAGGAACAGGAGAAGGTAGAGGGAGGGGATAAGAAGGCCGAGGACGAGGACGAGGACGATGAGTCCGAGTACGAGGCAGACGAGGATGGATAGTCGGAAGGGGAAGGGGGAGTTGTGGATGAAGGGAGGTGATGTGATACTATGACTGAATGCGGCGGTGTGCTCTAATGCCTCCTCTGTTGCCACGGGGGGGGAATCCCCTCCCCTCGCAGGACACTCCAGACAGGTCCGGAGTGTCCTTGGGGGCCCGTCGTGGGGGGAGGACGATGTCTTTGGAGCTGGGGGCTTCCGTAACACATTCCCAATCATCGTGTTTTCAAAGTGTAGGACACTCCAGACAGGTCCGGAGTGCCCCCCGGGGAGGGGGGGATTCCCCCCCCCCTTCCGGGGACAGCTGGGAGAACCTTCCTTTTCCCTCCCCCCTCTTCCGCCTTCTATTTCTTTCCGTTTCTTTCCTGTTCACTCTCGCTCTTATTTGCCTCGCTCCGTATTCGCCCTCGTCGTCGTCCTCGTACTTGTACTCGTACTCATCGTCCTCGTCCTCAGCCTTCTTATCCGCTCTCCTCTCTACCTGTTCCTGCTCCTTCTGCTGCTGCTGCGGCTGCTGCTCCCCCTTCTCCTGCTCTTTCCGCTGCTACTGCCCCCGTTTGTTCCCCAAACAGCTTGCTGAACGGGGTGCTGGTGTGGTAGAAGCTGACTCCGGCCGAGGGAATTCCAAGCAAAGACGTCCTCAGCAAAATCTGGTGGTTGGGGCCGTTTCGCCTGAGACATCCTCACAACTCTCGTTTCTGAGTTGTCCGGGATTGGGCGTTTCGCCTGAGACATCCTCCTGAATTTGAGCTCCGAGCTGCCGCGCGCGAGGTGGTCCGGTCCGGCCCGTTTCGCCTGAGACATCCTCGAAATTCTGGGCTCCGAGCTGCCATGCGAGAGGTCGTCCGGGCCGTTTCGCCTGAGACGTCCTCGCAATTCCGGGCTCCGAGCTGCCGATCGCTAGGTGAGCCGGCCCCCAGTCTCGCCCAGCGGGGTGCTGAACGGGGTGCTGAACGGGGCGCCCCGCGGCGCGCCCCGCCGCGGGCGCGGGCTCCGTCGGGGGCGCGTCGGCCCTGTCTGAGCGACCCGCCTCCCCGGCGGCTCCCCGCCCGTCCTGCTGCTGCTGCTGCTGCTGCTGCTGCTCGTCGTCGTCGTCGTTGTCGTCGTCGTCGTCGTCGTGGTCGTCGTCGTGATTCCGTGATGTCGTCGTTGTCGTCGTCGTTGTCGTCGTCGCCTCGACCTTCCAAGGCCTGGAGGCGGAGGAGGGTACGCGATGCATGGTAGAGCACGGCATAGCATGGCGTAGAGGAGCACGGCAGAGCGTAATTAGCATGTCATAGCATGGTGTGGCATTGCGTAGTGAAGCATTGCATCACAAAGCATTGCAACGCAAAACACGACATCGCACAGCGGCACAGAACGCAACACCGCGGTTACGACGATGAGGCAGAAGAGAAAGAGAACCAGGAGGATGAGGAGGATAATGTGAAGTGGGGCGAGGATGTATAGGAGGAGGCGGAGGCAGGGCATCAGGAATATGAGGAGGATAACGATGAGGAGGAAGGAAAGGAGGGTAGGAGGAGGAATGTGACTAGAAGGGGGAGAAAGAGGTGGAGTGGGAAGGCAGGCGGGAGAGGCGAGAATGATATTTCCCAAGAGGAGCACGTGGACGACGATGACGACGGGGCATGCCGATCAAGAGCAGGAGGACGATACCTGCAGGACGCGCGAACAGACTCAGGATCCACCCTGGCTCTAAAAATGCCGTTTGGGGATATTGCACTCTGGCTATAATTTTCAGTTTCCTGTATTTCAGTGCCCTCCTGAGCTCGCGTGCGTCTGGAATTCTATTCGCGCATTGATGCGCGCGCGTGCGTGCCAGTGTGGGCGCTTGAGCGCTGCAGGGCGCTGCCCTGGCATTCCCGCGCCCCTTGAAACGAATGCGCCCCGCAAGACTCTGACCGATCCCTGACACCAACAGTAAATTGCAGTTAAAATCCGCCGACCCTGCCGGCGTGCGTGAGGGGAAGACGGCTTCGCGTGTCAGTGGATTCGCGTTTCCGTGGTTTTCACCTTCTTTCCCCACCCCTCTGTGGTCACCTCTCCTCCTCGGGCACGTCAGCTCCCAAGGCATCCAACACTGGCGTAATTGATTCGAAAGGGGGGATCCTGGAGGCAGGCCCCGGGGATATTAAGGCTCCCGCGGGGGGGGGTAGCACCCCCCCAGTTGGAGAGGCTGTCGTCCCTTTGGGTTCTTCCTTCCAACCCCAAGACAATCCAAGAGGCTCCCCAGACAGCCTCAAATCGTTCCAAAACGCCCAGTATGGCTTCAAGCCGGTTCCAGAAGCCTCCAAGACGCCCCAAGAAGGCTCCAAGAGGACTTCCCGGAGGGTCCCCATACAGCAGCAGTCTTCAGAATCCAGCAGGAAATATGTGTGCACCAATCGTGATGTGTGTCCTAAACACACATGTTTACACATATACATACATCTCAGAACACGGCTGCGAACCGCAGTAATGACGCGCGCGTCACCAGGCTCGGAACTTCGAGGTTCCGGAAAATGCCCAATGCCGCTGCAGCCCGTGACCGTGGCAGTGCCTGTGGACCAGCAAGAACTACCACGGTCACAGGCTGCACTAGAAAAAGGTGCGTCCTCACGGACAGCGCAAGACCATTCGTCGGCCCCATCCACGACGAGGAGGGCACGGGAGAGGAGAAGAAGGAGTGGAGGAAGATGCGCTAGGTCGCATTGCCACCTGGGCGGCCCGTCGCCACCTGGCTCCCGCTGGGCCCCCAGCTACAAGAACCGGCGCGGTGTTTCCAATCCGCTTGAGCACCGGTGCCGCGCCGCGGCAGTGCGCGGCGCCCCCTCACTCTCTTGGGAGACTTTGGGGGGCATCTTGGGTTCGATCTGGGCCGCTGTGGGGCCTATCTCGGGCAGATAGGGGGCCCCATTGTGCCATCTGGGGGCGCCTTCTGGGTGCCTCCTGGGCAGGCTTGGGGCGGTGTCGGGAGGCGTCTTGGGGGCTCTTTGGCTCCCCCGGCCCAGGGGCGGCGCCCCGCGCGGTCGCGGGGCGCCGAGCGCCAGTCTGCGGCCAGTTCGGGGCGCCGAGCGCCAGCTGTCTAATTGTTCCACGGTCAGTGAGCTCGAGGCCGATGAGGGTAGAAGGTCAATAAGGAAATCCAGAAGCTGAAAGGTTAATGAGGTTGAGAGGTTGCCATTGAGCTTCCAGCAACTAGATTTCAACAGGTTCAGAAGCTCTGACCAAGCCCGCAGCCCCGTGCGCAGTACGGCGCGCGCCTCCAGGCGGCCACAACACCAAGATTCGTAGACGAGTCCACATAGCACGGCCTGCTAGGCCCCCGCTCGCCGGGAAACAAGCACGGCGCAAGGCTTTTTGCGATTTCCAGCCTCTGGGGGCCCTTGCTGGGCCTCGGGGCTATCAGAAAACGAGGCAGGATGAAGAGCCGGCTTCGGGGAACGGGTCGAGACCTCTGGGGGTCGGCGCCGCGATCGAATTATGACGTCGGGCGTCTGGGTTCGGGGCATCCTCTGGGGCATCAGCAGGGGGGGCACGTTCAGGAGTCCTGGCTTGGCGTGTCGCTCCGCCGGTTCATGCCCACCACGCTTCGGTGCGACACGCTGCCCACTTCCAGCCCCGCAGCGTCAGCGTCCCGAACGCTTCCTCGCCCCTCGCCCCGCGCAGCGGAGCAGCGCGCCATCCGCTCGCAGGGCGCAGCGTGTCGCCAGGGCTGCCGCCGCGACGCGCGAGCCCAAAGTTCCCGGCCGCGAGCCTCCCAGACGGGGTCCGAGTGCGCGGGGTCGAAGGACCGCGGCGCATCGGCGATGCGGCACGATGTGCGGCCCGATGTTCTCCACGGCCGCCAGCTGGGGCTTCACCCTTCTGCGCGGCGGCGATCTATCCAGGCATGCCCCCTGGGGACCCGACGTGCTGGGACCCCAGCGGGCGGTGGATATGGAGATAATTCGGCCGCAGGGGGCCCGAATAGATCCATATCATCCATGTCCGCCGCCTGCCGAGGTCCCCGAAGACCGATCTTCGGGGCGGTGGTGAGGGATAGCTCCCGCCTTGGACATTTTGCTTAAACTCGGCAAGACCCGTCCAAGTAGATGGGGTCGGAGGATCCTGCCACATCGCCGATGTGTCGCCGACGCACTGGTTTGCTTCAAGTCAACTCGGGACCAAACATTGGCTCTGGGGAGGGGACTGGGAATTTTGGCGGACCCCGTGTGGACAAACACGAGGACATCGGATGTCTGGGGCTGCTCGCCCTGGCGAGCACTCGCCGCCGCGCCCGGATTTCTGCGCCGAGCGCGGTCCCTGGGCGAGGGCGTGCCCTGCGCGAGGGCTGGGGAGGAGGAGGAGGAGGAGGAGGAGGAGGAGGAGGAGGAGGAGGAGGAGGAGGAGGAGGAGGAGGAGGAGGAGGAGGAGGAGCAGGAGCAGGAGCAGGAGGAGGGGAGGAGGAGGAGGAGGAGGAGGAGGAGGAGGAGGAGGAGGAGGAGGAGGAGGAGGAGGAGGAGTGGCATCGGTGCCTTGCTGTTTCGCAAGAGCGGGGGGCGAGACCCGTCCGCCCCTGAGTGGCCCTTGCCCCCCTCCCCCCCTCTTCTCCCCCCCCCCCCTCGTAGGCCTGGAAATTGGCACCAACACCAAGACAGAGGGTTGCCTCCACAGGGGGAAGATGATCCTAGATTTTCGGTGTTGGTGGTAATAGTTCGGCCACCTTGGAAGCCAGAATACTACCACCATCGCCGAGATCGGGACCTTTTCCCCTCGGTGGAGGCACACCGCCGATCTTGGTGTTGGTGTCAATCTCTAGGCCTGCGACCCCCCACCTTTTTTCCCTCTCCTGCATGGTGGCCAGGTCGCTTCCACGGCGCCCCTGGTTAGCTCACCTCGCCAGCGCAGACGAACCCCTGCCTGGCCGCCGACGAAAAAGGTTCGCCAGAGCGGGCCTGCACGCCGGCGCCGAGCGCCGGGCGGTCACCGCCCTGGGGTGGCCCTGCCCGCCGGCGCGTTCTGCTTTGGCGGCGGGGGCGCCTCGGCGCTGGTGTTGGTCAAGGCTGATCGGCTTTGGTCAGCCGGGTCGATCGAGCTTCGGTGCGATCGACATGGGTACGGAAAGAGTGGGTACGAAGATGGACAGCAGTGCCTGTTCATTTTGACAAGGACCCGCTGTCGGTTTCCCCACGGATGTTGTCCAGTTGAGACAGATGGCTGGCTGCCCACTAGCGGCCGCTGTTGGTGTTGGGCAGCATTTGATGTGAGGTAATGCCTAACATCAAATGCTGGACGTCCAAATCGACCCATCAAATGATGATCATCGTACCCATGTTTTTCATGTCCATGTCGGACGTCCAAATCTCGCCGCCGACCGAGCCGGCCGAGGTCGATCGGCAATGGCGCACCGTCGGCTGCGGGCTCGTCGGGCGAACCCCTCCCATTCGCAGACCGCCGGGCGCTGACTCCTGTCTTTGGCCGCCATCAGCTGCAGATATGACGTATGAGGGGCGTGGGCGGCGGATCCGAGAATAAAAGATGGATTGCAATTACTAGAGACTGACCACCAGCTATTTTCAGACGGATGACAACCACCAGAAGCGGACGGATCACAGCCTGATAGACAGGACCGTGGTCTCTTCCAAGCTTCTAAAAAGTATTTTTCGAACTTTCAAGAAGGCCCTAAGAGCTTCCGAAAGGCCCGCCAAGGGCGCTCATCAGGGCGCTTAAGAGCTTCCAGGAGGCCTCTTCAGATATTACAGTAGAGTTTGTAGCAGCTTAGAAGAAGTCTCTGTAGACCTCCCAAGAGGTATCAAAGCTTCCACGAGGCCTCCCGTAAGCTTTCAAGAGGCCTCGCAAGAGATTCCAGGAGGCCTCCCGAGAGCCTCGAAGAGGCAGGGCTTCCGAGAGGCCTCTTCAGAGATCCCTGTCAATTCCTGGGGAATCCGCAGGATTCTTCAAGGTCCTTGAGGATTCTTCGCAATTCTTCAGGACTTCCGACGGTTCCCAAGGAGTCCTCCGCATTCTTCCGGCTTCCTCAGAATTCCTCTCACCACCCACCAAACCACCCCAACCCAACCCGAAGGCTCAAATTTACCGTCGATTTCCAGTGTGGGGGGGTCGGGGAACATCGAAAAAACACGCGTGGAACCCTTACCCCCCCCAACCCGAAATTCGGGTCTTCGGGTTGGGTTGGGGTGGTCTGGTAGGTAGTCATCCTCAAGCTGCCTCAGGATTGGATTTTCCCGGTTCTGCCTCCAGGATTCGTAAGGACTCTTCAGGAGGTCCCAGGATTTTCAAACCTTCTCAAGAAGCATGCAGGAGTCCTTTAGGTGCCTCTCTTTTCCGCGGGATCCCCAGGCTGTTCAGAACTCTTCAGGATCAATCAGTGTTCCTTTCGCTTTAGGAGTCCTCAGGATTGCTGGCGAATCGCCAGGTCCCCCAGGTTTCTCCAGAATTCTGAAGTGTTCCTCGGGATTCCTCCAGAGTCTCAGGATTCGCTCAGATTCTTCCATGTTCCTCAGAATTTCTGCAGACTCCGAAGGCTTGCTTCTTCAGGATGCCTAGTGATTCCTTTGGGCTGCTTGAAATTCTTCTGGCGTAGGATTCCTTTGGACGCCTGAGAAGTCTCCAGGATTGCTCAGGATCCTCCGAGATTCCTCAGGGATCCCCAAGGAATCGCCAGGATTCTTTGGGAAATGTCCACTAAGTTTTCAATGAAAGAAAGCAGATTCCTTTGGACCCCCTCAGGATTCTTTCGGGATCCTCGGAACGAAACGGGCGAAAGAAGCCGCGCCCAGACGGCGCATTGGCAAACTACCTAATGGCACATGCGATCATGAAACATGTTGAGCTCAAGTGTGCAAGCGCGCGAGCATCGCCGGGCCTCGGAATGCATTGCACTAGCATGCTGGTGCAACGCGAGGGTGGACGGCAGAGCACCAGCCCGGAAGGGGGAGGGAGGGAGGGGAGGGGAGGGGAGGGAGGGGGACGAGGAAGGGAAGAACGAGACCAGACTGAACAGTGTTGAGCCACAGCCGAATGCCACTCAGAAGGGTTTTGCAATGTGGTTTGCAGCCTGTCGCGGTCGCCTCGTGCTACGGCCAAGGCTTGCGCGTGTAAGTAAGACGTCCACTGTAATCGAGGCCGCCCTCGCGAGCGTCGAGTATTCCATTTCCGCGGCGCCACCTGGTAAGACTGGCAACTTTCGAAAACCATTGCTTTAGGAAGGCTCTTTGGAGCGCCCCGGGCAAGCTTACCGTAGAGGTTAAGCTGCCTGGATACAATTGCTGGCAGAATCTGGTGTATTTTCCGCAGTCACCTTGCCTAGAATCCATCGAGTCTGTCTCTGTCCACCTTGAAGGGAATGCACGATTCCAGCCCATACAAAAGTTTAGAGAACACTCACGCCTCCAACATACGATGCTTCTGGGTTTTGCTAAGATTGACGTGGTTCCAAACCAAGCGCAGTTTTTGAAATACGCCTTTGGCCTCGCCAAGTCTTCGCGTGAGCTCCGCGCGAGGGTTCCCGTCGACACTGACGAGGCCCCCAAGATGTACTGCATGATTTCTGCACTGTATTGGTTCACCATCTGGTCCAACAGTAATTGCGTTTGTTCTTCTTTGCAATAGTAGTTTTTCCGGAATGCAGTTCCAGCCCGTATTTTCGGGGGATCCCCAAACGGGGTGGTGACCACACCGTGCGGTGAGTCGGTGGGGATTCGGGGTCACCGTACGGTTTTGGGACTCGGGTCGTTCCCCGAGGATGTCTCGGGCGACTGGGGCCTCCGAGGTTCCAAAACCGTGCGTTGACGGACCGTCCGGTGAGGTCTTGGGGGGTTTCGAGGTCACCGCACGGTCTGTCACCGCACTGTTTTGAGACTCTAGCTATTTTTTTCCAACCGCCACCACCAAATTGGAGCGTGCCTGAGTCCCTGGAAAACGGCATGGCGGTGTCTGCGTGCAGCGCGTCTTCGGTGACCAGGGTTGATTGGGTATCTCTGTTTGGTTTTTCCAGTGCCAGGCGTTTGTCCACAGTCGCCAGTAATACTGACACAACTAGAATAAACACATGTTGCGAAAGCGGGCACCCTTGTGCGATTCCAGCGGACTGAGCTCTCTGTGATGGCGTCGTGCCTGCGTCTTGAACCACGTTTTTGCGTACTTTGTAGATGCCCTTGAGCATCAGGATACCCCAGAATTCATCTGGGTTCCTTGGATTCTTTCGCATTCCTCAGAAGTGTTGATGACCCCGCAGGATGCTGCAGGAGAGTCAGAATTTCTTGATGGCTCCTTGGGTTTCCGCAGACTGCTTATGTATGTGCTTTTTT
This sequence comes from Prorocentrum cordatum, assembly GCA_963575745.1. NCBI lineage: Eukaryota > Dinophyceae > Prorocentrales > Prorocentraceae > Prorocentrum > Prorocentrum cordatum. The sequence goes on along the minus strand of CAUYUJ010019394.1, from coordinate 620,703 downwards.
TCCAATCCGAGTCCTCAGGGCCCTATCCTCAGCTCCCACCGCATTGCTTATGCAGCATGAAGAACACCACGTAGCTTGCGACGCACAGCTCGCACCACAATAGCTTGCACCACACTGGTTGCACCACATCGCCCACACGACACAGCTGGCACAACATGCAGTGGGCTGCGTGCAGCCAAGGCGCCCAAACACGGACCACGCTGGGCTCGGTAGGGGCTCTGTCTTCGGGCCGCTCCTCGTCCCCAGGCCGGGGAGCCTGCTCGTGGCCGAGGTCCGCTGTGGCCAGAAACAGACCCGTGTTGCTCTTGGCGCGACGGCCGTGTCCTACACTTCACACATCTGCGCTGCATGGCTGGAATGACACGTCTTGCACAACGTCGCATACGCCACATGCCCTGCAGCGCATGCTTCGCACTCCCAAGCTTGCACCACACAGCTTACATCGCACGGCTCGCGCCTCACAGCTTGTACTACATGTGATGAACCACATAGCTTGAGCCACATAGCTTGCACCGCATAGCTTACACCACAGAGCTTGCACCACGTAGCTTGCACCATAAATGGTTTGCACCGTACACATTGCGCAACATATTTGACACATCCACGGTGCATTGACTCACTATTTTTGGGTTCGCGCTGGCAAACATGTCGTAATCCGTTTGGGATTGGCCCATGGGCCCATCGGTAATCATACATTGTGGAACTTGCATCGGATGGGTTGGGCACATGACTTGGTAACTATCCATGAGGCCGCGACCATCATCACTTATACTGATCGGTGCCAGTGCATGTGTGTGTGTGTGTGTGATGAATGCATGTGTGTCGATGGTCTATATCGGTCGTGCTCGCGAGCGGAGCCCCCCGAGGACCAGCTAGTGCTGTGCTCCGCCGGCGAGGACTACGAGGCCGCCTGGGCCGGCGAGCGGATCAGTAATGCCCCCCCGAAGAAATCGGTGCAGGGAGGAGGAGGAGGAGGAGGAGGAGGAGGAGGAGGAGGAGGAGGCGGAATGAGGAGGAGTGAGGAGGAATGAAGAGGAGTGAGGAGGAATGAGGAGGAATAAGGAGGATTGAGGAGGAACGAGGAAGAACGAGGACCTGAGGAGGAATGAAAAGGAGGAGGAGGAGGAGGAGGCATGGATCGAGAGCGATCAGCTGGGCTTTCGGGCTCCTGGCGCCCTCCTCTCAACACTCTGCCTCTCCCTCCACCTTGACCCCACCCCTCACTTGTCGCCCTCCTCCGCCACTATTCCCGCCCCTTCCGACTCCGTCGCCTCTGCACTCCCTTCGAAGAAGAACAGGAAACGCCATATACGCAATCACAAACTTGCGGAGGCCCTTGCGGATGTCTTTGATCGGCGCTGGACCCCTGCTTGGCGGTGCCTCTGGCGCCGCCCCTGGCGTGCTCTGCGCGCCGGGGAGGGGGTCCCAGCGCCGATCCGGGCAGTCCGCTCGGACCTTGGAGCCGCTCCCCTCCGCTCATTCCCGCTCCGTCTCCCTCGCGCTCGCCCCCCCTCCCCCCCCGCCGAGTCTCGGCGGCGAAGTCCAAACCCTACCCTCGCCGATCAACGATTCAGGCAGCTCGGTGGGCGGCGGGGGCAGGGTTCGGAATTCATCGAACACGTGGCGGAATCCGAACTCCACCCCAGCCCCCAGCGATTCAAAAGAATCGATTGGCTGGTGGGGGTTAGGGTTCAGATTACGCCACCTCTAGTCGGCTCCTGCAGCGCCTCGGATCGGGTGCGAGGGGCGGCTGCCTGCTGGTGGCGCTGCCGCTCTTGGGCTCGTCCGCGCGAAGCGAAGGTCGAGGCGCTGCCACACTCTGCCTGCTTCCTTTTCCCTCTCCTCCTTCCGGCGGCCGCGTGTCCGCCGGAAGCTCCTTGATGGGAACGGCGCACTCCCCCAGTGTGCCTCAAACGGGACAGCTCCTTCAGAAGTGATGCGCAAAAGGCGGCCACTCCTGGGAGGAGGGGTTGCGCAAGCAGTGGCCCATACACTACAAATACATGGCAGCTCGGTGGCGCACGCGACGACGGTGCGGACGACCGAGAGCTCCGCCCAGCGCCTCAGGCTGCCTATTCTGCCACCACGGCACCTGGCAGCTCCCCGGCCAGCACTCCAGAGTGCCAGCAGGCGCTGGCGTGTTGGCGCGCTGGCGCGTGCTGGCACTCCGGCGTGACCAAGGGAGGTGGGTGAGGCGGGGAGCGGGCCGGTTACGTCACGACTTGTGCTGGGAATGCTTGAGGAATGGCTAATTCCCAGACGGCGCCGGTGCGAATCGTGACGTGGCCAGGGGGTGTGACCACGCCGTTTTGGGACTTGGGTCGTTCCACGAGGACTTCTCGGGCGATTGGCGCCTCCGATGTCCCCAAGCCGTGCGCTGACAGACCGTGCGGTGAGGTCTTTGGGCATTCCGAGATCACTGTGCTGTCTGGCACCGCACCGTTTCGGGACCCCCAATAGGTAGGTCGACCATTCTTGCAGCAGACGATGGGGATACAGGTTGACAGAACATGGGAAGGGGAAATGGTGGAGGGCGAGGAGGGCCAGGACGGCGAATATGATGGTGTCGATGCTTTTGTTGACGATGCTGATGTTGATGTTGATGTTGATGTTGATGTTGATGATTCTGATGATGATGATGATGATGATGATGGTGATGATGATGACGATGGTGATGATGATGATGATGCTGATGATGATGATGATGATGATGATGATGATGATGATGATGGTGATGATGATGATGATGACGATGATGATTATGATGATGATGATGGTGCTGCTGATGATGATGCTGATGATGATAATGATGATCTGCTGCTGATGATGCTGCTGATGATAATGATGATGATGCTGATGATGCTGATGATGATGATAATGCTGATGATGATGATGCTGATGATGGTGATGATGATCGTGATCGTGACGGTGATGGTGATGGTGATGGTGATGGCGATAGTGACGGTGACGGTGGCGGTGGTGATGGTGGTGGTGGTGGTGATGGCTGGTGGTGGTGGTGGTGGTGGTGATAATGGTGATGAGGATGAGGAAGATGAAGAAGATGATGAGGAGGAGGAGTAGGAGGACAAGGATAAATACATACGGGTGAGAATGAGGCCCTGGATCTATCGACCCTTCGGATGAGGAGGAGGAGGAGACGGAGGGGGAGGAGGTGGAGGTGGGAGGACATGGGGGTAGGGAGCGAGGTGGAGCAGGAGCAGGGGGCACGAGGAGGAGGAGGAGGAGGAGAAGGAGGAGGAGGAGGAGGAGGAGGAGGAGGAGGAGGAGGAGGAGGAGGAGGCGGGGTGGCAACTGCGAGGGGGAGGGCCAGGGGGCAGCGGTGGCGGGGGAGGGGCGTGCTCGTTGTGTTTGTTGTGGTCACAGTCGTCGCCGACGCCGCTGCCGCCGTCGATGTCGTCGTCGTGCGTCACCCTACCATGTCATGCGGTCGACGCGCACAGCATGGACCAGCAAATTTCCCAAGGGTGTCCTTGCGCCCTTGCCTCTCCGGCCCGTCCTCGGCTGATTCCACCGGCCGTGCGCAGCCGATGAAGCCTCAGCTTGGGCGTCCAGGGGGCCTCGCATCCTTACCGCGCGTCCTTATTCGAGGAAACACAAATATGGATCAAGGCGAGTGGATTGGTGGCGGGTGCCGCTTCCATGCAGAATTGGCACGCTCCGTCGCCAGATCAGGCGGCACCTGCCTCTCACGTTTCGTGGGGCACCTTCCCCGATCTGTGGATCCGGCGCGCGCGTGCCCCATCCACGCATCCGTAGCTTGTCGCATCGTGGTCGCCGGCTTGGTCGTCGGCATGGTCGTCGCCGTGGTCGTGACCGTGGTCTTGCGTCGTCGTCTTCGTCGTCGTCGTCGCTACCGCCGCCGCCGACGCCGTCGTCGTCGTCGTCGTCGTCGTCGTCGTCGTCGTCGTCGTCGTCGTCGTCGTCGTCGTCGTCGTCGTCGCCGTCGCCGTCGCCGTCGCCGTCGCCGTCGCCGTCGCCGTCGCCGTCGCCGTCGCCGTCGCCGTCGCCGTCGCCGTCGCCGTCGCCGCCGCCGCCGCCGCCGCGCGTCGTGCGTCGTGCGTCGACGCCGCCCGCCGCGGCGCCGCTTGGGAGGGCGGCACCTCCGCTGCCCCGCGGCAGAGAGGCCCCTGGCTACGGGCTGACCGCGGAGGCGGCGCTGGTGCTCCCTGGCGCTGGCGGGGGTCTGCCCGGGTCCGCCGAGGACGCGGCGGGTTTCCCAGGGGCTCTGGGCCTCCCAGGTGGGGTCCGAGTGGGCGGGGTCGGAGGATGGCGTCGCATCGGCGAGCGCGCTCCTCCGACCCCATCTTCTCGGACCCCATCTGGGAGGCTTCCTGGGCGCCGGCTGGGGGGCGAGGTGGCCCAGCACTGGTTTTCGGCGTGCGGGGGCCGTTTTCGGGGACCGGGACCGCCAGGAATCGATCCGGGGCGAAAAATTGACGATGGACCATGGGAGGGGTCCAGGAACTGTTTTTTAGTGGATTTGTCTTCACCCCCCCACTCGAGACAGATTTTCTGGGGTCCCAACTAGTTCAGACCCCCGCTTCCCGCCAAAGCGGGGGGAGTTCGCGGACGACATGTGGTGCGTTCCAGAGAGGGCTTCCGCTCTGGATTGCCGAAAGAGTTGTTATCTTCTCCTCGGTGGAAGGCGGCGGCAGGTGGCGGAAGTAAAACGAGGGCGCCTCCGCTGGCGGAAGCTGGCGGAAGGCTGGCGGAAGTCGGCGGAAGTAAAAGTCTGCCTCCCAAGAGATGGTAAGGCTTCTTGGTTTAGGGTTTCCGGAGCTCGGCGTGTATGCACCGTACGGCTTTGGCGCCTCCCCAGGCGTCGGTGATCTTCGACCCAGGAACTGTACGGTGCATACTCGTTTCGGCCCTCAGAGTCGAACGCAAGCTGTGCACCGTGCCGCGTTGGAGCGGGGCCAGAAGGGAGTCCAAATATGGTGTGGTGCATGGGCGCCGCTCTCGCAGGGAACGATTTTCAGAGGAGGACAAGGTACCGATACTGCCTCGCTTCCCTCGTGGCCGTCGTCGTCTCGACACCCTGGTCAGAGCGCACCCCTGGAGAGGTCCACGGAGTGTGTATTCCCTCAGAGGAGGAGGAGGAGGAGGAGGAGGAGGAGGAGGAGGAGGAGGAGGAGGAGGAGGATGATGATGAGCGCTCGGCGGGGACCTGGTCTAGCCAGGGCGCATGCTTCACACCACACACATCTCACGCAGCCTGTCACAGGCCGCTTCACGACAGCACCACCCACATGTGGAAGCCGAAGGCGAGGAAGACAATGATGAAGTAGACCCGCCGAATGCTGCCCGCCGTGCGTAATAAAAACTGCCACTCCAGCAATACTCCCAAGGTATGTGTGGCGAGCTCACGCTTCTTGCAACCACCAGCAAGAGAGGGAATTGATACTACACACAACGTGAAACACCAAGCTGAAATACTGTACCAAAGCCGCCAGCCATGACCACCACACCGCACAATGCCGCGCGTCAACGCGCGAGCATACATGATGAAGAACACCGCCAGCACCAGCACGACAACGAAGAAGAGCCAGGATGCGAATGACACGCAGAAAGCCTAGGCCGAAGGCCACATCCACATCGCGACAACGCACACATGACTCCACCAGCCGCCGATACGGCACAAGGGCACACCAGGCCCTGGGCGAGGGGAATGCTAGCCGCCACGGCTCGTCCCTCGCCCTGCATCAAAAAGCACTGAGCCAACCCCCACCAGAAAATCAACTGAACAAAACCACTCCAGTGGAAATGAGCCCAGCCCCGCAAACAATAACAAAAACGCCTCGAACAAAGTACCGGCATGATGAGCACACCGTGCAACTGCACGCCCAGCAGCCCGCCAGCTAAGTAGCACAGCCCCATGAACACGAGGAAGACCACCAGGAAAGCGAAGAGCTGCAGCATGCAATCGAAGTGGGAGGCATACGAATTCAACCCGGCGTTGCCAGGAACACCTGGACCTCAAGCAGCAGGGAGCGGCGCACCACCCCACATTAAGCCCCGGGACGACGGCCGAGCGGCGCTGCGGGGGGCCACTCGAGCCGACGTGGCTTGAGGAGGAGGAGGAGGAGGAGGAGGAGGAGGAGGAGGAGGAGGAGGAGGAGGAGGAGGAGGAGGAGGGGGAGGGGGACGAGGAGGAGGAGGAGGAGGAGGAGGAGGAGGAGGAGAGGAGGAGGAGGAGGAGGAGGAGAGGAGGAGGAGGGGAGGAGGAGGAGGAGGAGGAGGAGGAGGAGGAGGAGGAGGAGGAGGAGGAGGAGGAGGAGGGAGGAGGAGGAGGAGGAGGAGGAGGAGGAGGAGGAGGAGGAGGAGGAGTTGTGCATGGGCTCACAATATTTACAAGGCCCACTCGCAATGGAACGACGTCCAACACAGGATAATCGACCAGTGGCACAGTTTTCGTTGCTTCGACACTTTGCAGGGGCTTCGAACGCTTTTTGACGCCCTCAAAGTTTCTTTCCCACGCGGTGTTACTCAGTGATTTGGTCCTCGCGGACTTTCATGAACACATCTTCCGCGCAAAGGGGAACTTCCGTCGGACATCGGCCACAGGCTTTGGTTGCTTTTTGTGCTGCCTTGGAGAGGTTCCATGTGAGTCTGGGCCAAAGGCCGCCCTTTCATGGCTGGTCTGGGGGATCTTACAATTGCTCGTCTGGGAGGGTTGAGACCCCGTCCCTTTTATAACGTAAAGTGGAGTCACAAGTAGCAGTCCTTCCCTCGCATTTGCCTTGGTACTGAGGGCGCCCGCTGCGTCCTGACAGCGGCACTTCCTCGCGCCTGTTGCATGGTGGCGGCATCATGAGAGGTGTGTGTGTGTGTGTGTGTGTGTGTGTGTGTGTGTGTGTGTGTGTGTGTGTGTGTGCGTGCGTGTTTGTGTGTGTGTGTGTGTGTGTGTGTGTGTGTGGAACGTGTTTTCTCCTCGACGCGCCAATTTTCAGGGCAGGCGAAACTCAGCCTCAGAGTAACAATTGACAATGCTTGTCGTCGCTCTGATATCTGCGCCCCGGCGTCCCCAACCACCGCGGCTCCGACCCCCGCCTTCCTGAAGCAGCTTGCGTACGACGTGGAGCAGGTCATAAAGGACTCCGAGACTCCGCTTCGAACACAGAAGCTTGATGGGTTTCTGAAACGGATAATCGCGGCATCGCGCTCCAGAATCCAGACCGAGGGGGCGCGGATATGGAAACGCTCGTCTCACGTGAGAGGGTCAAGGAGGAGGAGGAGGAGGAGGAGGAGGAGGAGGTGGAGGAGGAGGAGGAGGAGGAGGAGGAGGAGGAAGAGGAGGGGTATCGGGCTCCGGGATCGCTGCGCCAGGCAGTAGAGACACTGGGCGTGGGCAGGCTGCGTCTCGTCGAGGCCACGCGCAAGGGCGGAGAGATAGGCGGAGGGGGGTGGGGGGCGGGGAGGGCCCGATCGACAGTGCCACGGTGCCTGCGACAGCACCGATCGACGCCCAGAGCGCCCTTAAATGGTCCTCATCACGTGTGTCAGCCCAGTGTGGGTTTACCCATTTTGGTCCCGCCGACAGCGTGCAGTCTGAGTTGTCCCCCGTTGAGCCGCCCGCGTCGTATTGAAGCGCTTCGGTGGACGAGCACACACTGGCGCCAACGCACGTTCTGAGGGTCATCGGGCCCTTCTGGGGGCATGGAACCCCATAGCCCTCTGCCCTCCTCCAGCCAGATCCTCCGCCACGCCCGCCCCCTCCTTCCGCCGGCCGGCCCGCTGCGAGGAGCCGCCTCCGCCGCCCGCGATCGTGGGCGTCGGCGGGGATGGCGCGCCGCTGGGAGGCCCCCCCCCCTGGGTCGTGCCGGCCGGCGGCGACGACCGCCTGAAGATTTCATCGGCAGACGCGACATAACCTATTACAGGTGAGAAAAATATGGGTTCCCGAAACGAATTGTCAAATGTCTCATCATGTTCGCCCAACCGACCCAAAGATACCACATTGTCCGCCCTGGCCGGGTCCGTGAACTAGCTCCACCCCGCGCCGGAATTCCCGTGTCTCCGCTCAAGGGGGCAGCGGCCCCCAACTGACGCCCGACGGCGCTCGCGACGCCCGCGCACTGGCACGGTTGCGCCCTGCGCTTGTCCTGGTCGCGCGCGTTGCTGCTGTCAGTGCCGCGCGCCCCCGGCTACTTGTGATGGGCCTGTTTTTCACCACCACCACCACCACCACCACCACCACCACCACCACCACCACCACCATGAGTTGGAGGAAGGAAGGAGGTGGAGGAGGAGGAGGAGGAGGAGGAGGAGGAGGAGGAGGAGGAGGAGGCTCGAGTCGCGCGCAGCCGTTGCCCGGCCGCCTCCCTCCTCACCTGCTCTCCCTTTCTTTCCTTCCCCTCCTTCCCCAACTCCGGGGCCATGGAACGCGACGTCGACCTCGGCGCCGCGCCGGCGGCTGGCGCTGCGCCGGATGCGGCGGCGCCCGCCGCTGCTCAGGGGAGGGACGACGACGAGGACGACGAGGAGATGCTGCCAGCGGAGGGCGCAGCTGGCGGAGGCGCTGCAGCCGGCGGAGTCGCTCCAGGGCGCCGCCGTCGTCGCGGAGAGTGGGCCTTGAGCTTGCAGCCCGCCTCCAAACGGCCTGCTGCCTGCAAACGTTGCGCGATTCCTTTTGAGACGGAGGAACTGCGCATGTGCCCGTGGGGCAGCCGGCATCGCTACAGCTGGCTTTGCTTGGGATGCGTCTCTGCGAAGGCGGCCCCCGACGATGACATTCGTCCTATGGCCCCTCGTGCCCAGGACGTCCACGTCCAGGAGGCGCGCACGGCGTTGGCTTCGGCGGCCGCCAGCCGGAACAGCGACGGCCAGGGGCACGAGCAGGAACAGGAGCAGTGCAACGTTCTGGTGTTGCATCCGGCCTGGGACGAGACGACACTTCCTGACCGGGCCTGGTGGCAGCGTTTGGCGTGGCAGTCAGCCCTACGCGCGGGGGTCCCCACATTCGTGCAAGTTCCAGACAGGTTTCGCGGTGCGGTGACGCATGCGAGACGCAAGGCGCTGGAGGTGCTCGAAGAGGCGGGCCAACACGGGGATGCCACACCAGAGTGGAAAATGCTTCTGCTGTTCGACTTGGTGCTGTTCGCTCGGCCCCGGGGGGTGGGCCCGACGTGCGCAGAGCTACTGGAAGAGCGGCTGGCGTTATGGTGGGGCGGACAGTGGGCTCAGCTGTGGGCTTCGGCCACGAACGGCCCACCCCCGCGAGCGCCACCAAGGAAGACAACCAACAAGCAGAAAACGCACCGGGTGCACACTTTGGCTGCGGCCGGGGAGGAATCCCGCGCGCTGGCGGCAGCAGCGCAGACCGAACTGGCGCCGCGCGCGGCTGACACGCTGGAGAAACTGCGGGCGAGCTTCCCGCCAGACGAGCCCGGAGACGGCGCCGGCGCGGCGCCGCGCCCTGCCCCGCCCTCCGCGCCGCCCAGCCCCGAGCTCAGAGAGGAGGCGGAGGAGGAGGTGAGCAAACTACTGCGGCGCCCTCCCCGGCTGGCGGCGCCGGGCCTGCTGGGGACGCGGCTGGAACACCTGGGGGCGAGCGACGGCGAGACGGCGCGGCTGCTCGCCCGGGCTGCCGCGAGGGTCGCCTTCGGGGAGCTGCCGCGGGAGGTCCTCGAGGCGCTGCGCACGGGGGAGCTCGTGGCGCCCGAGAAGGGCGCCGGCGAGGTCAGACCCCTGCTGGTGGGCGCCACGCTCCGCCGCCTGGGGCTGCGCGCGCTGGCGCGGGCGCGGAAGGCCCACCTGACTGAGGCTGCCGGGAAGCACCAGTACGGCGTCGGGCGCAAGGGCGGCGCGAACGTGCTGGTAGAGAGCTTGCAGGCCCTCGCGGAGGCCCGGCCGAACGCGACGTTCATCAAGGTGGACGTCGAGGCCGCGTTCCAACGGATGCGCCGCGGCCCCGCTTTCGAGGCCTTGGGCGAAGCTGTCCCCGAGGTGGCGGCGGCCCTGAGGGCCTGGTACCCAGGCCCCGCAGAGCACTACTGGCGCACGGCCGACGGGCGCTTCGAAACGGTCTGGAGCCGGCGCGGGTTCGATCAGGGAGACCCCTTGTCTCCGGCGGCGTTCGCCGTGGGGCAGCGGCGCGCCCTTGAGCAGCTCTTGCGCAGGCTGCAGCTGCTGGACCCAGCCGCCCGCCTGTGCTCCTACCTCGACGACTCCTACTTGGTGGTGCGGGCGGGCCTCGGCGCCCTCGCGCTGACGGGCCTCCGCGAGGTGCTCGCGCCGCTGGGGCTGGAGCTGAACGACGACAAAACGCTGGTCTGGTCCCCGGCGGGAGTCCAAGCTGTCGAGGCCGAGCTCGCGAGCAAGTGTGTGCCCGTGCTGCCAGTCCTCGGCGCGCAGCTCCGGGCTCCAGGAGACGCCGGCGGGACGGCGCTCCCTCTCGGCGGGCAGGGCTGCGGGCTGGACGGGGCCACGGCGCGCCTCGAGAAGCTCTGGACCAACCTGGAGCGGCTGCTGCAAGGGGGGCTCAAACGGCAGGCGGCGGGCGCGCTGCTCAACACCTACGCCGGAAACGCCAGCCAGCGCAACTCGCAGCTGGCCTTGGCCGCGGGGGAGGATACCTTCCGCTACGACGCCGCGCTGCGGGGCTGCTGGGAGAAGCTGCTGGGGCGGCCGCTCGGGCCAGAGGCGTGCGAGCTGCTAGGCCTGCCGGCGAAACTCGGAGGGGCCGGCGCGCAGTGGGCGGCCACGAGGCGGGCGCCCGCCTGCTGGGCGGCGTGGACGCAGGCGGCGGAGGAGGTGCGGGGCGACCTCGGTGTCTCAGGAGTCTCCACTCTTGCAGACATGCTGGCGGCGCTGCCGCAGGCCGCAGCCGCGCTCGAGGCGACCCGGGCTGAGCTGGCGCGCCAGGGCGCGGACCCGGAGCCAGCGGCGCCCCTGGAGGCCTTGCTGGGGCACCCGACAAAGCAGAAGACCCTGGTTGCTATGGTGCATAAGAGAACCCACGCTGCTGCGAAGCAGCGAATGCACCACTGCAGCCAGGCGTTGCTGCTGTCCGCGGGGGGGCCCGGGGCCGGCGCCTACCTCCAGTACCCCGCGGAGCTGGCCTGCACGCTAGAGGGCCCGCACTGGCAGACGGCGACCCGCAGCCGCGTCCAGCTGCCGCGGCCGGAGTGCTCCTTTGACGAGCTCGCGCGAGCGGCGGCGACGTGCCAGAACCTGACGGCTGGCGGGGTGCCGTGCCAAGCGCCGTTGGATGCGGCGGGATTCCACGCGGCCGTGTGTCAGCCGGGCGGAGGCGTCGTCAAGCGGCGCGCGGGCGTGGCGCGCGCCGCGGGCAGCCTCGCTGGCAGGTGGCGCCGCTGCTCGCTGCAGTACGAACAGCGGGTGCCCACCTGGGACAGGGCTCGCGCGCCGCGGCGGGGGCAGGCGCCGGTCCTGGAGCGGGCTATCTTGGACGTCGAGTATAACGACCTCGACGGCCGGCGCTGGCTGGACGTGACTGTCCGCCACCCAGCGGCAGGCGACGAGCCCGCCGTGCGCGCGGCGGCAAGGCGCGCAGGCGAGGCAGCCCGCCGGGCCGAGCGCGCCAAACACACCCGCTACCCAGGCGAGCGCCTCACGGCGTTCGCCGTGGAGACAGGCGGCCGGCTCGGCGGGGAGGCGCGGGCTTGGCTGCTGGCGCTGGCCAGGGAGCTCCCGGAGGACTCGCAGCAGGAAGAACTTGCGCGAGCCTACCGGGTGCTCAGCTGCGCGCTGCAGCGGGAGCTGGCCCACCAGCTGCGGCGCGCGGCCGGGCTGCGCTGAGGCTGCACCGGGGCCGCGGCCTAGGCCTGCGGCGTGCTGCTGGGCGCTGCGCCGGGCGGCTGCTGCTGCGCGGGGCTGAGGCGCTGCGCTGCTGGGCACTGCAGCTGGGCTCTGGCGCGGGGCGCCGGGCCGCGGCCGGCGGCGTGGCGGCGGGGCGCGCTCTGGCTCGGGCGCTGCGCGGCCGGCAGGGCGGGCGCGGGCTGCTGGGCGGGGAGGCTACGCCGGGCGCTCGGAGCAGGAGGGCGAGCTGGGCAGGGGCGCCAGGCTGCTGCCGGAGCTGCTCGGGCCGCGGGCGGCGGCAGGCGGGCGCGGGGCAGGCGCGGCTGCTTTTGCCGGCGGCGCGGCAGGCGCCCGGCGCAAGCCGGCGGCGGGGCGACGGCTTGTGGCGTGGCGGCCCGCGGCGGCGGCGCGGGGGCGTCCGGGGCGGCTGCGGCGCTGCTGGGCCGAGCGGCGCCTGGCGGTGGGACCGCGCTGGTGCTGTGCTTCCTGGAGGAGGTGTGGCGCCTGGCGGTGGGACCGCAGGCCGCAGGCCAAGCGGCCGCGCGGCGGGCGGGCTTCGCGGTCGGACACGCGCCCCGCGGCCGGAGGAGGAGGAGGAGGAGGAGGGGAGGAGGAGGAGGAGGAGGAGGAGGAGGAGGAGGAGGAGGAGGAGGAGGAGGAGGAGGAGGAGGAGGAGGGAGGAGAGGCGGAGGAGGGAGGAGGAGGGCGGAGGCGGAGGAGGCGGAGGAGGGCGGAGGAGGCGGAGGAGGCGGAGGAGCGGAGGAGGAGAGGGGAGGAGGAGGAGAGGAGGAGGAGAGGAGGAGGAGGAGGAGGGGAGGAGGAGGAGGAGAGGAGGAGGAGGAGGAGGAGGAGGAGGAGGAGGAAGGAGAGGCAGAGGCGGAGGAGGAGGAGGAGGCGGAGGCGGAGGCGGAGGAGGAGGAGGAGGAGGAGGAGGAGGAGGAGGAGGAGGAGGAGGAGGAGGGGAGGAGGAGGAGGAGGAGGAGAGGAGGATGGGGGGGGGGGGGGGAGGGGGGGCGGGAGGGGGGGGGGGGGGGAGGGGGAGGGGGAGGGGGAGGGGGAGGGGGAGGGGAGGGGGAGGGGAGGGGGAGGGGGAGGAGGAGGAGGGGGAGGAGGAGAGGAGGAGGAAGGAGGAGGAGGCGGAGGGAGGAAGGAGAGGAGGAGGGAGGAGGAGGAGGAGGGGAGAGGAGGAGGAGAGAGGAGGAGAGAAGGAGGAGGAGGAGAGGAGGAGAGGCGGAGGGAGGCTTCTTTCATTCGTTCGTTCGTTCCCTGACTTGGGCCACCGATCTTCGCGCGCCGCGCTCCTCGGTGTGCGGCGCGCGGCTCCCTTCGCGGCCTCGTGCCCTCGTGCTGCCGCCCGCCCCCTGTGGAGAGGGGCCGCCGCCCTGGCCCAGACTGCGACGCGCGAGGCGGGGTTGTCTTCGCGCCCCCGCGGGTGGCCCAGGCTTGGGCACGGCCTGTGCCTTTGGCGGCGCGCACAGGTGGGGCACGGGGGGGGAGGGGGGGAAGGCTTCCTGGAAGGAGGCTGCTTCTCATCGGAAGTGGATCAAACCTCTCACGCGGACACGTCGATTCGCGAATTGGCCGTATGCTCGCGAGAGGGCGTCGCGGCCGTCATTTTTGCGCGTCCAGGTCCGTCGGTTTCGGTCCCAGGCCGTTTTCAGTGAAGGGTGGTTTGCTAAAGGGAGGTTTGTCCACCGCCGATCTTAGAGTCAGAAGGCGCTGGCCCTGCATCTGTAGACATGGCCCGCGCCTTCTAAGAAGCAGCCTCCATCGAGAAAGCCTTTCCTCCTCCCCGTGCCCCTCTGTGCGCGCCGCCAGTTCCCTGCAGGGGCGGACCCAAATCTAGCCTAGATTTAAGTCGGGCCTGTCACTCTACAGGAGGAATATTCAAAAATAGTCAAAAATAGCCGGGGTACATTTTTTGAAGATTTTTGTGACTATTTTTGAATCTTTTTGGGGTTATTTTTGATTTTCGTCCAAGATCCGCCTGTAGGTGGACATACCCGACCCGAGTCTAGATCGCCCACTCTTCTTCGTATTCTGGTCTGGACTTCCGTCCTCCTCATCAGCCCACACGTCCAGCGGACTGACCTGTCCAATCCTGGCGTACTTGTTGAATTTCGGCCTCCGAGGGCCGTTTTCGGTCTGGGGGGCCATCAGAGACGGATTCAGGGCGACAGTTATTAGGTGTCCGCCCCGTGTGTGTTTAGTTTGTTCAGCTCCACCGACAGCGCGCAGCTTGTGTCGGCCTTCGTTGCACCGCTTGTTTCGTATGGAAGGGCTTCCGTGGACAAGTGCGAGTTGGCGCTAACGCTCGTTCTGAGGATCATCGATCTTGCCCCTGCACTCGGGCGAAGAAACCTACGCACGTGCACCGATTCTGACCATGCCCACCCCCGCCCTTGGATCGGTGCACGCGCCTCCCGGCACCGACCCGCGGCCCACGGATGGGCCTGGCCAGGACTGCTGCGCTCTGCGCAGGTCTCGGTCCTCGTGGTGCAACCGAGCAATGAAATGCCCGGTCTGGGGTCGCAGAGCTCCACTGGGAAGCGGAAGATTGAAGGCTTCCCAGATGAGGGCGGAGCAGATCGGGTCGGAGGGTCGCGCCACATCGCCGATGCATCGGGTAATGCGGCTCGGTGTGGAGCACGATCTCCTCCACGCCGACGTCGGCGATGCATCGCTGATGTATCGCCGATGCTTCGGCGATGCGTTGGCGATGCAGTGGGATCCTCCGACCCCATCTACTCGGACCCCATCTAGGAGGCCCCTAGATGTGGAAGATAGCAAAAAGATGAGTATGCCCGGTTTGTCGTCGCCGCCGCCGCCGCCGTCGAGGATGCCAGGGGCCGCGGTCAGCGGCCCGGACGATGCACGCTTTTTTTTTGTCGTCTCGTCCCTGCCGAGGTTTTTTGTTTGATCGTGTGGTGGCATGGTGCGCTTCACGTCTTGCGCAGGCGTTGGGACGGCACGCGCCCCGAGCCGCGACGCGGGACGCCACCTTGTGCCTGGATCGTCCGGTGGCATCGTGCGCTGGACGTCTCCCGGCGAGTACCGGGGCGACACGCGCCCCGTGCCGCGACGTGGAGCCCCGATTTGTTTCTCTGGATTGCTTGGTGGCATCGTGCGCTCCACGCCTCTCGAGGACGCCAGGACGGCACGCGCCCCGAGTCGCGACCTGGGGCCCACCGGCTTGTGCTCGGGGCCTCGGGCCGCAGGCCCAGCCGCGGGGCCAGCTTTGGGGCTGCAGGCGGTCGCCACCCACCAAACTATTACCCCAACCCAACCCGAAGGCCTCAACTTGCCAAAAACATTTTCAGTGGGGGGGGGGTCGGGGAACATGGACAAAAACACATGGAACCCGTACCCCCCCCAACCCGAAATTCGGGTCAAATTCGGGTCTTCGGGTTGGGTTGGGGCGGTCTGGTAGGTAGTCAGGGGGGGCACCGCGGTTCCCAGCCGTTCGAGGGGGGGGGGGCACCATTCGAAGAAAAACGATGGCATGAACCTTATTTTTCAGAGGTCCGCGCAGATTTCTCGGATCGGCGTTGGGCCCCCCCTGGCGGCGCCTCCGGCGTCGCCCCTGGTGCGCTCCGCGCGCTGGGGGAGGGTCCAGCGCCGATCCGCGAAATCCGCGCGGACCTCCGATAAGTCATGTGCGTGCCGTTTTCCATTCCTCTCACCATGGCACGCAGGTTTCGATCCTAATCCCCTCTGGGCCGCCGTCTGACCCAGAAACACGGGTTCGGCCGCGCGGACATTCGCGCATAAGCTTTCCGCGTAGGGTTAGGCGTAAGCGACCTCGTCTCTGTTGTAGGGCGTGACGCACGATGCAGCCGCCGCGTGCGGTCGCGATGTCATCGTACGTAACACCTTTGTCTTCTCGTCGCTCAGATGGGCATTTCATGTCGAGTGATCCCCCTGTTCCCCTCCTGACTGGATCTGTTGGTGCCTGCCCACCCATGGCAGGCCCCCCAGCCGCCTCGAAGGCCGAGCCGCGGAGCGTGCTTCCAGCACGGTCAGGAAGCCGAGACGAGGTCCGCTCAGGGCTCGGGGCGCGAGCTGAACTGTATTTTCGCGATTCCAAGGGCCGTTTACGCTTGATTTCGTTTTGCAGAACGAGAAAAATTTGAATTTGGAACATACACACTATCAATGGCGGGTTGTTTTTGCAATCCCACGGCTTTTCGAGGGTCGGGGACGACGTCGGGGTGGTGTGGTTTTCCGCCGTTCTCCAAGGGAAGCAACGAAACATGTATACACCAGGATCCCGTATACACCAGGATCCGCGCTCCCGTGCGAATTTCAGCGCAGGGTCGAAAAAAGCGTCGGTGTGTAGAGTGAGCTTCCCTAAAAAGTACATCAATAAAACGAAATCGGAGGTCGCGTCCTGGTCAGGACGCTGAAGCGAGGGCCACTCTGGGCCCAGGTGGGGCTGATGGGCCTGTTTTCCACCACCGCCACCAGAAGTTGGAGGGGGGAAGGAGGAGGAGGAGGAGGAGGAGGAGGAGGAGGAGGAGGAGGAGGAGGAGGAGGAGGAGGACGAAGAGGAGGAGGAGGAGGAGGAGGAGGAGGAGGAGGAGGAGGAGGAGGAGGAGGACGAGGACCCTCTCCCCCTCCAACCTAGAGTGGTGGTGGAGAACCAGGCCCAGGGCGGGGCTCCGCTCTTCGGGCCGCTCCTCGGCTCCGGGTCGGGGGGGGGAGTCCGCCCGTGGCCGAGGCCCGCCCGTGGCCAGGCGGGCCTCGGCGTTCCCCGGCGCTCGGCGCTCCCTCTTCGGAAGCTCAGTGACCGACGGTGCTCTTTCGGGGGGCCACGCCCTGAGCCCTGCCCCCCTGCCCCCCACGACTTCTGAGGGGGAGGGCGGGGTTCACTGCGCTCGGACGCTCCCGAGCGAAGTGGCCGAGGCTCGCCCTTGGCCAGGCAGGCCTCTGCGTTCTCCAGCGCTCGGCGCTCTCTCCGGAAGCTCGGTGACTGACGGTGCTTTTGTTGGACTAGGGGATCGGCTGCAGAATTAATTTACCCCGACATTGATTTTTCCGTCGGATCTACGAGAAGTGCGTAGAATGCTCCGTCGAAGCATCCTACATCTTTCTCGTAGATCAATTTTTGGGTCAATCAATTCTGTAGTCGATCCCCTACTCCATTTGTTGCTCCAGCTGCAGAGCAGCACCCACGAGCCCGCCCCGCCCTGCAGGCCCATTGCGATCCCCCAGAGCATGGGGATGGGTGCCTCTCCGTCGGGTTTCTCGAGGGCGCAGGCCGGGGGTGGGTGGGACGTGGGGGCCGAGGCTTTCCCAGTGTCAGGAGGGGAAAAACACACACACAGACACAATTAATCGTCGATCCCCAGGAAAATATGGGAACATATGGGAAGTGGTGGGGAAGACAAAAAACCAAGAAACTA
This sequence comes from Prorocentrum cordatum, assembly GCA_963575745.1. Classification (NCBI taxonomy): domain Eukaryota; class Dinophyceae; order Prorocentrales; family Prorocentraceae; genus Prorocentrum; species Prorocentrum cordatum. Next base: position 603,517 of record CAUYUJ010019394.1, on the reverse strand, counting down.
TAGGAAAATATGGGGGGAATCTTTTTGTTTGTGTGTATTTATCTGTGTGTCACAGTTTCCCTTCACAGTGGGTGGGGATGCGGACGGGCCAAGCGAAGGCGGCCGGGGCCGAGTGGCACAAGATCTCGAGATCGGCTCGGGGCGGGCTTCCTGGTGCTCTTCTTGGGGGCCGCCGCCCTCGACTGTTCCTCCGCTCGGCCGGCGGACGGTCTCGTGTTCTTGGTCGGGGCTTCGTAGAGGGAGGGTTTTACTCCAGATTTCGTGATAAAGGGAGGGGGTTCTCATTTGGGGGGGGGTCTCTTCCAGGCTAGCTTGGAGGGCCTGGGGTGGTCTGGGGACGATGTTTTGGAGGGTTCTCCCACGGGGGAGGTCTGAAGTGGCTTGTCTTGGAGGGTCCAGACCCCCTCCCTTTTATGACGAAATCTGGAGTATCCCAGGGTGGGGCTGGGGAAGGGGCCCAGCTGGATGCTCCCGTTTCGCGCGTTTCCCTTTTTCCAGGGGCCGTTCGGAGCGATCTTCCTCCCAACCCCACCTTTGCCCCAACCCCACCTCTGTACCCCACCGACTTGAAGGATCCTTTTCTGTCTTAGGTCCGGCTGCACGAAACAGGTGAAGAGCATAAGCTTTCGGAGGTCCGCGCGGGTTTCTTGGGTCGGCGCTGGCCCCACTCCTCGGGCGAAGGGAACTATGCACATGCACCGATCCTGGCAAGGCCCATCCCTGACCCAGGATCGGTGCATATACCTTCCTAGCCAAGGTAGGAGGGCGTATGCACCGATCCTGGGCTCAGGATGGGCCTGGCCAGAATCGGTGCATGTGCATAGTTTTTTTTCCTTTAACTCCCTGGCGCTCGGAGCGCGCGCGCCAGGGACGGCGCTGGCGCCGGTGCGCCACACCGGGGGGGCCCAGCTCCGACTCGTGGCAAGCAGCGCGGAACCCAGACAGATTGCGATGGTGTTATTTGTTTCCTTCGCCTTCTGCAGTCGGGGCGGTGGAATATGGGCCACTTCGGGCTCGCGATGGGGCTCTGGCTTTGCGCACCCCGAGATCCTTCAGTTCGGCGATCTGGCCCTTGAGCGTCTCCATGGCGACTGGGGAGGCGAGGATTACTCTGAACTGATGGATTTCGGTGTCCCGGCACACCGAAATGGGCCAGATCGCAGAGCTGAAGGATC